>JAMXBB010000006.1:92614402-92970768 GCA_024138015.1 Lumnitzera littorea
AAAATATTAAATACATACTATATGTATTCTTATTTATACATACATACATATACATATACCGTATGTTTTACATAATGATGTATTTATACATGTCTACATACATATATTTATACATAAATGAAAGAGATACACACATATATTTATCTACTTATGCATACATACATGTATATGTAATAGAATAATTTGTATATACATGCACATATTATATAATATACATATGTATAAGTAAATTAAATATACTTACCTAAATTTATTGGTAGTATTCTTAATTTTCTTCTTCTTTCCCTCCTCTTCCTCCTTCTTCCTAATTTTCTTCTTGTTCTTGGTTTTCTTTTGTTTTGTTTTTCTTAGCTTTTTCTTTATATTTTCGGTTTGTTGTTTTTTTTTTTCATATTCTTTTGGATGTGAAGATCAGTAGATTTTGAGCAAATAAAATAAGAAAAAAATAAGGAAGCTTATCTTCTTATTTTAGGCATTAATTAGGATGAGATACATACTTTATCATCTTGTCCTTTATCCCTTTATTTTGTGACACATGTAACCAAAATTTAAACACATGGGCTGTTGCATTTGCAGCTATAAATCACGTGGGAAAAGGAAGATCATAAGCATTTGAAATTCTTAAACATACTCGTCAATAGTCTGGCTTCCTTATCTTAGCTCCTGAAGTAGAGTGAAAGTATCTTGAAGATAAGTTTTCAGCGCTGAATCTATTTCTTCATCTCAAGCCATGTATTAATCTCTCAGTAGCCCTTTCGTCTCCTCATGGCCTGGAAATACTTCCACCATATGGCAGCATATCTAGAGAACTCGATAGTAGGAGTTCTTACCTTCTTATAATCCTCATATTGATAATAGTCAAATATATGCTCTATCTTCCCATCCCATTCCAAATATTCGTCAGTATTCCTAAATCCATTAAAACTCAGAATCCAAAGCTTCACATGATCAAATGCTTTGGGGACTCTAGCTCCTTCCTCTTCAAAATACTCTTCTTCTTCCTCATCTCCCATGTCTGCCAAATCAATCCTTTTCCTCACTTATCCACCTACTCCACCATCTCGAACTAGTCGAGTTGGGTTCTAATCTCTAATAAGTTGAGCAACTTGTGGGGTGTTTTGCATGGCCTAAGTGGGTTGACAAGCCAATGTATAAACAACTCAGGTCAAATCTACCAAGTGGTTGGACACCTCATCAAGTTTCTTATTAGTACTTCTTGAAGTTCCTTGAAACTATCGACCATGGTGGACAACTCCACTATTGTCATCTCCCATATGAATATTTACACTCGAGTCTACCATTTTCTCCACAGATTCAAAGTTCAAATAAACACTTCAGGAAATTAATAGTTAACAAACACAGCACTTAAGTGAACATAGTAACTTACTCTGTTTCATATACGTAAAACAAAGTATAAATAGAACTTTAAACACAAAGCATGACTCAAATAAAATCTCCACTTTGATACCAAAATGATGTGAACCATGACCAAGAATAGACAAGGTCAATCGTTGGATGGGTCTAAGCTTGTAGAAAGCTCGAAAAGAAAGTGATGAGGAAAGACACAAAAGGATATAATGATGAATAAAGAAGTAAGCAAAACTCACAAACAACTCTAAAGAATATGACGCACCAATGGAACTTCCGAGTACTTGTAGCACAATTTGATATGACGTACAAATCAATCCAATAAGGCTACTTGCTACCTAGCCTTACTCAAAAGTTAGGATAAGAGTGATGTTGAAAGTAAATAAGCAGTGTTTACGCACAGAAGAAAATACTCAAGTACATGAAGGATAATTTGATTTTGATTGCTTATAGCTATAAGTACAAGGGTGTTTATACTTATAAGTTAGGGCAACTTGCCCAAAAGGAAAAGACAAAAAGGGCATTTCTTAAGGAAGTAATGTACATGATGCAAAAGAGTAAAAATGAATATATAAGGAAATCAATCATTGGTGTAATGAATTCTACACATGATACTGTACACGTAGTGATGCCGTATTAGTGATGCCATTGGAAGATATGGACAAAAAAGATGGACAGCTTGCTTATCTAAGTAGGGGTGGCTTGATTAGTCCGGACTCTTTCTCTCGACATCTCAATAGTAGTATAGCTGAGTAAGTAATTGGCCAAGCATGTGTGAGAATGAAGATGGGCTATTGTCTTAACCTTCTACTTCTCAGCACACAACATGTGAGAGATAAGCAGACACTCAACTCAATATGCAGAATGGGTTGGCAAGGAGATACCCAGCCTTCACATGAGTCGGCTAGAATAGGAGGATTCATCTTGCCAGTCCCTCTAGTCCTCAAACTTAGCTGTAGGTCAATGGTCTAATAGCCTAATTCCCATTGGAGATACTTGGCTTTGATAGGAGTCAATTGGAGCAAGAAGATTCACCTTACTAATCCCTTTAATTCTCAAGCTCGATTATAGGTCATAGGCTCAGTAGCTTAATTTCTATCACGAACCATGGTCATCAAAGGTAATACTCATAGGATTGAAGTGGGTAGTATGGGTGAGGAAGCCTAAGAAAAGAAGAATCAAAGAGCAATACTAAAAGTAATGAAGAGCTAGTTGAGGACAATATGTTTGTTGATGATCTAGACAAGATGACTTTAGTTGTTAGATGAGCAATGAGCATTGAACAAACTATTGAGGAGTAGTAGCAAGAAAACTTATTCCATATCACATGGAAAGTGAACAAGCAAGTATGTGCACTCATTGTGGATAGTGGGAGATATACCAATGTTGCATTTGATGAGTTAGTCCAAAAACTCTAATCACCGAAGACCATGTAAGCTACATTAGCTAAATGAGTAAGGAGCATTACACATCACCTAGTAAGTATTACTATTGATCTTGATTAGGAACTATTATAATGAAATTCTCCGTAATGTATTGCCTACATGTACATCTCACATACTGTTAGGTCGACGTTAGCTATTTGAACAAAAGGTCATACATGATGGATTTAAGAACACATATGCCTTTGAGAAAGATCTTCTTGAATCGCTTGACCCCTGATTAAGTGAGCAAGCTATAAGCCAAGCTAGGTCAAGGATCTAAGAAGATCGTAATTCTTAGTTGTTCTAAGCTTAGAGAGGTTATCCAATCTGATGAGCTAACCTTTTTGTTAATAAAAAGACTATGCAATTGAAGGAGCAAATCATGCTACCAAATAAGGTCATAAGGTTGCTTGATGGATATGCCAACCTATTTCCTAAGTAACTGCTTGAAGGATGACTACCTTTTCAAAGGATTGAGCATTGCATCGACTTGATACCTAGTGCCACCCTTCCTAACAAACCTTCTTAATGGATGAACCCCAAATAAGTAACCAAACTACAAAGACAAAACAATGAATTACTAGAAAAAGGTTATGTGAGGGAGAGCCTTAGAACTTATACTATACAATCTCTACTAGTACCAAAGAAGGATAGAACCTAGTGTATGTATTTAGATAGTAGAGCTATTAACAAGATAACGATTAAGCATAGAAACCTGATCCCAAGGTTAGATGACATGCTTGACGAACTGAATGGACTTGGAATTTTCAAGAAGATTGACCTAAAGTCTGGTTACCTTCAAATTCGAATGAGGCTAAGAGATGAATGAAAGATGGCATTTAAAACTCAACATAATCTTTATAAGTGGTTGGTAATGCCCTTTAGCTTATCTAGCACCTAAGTACTTTCATAAAATTAATGAATCATGTGCTATGAAATTTAATTGGAAAATTTGTTGTGGTATAGTTTGATGATATCCTTGTGTGTTATGTTGACTTAACAAGTCATACCAACCATCTTTAAGCTATCTTTGATGTGTTTTGAGTTGAGAAATTGTTTAGAAATTTGAAGAAATGTTGTTTCTATCAAAAGGAAGTGGTTTTCTTAAGGTATGTAGTTAGTAGATGAGGTCTACGAGTTGATTATGAGAAGATACAAGCTATTGTTGATTGGCTAACCCCAACCACTTGTATTGAGGTGAGTAGCTTCTATGGGTTAGCTTTCTTTTACCATCGCTTTATTTAAGGTTTCAGCACCATTGTTGCCTCACTCACTAAACTAACAAAGAAGAACGTAAAATTTAGATTAGGAGAGAGAGAAGAGAGGAGTTTCGTCGAGGTGAAGGAGAGGTTTACTTCAGCACCTATATTGGCCTTACCTAACTTTAAGAAGATATTTGAGCTTAAATGTGACACATTAAATGTTAGCATAAGAGCTGTGTTGATGTAAGAAGGTTGACTTATTGCCTACTATAGTGAAAAGCTAAGAAAATCGCAATTGAATTACTCCTTATATGACAAAGAATTCCATGCGTTAATCTAGGCACTCTAAGTGTGACATCATTATCTTTTACTAAGAGAGTTCATCCTACACACTGATCATGAGTCTTTGAGATACTTTTAAGCCAAGCTAAGCTTTCAAAGGGATAAGCCCAATGGATAGAAATCCAAGAAGGATTCAACTTTATGATTGTCGAACCCTATTTTAATTTTCTTTAATTTAACCTATATTGAGCTTAACCCCATTAATATAAGTTACTCGGTATAAAATTAAGGAAAACATTTTATCTATAAAATGTTTGAAAAAATGTTTTGAAAAATAAAGTTACCAATCGGTAAAACTAGTAAAAAGTTAAATTAGAGTTTTAGAGTAGAAAAACCCTAATTGGCTACTAATGCACAAATTTTCTATAAAAAATTTAAATAGAAAAATGAGCTTAGAGGCTAACCTATCAAGATAAGTCACCATATAAAAAAAAAAAAAAAAAAAAGTAACTAGGAGGCCTTTATTTTTAGAATTTTTCTAAAAATTGAGAAAACATGCAAAGGATGTGAAATTGCATTAAAATGAATTTTTTACTATTTTTTATTACGAATTTTTCCTAAAATATGAAAAGAAAACAAAATATTTTACAAATTTTACAATTGTCTCGGAAGTGCATATGTGCTCACTAATTGAGATCAAACCAACCATATTCCTCATTTTTTTTTTAGAAAAACTTTAGCATGTTGATAAATTTTATTTATGAAAACGGGCTAAGTTTACATTTTTAATCATTTCATTTTTATTAAGAAAAATCCCTATAAAAGACCTAATTTTTATTCCTAATTTTTGAAAAACCTTAAAATTATATTTTGAAAAAACCCAAATTAAGGATTTTATTTTAAAAAAAAAAACCAACTAAGTGATAAAAACAACTTCTCCCTAAGAAATCTCTAAAATATCTAATGATATACAAACTTAAATGCCAATTCTAAATGGAGATATGAAAGATGCAATTATACCCTAAATGATGCAATTTTTATAAGGATGCAAATCTTTTTAAACAAATGAAATTTAAAAAACAAGTAAACGTAATTTTCCTAAAATAACCATGCTCGAGATGAAATTTATCTAAAAATATTCAACTTTCTTTTTTTATTTTTATCAAATATGCAATTATCTAATAACATGCCTAAACATGCAAATATTTTAAAAATTGCGAACAATCATTTATTTTTATGCAACTTATATCCCAAACATGCAATTTATATGATAAATATATAATAAATATTTCAATGATGTAATTTATTCTAAAAATAGGATACGATTCTAATGGTAAATATGCAAAATCAAAACAAAATAATGAAAGTATAAGGATCCATGCAAGAACATGCAAAAGAAACTCATGATAATGTAAAAAAAAAAAAGAAAAATTAAAAATACAAATAAAAAAATAAATGAGCTACTTATTTGGAGTGGCAAAACTAACAATTTAAAAATAAGGACTTATACAATGGGTCGAGTTAGGCAAAAAGAAAGAGAGGATGTGTAGGCTAAATGTAGGTCAATTTAAGAGCTCTATTGGTCGCATGAAAGAGAAGACTGCAGTGGTTCAAGGACTCGATTCTCATCAATTTGAGCAACATATCAAATGGGAAATTTAACTTTCATGAGGATTTCATTAGCAAAAAAAGGCTTAGATGTAATTCCTTAAGTTTTCATGGTAGTTTTGAAGGAGTTACATGGTGGTTAGTGGTGGTGTGCTTTGGTGTCATGGTAGATTTGGTTTTATGGATTGTTTTGGTGGTTATGTGGTGTTGCAAGGGTATGTAGTAGTCATGTGGTGATCATATGGCATCTACCATAAATGGTAATATTGTGTATGTTGGGTGATTAGTGGTTGTAAGAGAGAGGGTCAAGGACTTGCTTGCAATGAGCGTAGGCAATCGCGTAACTGGTGTTGAGGTTGCTACTATATGAGGGTGTCGTCTCTACTGTTCATGGTCAATAGTCGAGGGTTATTTTCTATAGGGTGATGTCATGTTTGAATTAGACAATAATGGGCTACGTCATAGTAGTCATTGGCGTAGAAGTAGTTGTTGAGCCAGGGAGGTCAAGGTTAGAGAACGGCAATGGTGGTCGATGCTGTACATAAGGGTATGGTTGTATTGTATGGAGATGGCTGGGTATTTGTAAGGACAAAGATGGTAGATCTACTATGTACTACAATCTATAATTACAAATTGGTATCCCCCCTCCCTTATCAATCTAGAACTCACTTTGTAGCATTCAAAATCGAATCTTTTGTTAGTTCCAATTTACATTAAATCTACCATGGATAAGATTGAAAATCCCACATAATCTTATCAAATCTTGATTTACTTATTCTTGATATAAATCATTATAAGATTTGGAGATTTTATCAATGATTTAGTAAAGATTCTTCATAATCCAATAAAAAAAGATGAAGATTCGACAAGATTTCGTATTAAATCAATTCTAAGAAACAAAACATTTTTCCTTTCCTTTTTGTTTGTTTCTTAGGAAAATTCTGGAGAAATTAAAAAGATGGTCACGAGTTGGCAAAAAAAAAAAAAAAAAAGCTCTCATGCGTGTTAAGGGATTCAAACCCCTTGACCTTCTACTCATCTAAGCTTTTAAGCTTATGTGTATAGCTAGCTCATCTAAGCTTTCTTCTCAACATAACATGTACATAAGTTAAATTGAACTCATTTCTTCCAAGCCCAACTTTAATTTAAACATTTAACCCAAGCCTGACTTAACCTGACTTGACCTACAATGATCTAAACCTTCTTGTGTACCTCAAAATATACGTGTTAAATATTTTTAACACCACTTCTAAATTTAACAAATTCAGAGTCTTATTAATCCTGTTAAAATATATTTTTTCTAAATTATACAAAATTTCATTTTATGAATTCAAATATTTTATTAGACTAATATTTTTCTAATGAAGCCCAACAAATTTTAAAGACTTTAAATTTACTAAATCACATATATAATTTACACTATTGTTTGATCCGATCATAAAAGACTAGCTAACATACTAGTACACTTTTGAGACTTTGTATTTTTTATTTTTTTATAATTTTTTTGTATTTTTCCTATAAACTTAGCCTAGAAACCCAAAAAGAACAAAAAAGGGGCAAAAATATGGTATCTACAGTTATCCCCTTTTATAGTAAAGTTTGATTAAGACTTTGTTCCAAAGACAAAAGACATGCCTATTTTTGGTAAATCTTGGCTTAAATTAATAGGATTGGGACTACTAACTTGAATAGTTAACTAAAAAGGAACTTGACTTGAGAGGCCAACTATAAAGACACTGATTTGAAAGATTAGTTGAATAGCGTCTTGACTTGATAAGTCGAGGTAAAAAATTTTGACTTAAAAGTCAGGTCTAACTGGAAACGTTAGGGTAAATGACTCTAAATATCAAACAAATAAGGTCTTGACTTGAAAGATCAGGTATCCTTAAGAGAATAGATCTCCTTAAGAATCAGTACAAGAGACAAAATAGGATAACACTCTTGTGAGCAAGCAATTTGGCGAAGGATAGGATAGCACTCTAATGAGTAGGTGATTCAATAAAGGATAATATAGTGCTATAATAAGTAGGCAATTTGACAAAGGACTGGATGGTGCTCCAATGTGCACGTGATCTAAGGTAGGATAGCACTTCAATAAGCATGCAATTCTAGAAAAGACTGGATGGCACTCCAATGAGCAAACGATCTAACAAAGGATAGGATAGAACTTTAATAAGCAAGCGATCCAACAAATGATAGGATAACACTCTAATTAGTAGGAGATCTAATAAAGAACAAGATAGCACCCTAATAAGCAGGATGATTGCTGTAATAAATGGATAGCGCCATAGAGGGCAATCGATCTAGGGATTTCATGAACTTTGATTAATTTTGACAAATTGACCTGGACTTTGAGCTTAAAGGATTTTAATGACCCTTTGAAAACATTAGCTTTTTAAGGATTCTCTCTTGAGCACTTTTTGAAAGTTCTTCCTTTCTTTTCTAAATTTTTTTGTTTTTTTTCTTTGCAAAAATTTCGAAGAAAATGCACTCTTTTTTGTAGATAATTGCATTATTAACAAGAAAGCCTCGAAAGCTCTAAAGATCACAAATAAAAGGTGGGCTTACCCTTTCTCATTGATCAGTCATTCTTGTCTTAGTCATGATTCTTGGAGTATCTTTCATGATTTCTACAATCTCTTGGAGCATTGATTCTAAAAATTAGGGGTAAATGAGATTCATGTTCTCAAAAAAGCACTCAACTATTATTTGATTTCAATCGAGTGAATAAGTATTGTTACTTGAAAAGTCTAAGAGGACTTCCTTTCACTCTCACAAGTTTGTTTTCACTCTTGGCATCAATTCCAAAAATTATAATCCATTTTGCAAATGGTACAGTTTGGTCAATCAATTAGGTCTTTTCGGGGCCTACAATTTAAGGCTTTTAGTCAACAGCTTTAACAAAGGGAAATTAATGCAATGGTCAATTTTGAAATAAAATCTTCATTTATTTAATTCAAGCTTACAAGTCAAAAACCTTAGGGAAAAGCTAAATTTAGGCTTGTCCCAATTTCATGAGCAATTGCTTTTTATGATAAATTTATTTCTTTAGTAAAAAGAATTTCATAAGGGCTGGTATAATAGGTGGGACCATGGAATTAAAGCCTTTCTTTAGGGTTGAGAATTTGGTGTGTTTAGCCTTTGAATACCTTTACTTTTACGTGTTTTCACCTTAGGATTAATTCATAAATTTGGATTTTAGGCTTATTGGCAATTTGAGCTCTTCTTAGAGATGATCACATTCCTCGCTTTCGATTTCATTCCTTTTTCTTTTTCTCTTTCTCTTTTTTCCTTTTGTTTCCTTTCTTCTTATTCTTTTCTCTTTTTTTTGGCCAAGGTGATCACTCTCCATATTTTTTAGTTTTATTTGAAGAGACTCAAAGCCCTAAATCTACGGGTTTAAAAAGTATCAAGCTTGGGGAGAAGTGTATATGGATTTAGAGTGTTTAGGAAAAAACCATAGACATGAGGTATGTGAATGAGTGTACGGGGTTGAGGGAAGTGTGTAAGGTTTGAAGCTCTTCTTTATTTTAAAGAAATTAGATTATGTGTAGCAATTATTTCTCATGAATTAATATAGCTGAGATAAGCATAAGTTTTTTATTCCCTTCTCTCTAAATTAATTGCCCTAACCTCTTAATTTCCTAAATGTAAGGTGATTCTTGTTAGTGTTTAGGATATGGTTTGCCTCTTTGCATCTTGAACTTTTCAAGTAATATGTTACATCCCCTTACGCAAAAAAATTTAAGTTTTGAGTTCAGTATTTACTTTATCCAATTTCACTTGTCCCAAATCTACATAAAGTGTTTCATTAATGAAGGTTCAAAGTCATGCCCCATTGAGTTGAGCTAACTTTACAGTGTATAAAGACAAAAATGCATGAGAAGAACACTTTATTCAAATAACTTATTCATTACAAGCTTCAAAGTGAAAGGTTATTTTGACAAGAAATAATTGCAAAAACTAAAACTCTTTTCTACTTCTTGCCCCTATTTTGTCACTCCTTCTAACTTGACCCATTCAATTGAATTAATCCCCTAAAGATATATCCAACTATTTCAAATGGTGAGCCACTTTGTCAAATGGTAGTAATAGACCTTCAACATCTAATGCTGGAGGTTATTTGCTTAATGCTTCTTCAAAACCTAAGGAAGGAATACTATTGCCATTAGACTCATCAGCTTTTAAAAAGTCTAGTTGGATAATTTTGGCCTCAATCAAATCTTGTACCTTATGCTTTAGTTTCCCATAATTCTCTTTGGTATGCCTAACTAGGCCTTTGTGATATTCACACCTTTACTAAGGTCATTATCTTGCAACATGTAGTTCTTTATTGGGATTTCACATGCTTGTAAACTTGGCTCTCTCAATCGCTTGAACACTTGGTCTATTAGAATCTTAAATTATGTAAATTACCTCGTCTTACTATAGATGAGCTTGTCTTGATGCTTGGCTTTCCCTATTGGCCCATTCGTTCTTGACTTTTCTTTCCCTGAATCATCCTCATACTTAGGCTATAATGTCTTATCCATAATAGGAGCTAAGTGTTTGAGTTGCTTACGTACATAACCCATTGCACATCTAACATCACCAACTTTTCTTCTAGAGCTGCAGCCCTTCTTTCTAGACCTTGGTAGTGACATGCCCCCTATGCTTGACCATTTAAATTTATCCTTAGCAACCTTTTTGAACCTTGTATCATGTTGATGGTGGGCTTTGTGTGGAATTTGGGCCTTACATCCCCGACAAAGTCCAACTAGACCAATTTTTTGTTAATTAAATCTTGGGCCCTACTCTTCAACTCCTAGCAATGGTTAATAACATGCCGCTACTGACCCATGTAGTACTCACATTGTACATTAGGGTTGTATTTTTAAGGTCTATACCCTAACATTGGAGTCTCAAGATGCAACAAACCTTCTCCTCTTAAGTGGTAATAGACCTGAGACATGGGAATTGGGATCTAAGTGAACTTTCTTCTAGGAGTTTTCAAGTTTTTCCTTTTTTTTTTTTTACGCTTTGGGCCAATGTTTAGGGCACTAGGTTTACATATCATTAGATGGGACATTGTAATGTTTATAGTGGCCTTTAAATCCAATGGGGCTAATCTCTTCCTTATCAATCTTCCTACTCTAATGGCATCTTCAATATGACTATTAGTTGTGACTATGTTCGCAAATGTGGAGGCGGTATGGCCCAAGAGCTGATTATAGTAAGGTTCACCTAGTGTACGGATGAACATGTTGATCGGTTCATCTTTCGGCAATTGTACTATGACTTGAGTGGTTGTAAATCTCGATCTTTGGGCATACTCCTTAAAAGACTTAGTCAGCTTTATTTTCATGTTGCTTAGATCCATTAGGGAATGAGCCACTTCTTCATTGAACTTGTACTACTGATAAAAGGCTTAAGCTAGCTTATCCTAAGTATCAAGCTCAACTAAATTTAGTAGAGCATACCATGCTAATGCTGACCCAATTAAGCTATCTCAGAAAGTATGAATCATCAACTACTCATGTTTGACAAATTAGGCCATCTTATAGATATAAAGCCTAAGGTGAAGCTTAGGCCAAACTATTCCATCATACTTTTCAAAATTTAGCACCTTAAACTTCTTGGGTAACTCGTAGTCTTAAAAAGTAAAAACGTTGCTCAAGCTTAGCTCACTCTGCACATTGTGACCCCTTAAAATTCCCATTTTCTCTCCAATTTTGTAAAAGATTTCTTCCTCTACCTTCATCAATTTATGCTCCAATTCCTTCCCTTAGCTTTTGTTGCTGTTATTGGGCTCATGAACCTACAACTCTTTAGACTCATCTTCTTAAGATGGTGTGTTAATAGGCACCTAGGCTCACATATGGGCCATGGTTTCATCTTGCTTCGCATGCTTGCATAAAATCCCTTCTATTGTTGTTATTCTCTGTTCAAGAGCTTCAGACATCTTGGTTTTGAAAAAAAGTGATTATGAGCTTCAAGTTGAGCTAAACTACTTAAAAGGTAATCTTTTAAATCTTACAAGAATCCTTTCTTGTTAGCAATATTGCATCCCCTCTCTTTTGGAAACTTTTATTGAAAAATCAATACTTATTTATTGTTACAAATAGCCTACTATTGATATTCACGAATCTAAACTTATTATACAAACAATAGGCTAAAGAAAAAATGTGAACATTAGGACTGACAACTAAGGACACAAGATGACAGTTATATTGCAAGGATGATATAAAGAAGTGGGAATTCTTTTACAATGAGAAACTTATTAAAAGATGACATAAGGGTAATGACTCATGGAAAAAACTCTATTGAAACCATAACAATCAGATGGGAAAATACTATGAAAAAGAACTTAGACATTTACAAGATTGATGACCTTAAGGTGAAAAATAATTTACAATGGAAATCTGAGAGTTAAATCATTTTTTGTTTTATTTTTTATTTTTCTTTTTAAATTTTGTTAGTTCTTAACAGTATAATACATGTAGAGCATTGTAAGAGAAATTGAAGAAGTAAAATTAATCTTTAAACTGGTTTTTTTATCATAAAATATTTCTTTAAAATTATCTCCTTTCTTTCTTTTTTTTGGAGGGGGGGGGGGGGGGGGGGGGGAAGCTTGCTCAAAAACCTTAAGAAAACAATAGTTTCATAATAATCTTTACTGTAACTAATTTCCATAATTACATGCCCCATAAAAAGAGAAAAGAAAATTTACAAGTTGATTGTGAAGTTTTGTTTCCTCGTTTTTTTATTAACATTGGTACATCATGATATATGGGGAATATTAATGATTTTGCGCCTTCTATGTTAAATCTTATCTTATACAATCTTTTCCCCATGAAATAAAACAAAATCTATAACACTCGCATATATTATACAAGACAACATATACAAACAAATATATATGGTATAACAAATATTAGATAATACATGCAAATTAAAAATATAAAACAAATGTGATGCCATATGTTACATATACATATACTGAAAAAGGGTTGGTAACTAATAACTTATAAGAACGGAATTATCATAAACCTACAGTTAACATTCCCAACACTTATATATATATATAAGTGTATGAATTTCTAAAATAAAATCTTCAAAAATAAAGCTCACGGATACTTATATATATATATAAGTGCTTTATTTTATATATTTTTGAAAATAGAAGTCCAATTGGTCGCAGGTTGTAAAAATGTTTTTAATTCCTACAATGTTAAAATTACTAACCCCTCTTTATTTAAGATGACGTAGAAAGATAGGATATAAGGGTCTTAGGCACTATAATCTCAAGCATTCTTAGAGAAATTCCTAGTGGGCGACATGGAAACATGAGCATGCTTGCCTATCACCATTAAGTGAAGGTAATAACCTTAATGACTCGAGGGTTACACATTAGCGGTTATTCTTAGGTTTCTAAGGTAGCTTAGATATGACCACATCTAGGCATACATATGAAGTTTTGAAAAATTTAAGCCCCTTACCCCCATATATTCCCTAATAAAAGGCCCATTAAGCTAGGGTTTTCCTAACAAGCCTGCATTATTAAAACCCGATAAGTACAACTATATTATAATATATAAATTAATTAAAAGAAAAATAAAAAAAATCCCATTAATTAATTTATTTTAATTTTTACATGGCTAACCTACTAAGTCCTTAGTGGAGTCGCCAATTATGTCGAGTCCGATTTTGATTTTTCTTAATTTAACATATACTAAGCCTAATCTATGTAATATAAGTTACATAACATAAAATTAGCGAAAATATTTTTTTGCAAAAAATTTTTTTTAAAAGTTTTGAAACAAAAAAAATTGGAGTTGCCAACAAATAAAAATGGTAGAAAGCCCAATAAGAGTTCTTAGGTGGAAAAACCCTAATTTAGCTACTAATACACAGATTTTCTAAAAGAATTAATTTTTCAAAAAATTTAACAAGAGGAATTAGTTTGGAGACTAACCTATAAAGACAAAAGTTATCATATAAAAATTTTAAAAAACTAACTAGTGAGCCTTTATTTTTATAATTTTTCTAAAAAATGAGAAAACATGCAAAGGATGTGAAAATGCACAAAAATAAATTTTTTATTGCAAAATTTTCCTAAAAAATGAAAAAAAAAATATCTTACAAATTTTACTATTGCCTCAATGCCTAAATACCTACTAATCGAGATTAAACTGATCATAGTTTTCATTTTATTTTAAAGAAAAACTTTAGTGGGTTGACAAATTTCATTTATGAAAATTGGCCAAGTTTATATTTTTAATCATTTTATTTTTATTAAAAAAATCCCTAAAAAACGTAATTTTTAATCCTAATTTTGAAAAACCCTAAAAACTTAATTTTGGAGAGACCCAAATTAAGGATTTTATTTCACGACAAACCAACTCAACGATAAAAAACAAAATTTCCCTAAGAAATCACAAAAATGTCTGAAGATATGTAAACTTAAATGCTAATTCCAAATAGAGATATGAAAGATGCAATTTTTATAGGAAGGATGCAAATTCTTTTTTAAAATGCAATTTTTTGAAAAAAAAAATGTAATTTTTCTAAAAGAACCATGCCTAAGGTGCAACTTATCTAAAAATATGCAATATTCTAACAATAAGCCCAAACATGCAAATATTTAAAAAAATTTCGAACAATCATGTAATTTTATGGAACTTATATCTTAAACATGCAATTTATATGATAAATATGTAATAAATATTTCAAAGATGCAACTCATTCTAAAAATAAGATGCAATTCTAATGGTAAATATGCAAAATCAAAATGAAATAATAAAAGTATAAGGATCCATACAAGAACTTACAAAAGAAACTCATGTTTATGTAAAAATAAATAGATAAATAAAAATGCTAATAAAAAAAAATAAACAACCTATTTATTTATACTAACAAAACCAACAATTTAAAAATAAGGTCCAAAATAAGCGGGTTGAATCAGGTAAAAAGAAAGAGGGGATGTATGAATTAGATCTGGGTTGATTTAGGAGCTCTATGGGTCACATGAAAGAGAAGACTACAATTGCTCAAGGACTAGATTCTCCTCGACTCTAATAGCATATCAAATGGGAAATTCAATTTTCATGAGGATTTCATTAGCAAAAGAAGGCTTAGACACAATGCCTTAAGTTTTCGTGGTAGTTTTAGAGGAGTTGCATGGTGGTTAGTGGTGGTATGCTTTAGTGTCATGGTGGTGTTGGTTCTATAGACCACTCCAATGGTTATTTAGCGTTGCAAGAATGTGTAGCGGTCATGTGGTGGTCATATTGCATCTGCCATAGATGGTACTACTATATGTGTTGGCTAGCTAGTGGGTACAAGAGAGATGGTGAGGGATTTACTTACAGTAAGTGTGGGATGTTACGTGACTAATGTTGGGGTCGCTACCGTATGAGGGTTTTATTGCTACTATTCATGGTTAGTAGTTGAGGGTGGCTGGGTATTTGCTGTTGGGTGATCTCGTGTTTGTATTAGACAATGAAGGGTTGGACAAGAGTGGTTGTTAGCGTAGATGGAGTTATTGAGCAAGAGTAGTCAAGGTTAAAGAGCAGCAGCAATACTCAATATGTATATGAAGGCATGGCTGTGTCGAAAGGAGATGGTTGGGTATTTATGAGGACAAAGATGGTAGATTTACTATGTACTACAACCTAAATTTAGAAATTAATGTCCTCCTTCCCTTGTTAATCCAGAACTCAGTTTATAGCATTCAAAATCGGATCTTTTGTTAGTTCTAGATTGCATCAAATCAAACATGGATAAGAGTTAAAATCTTACATAATCTTATCAAATCTCAATTTACTTGTTCTTGATATAAATCATTATAAGATTTAGAGTTTTTATCAATGATTTAGTAAAGATTCTTCAAAATCTAATAATAATAAAAAAAATGAAATTCGACAAGTTTTAGTATTGAATCAGTTCTAAGAAACTTATCCATTTTTCCTTTCCTTTTCATTTGTTTCTTAGGAAAATTCTAGAGAAGGAAAAAAAATGGTCACATGCAAGCAAAGAAAAAAAAAAATAGTGCTCATGCGTGTTAAGGGATTCAAACCCTTGACCTTCTACTCATCTAAGCTTTCAAGCCTAAGTGTATAGCCAACTTGTCTAAGCTTTCTTCTCAACATAACATGCACACAAGTTAAATTCAACTCATTTCTTCCAAGTCCAACTTCAACTTAAACTTTCAACCCAAGATGATCCTAGCCTTCTCATATAGCCTAAAATATACATGTTAAGTATTTTTAACACTATTTTTTAATTTAATAAATTCAGAGTTTTATTAATCTAGTTAAAATGCATTTTTTCTAAATTATACAAAATTCTATTCTATGGACTCAAATATTTTACTAGACTACTTAAACATTTTTTTTTATTGAAGCCCAAAAATTTTAAAGACTCTAGATTTACTAAATTACATTTATATTTTATACTATTACTTAATCTAACTCTAAAAAACTATCTGACCTTACTAAGACATTTTTGACACTATAAATTTTTCAATTTTCAAATTTTTTTATTAATTTTTATATTTTATATTTTTTTTGTATTTTTCTATAAACTTGGTCTGGAAAACCAAAAACAATAAAATGGTAGTGAAAATGAGGTGTCTCCAATAATCAAGTATGAGCAATGCATGACCTACACATTGCTGATGCCTTATCAAGAAGGCACATTCTTCTTACTAAACTAAAGACCAAATTGTTAGGGTATGTAAGCATTAGAGAACAATATTCTCGAGACCCTCATTTTGGTTTGATATATGAACATTGTAAAAAAAGAAAGATTGTAGATAAATATCATGTAGAAGAGGACTACTAATTTGAAAGTAGCAAACTTTGTATACTAACTCATTCTATTAAAGAGTTGCTAGTAAGAGAAGCCTATAGTGAAGGCCTTTTTGGACATTTCGAAGAAAGGAGAATCTATGAATTCTTGAGCAACTGATTCTTTTGGCCAAAGATGAGGTAAGAAGTACACTGTGTTGTTGAGAGCTATACTACTTATAAGAAGGCTAAAAGCCAAGCTAAATAAGGGAAGGTAATGCCTTTACCTATCTCGATTAGACCCTAGGTATATTTGAGTATGGATTTTATCTTTGAATTACCTCAAACTACTTGAGGTGAAGATTTAGTGATAGTTGTCATAGATAGATTCAGCAAGATTGTAGGCTTTGTGCCCTATGGTAAAATTAACGATGCTTCAGTTTGTTGCTTTTTTGTTTTTACAAGAGATCTTTTGCTTGCATGGAGTAACTAAGAGAGTGGTGTTAGATCAAGACCTAAAATTTTTTAGCCATTTCTAGGGAACCCTCTACTATCTTATGAGAACTAAGCTACTTTTTAGCACTTCATGCCACCCCTAAATGATGGCTAGACAAAGATCGTCAACTATACTTTGGGTTCATTACTTTACGCCATAATAGAAAAGAACTTAACAAACTAAGATATATGCTTATTAGTGATAGAGTTTGCTTATAATAGAACCATGCACAACATCATTGAGTGTATACCCTTTGAGATCGTCTATGGTTTCAACCCTGAGCTACCTCTTGATCATGCCTTAGCACTTATGCTTGAGCAAGAAGACTCTAATGCTAGAGCTAGAACATAATCCTTTTAGCAAATTTACTAAAAAGTTAACTAGTAGATTGACCAAGCTATTAAGAATTTGAAGAAAAGAGGGAAAGGAAGGAAGGCAAAGCAGTTTTAGCCCGGAGACATAGTATGGCTGTACCTAAGTAAAGAAAGATTTTTGAACAAGAGGAAGATCAAATTGTCTGCTCAAGCTGAAGGACCCTTTAAGATACTCTAGAAGACTAATGATAATGCTTATAAATTAAAATTGCTTAAAGACTTTGGAGTTTTTGATCTGTTTAATATTGCTAACCTCAGCATGTACCGACTTGAAGAAGAGTAGAGTAAAGATCAATTGAATTTGATCCTAAATCCCAATCAACCTAAAAAGGATAATAGGAATCAAGCCACTAAGCCATTAACCTAAGCTTGAGCTCGAGGACTTGGGAGCTTGGCGAAGTATATCCTTCCATCCTAACCCATACCTAAAGAATCCAAGCTACTCCTAACTATTGACTTGCTATAGATGTCGAGATGAACACCTTCGTATTTGTCAATGATTGAACATTGACTTAGGAAATGCTCTATTGCTATCTTAGCCATATCTTATCCAAGGTTCCTCGAGCATGTCTAAGCTAGCATAACCTTAGAGAGCTTGTAAATCAGCTTGGTATTAACAAAATCTAACCCTACCTTTTTGTATGATTCTACAAATGCATTCCCAGTAATTGTTAACCCTATGTCCTAGCCATTTACATGAAGGGATCTACTGAAGAAGCTTCTATTCTATAAATTTCTTTTGTACCCTTATCCATTTCTTGTATTTTACTTAATTTAGACAATACGCTTTTAGTATTTTTCATATTTAGTGGGTTACCTTAATATTTTGAGTATAAATATCCTCTTGTAAGTAGCGCTGTTATCATGTTGACATTATTATTATTGAATATTCTGAACTATCCCTTTGGTGTTACACTTCTTGCTTATTACCTCTTTAACTCTTATCCCAACCTTTAAGTAAAGTTAAGTAGCAAGTGATCTCATCGAGCTACTTATGCATCATATCAAGTTAGTTCATAAGCCCACAAAGGTTCCTTGTTATGTCATATACTTGGAATTGTTAATGAGTTTTACTTATTATCTCTCTGTTTCACACATTTACCATCCTACGCTTTGAGCTTTCTATAAGCTTGAACCTATTCTTGATACTACCACCCTTATCTGCTCTTAGCACATTGTGTCAAATGCACTACCTAAGTAGTGTAACAATTCAATCCTCTTGTTGTTAACAACGATGTCACTAATAAGAGCAATGAAAAGTCCCTAAATTGGACCTTAGACATGTTTAACACTCGATGCTTGAACTGAGAGATGTAGGTGCTTAACCTAGAGGCTTTTGCCTTACCATGCCATTTTATATGTTACGCTTAGTCAATATGTAAGACCTTATTACACTAATGGAATTTGCTACATTTGTCTCAAATAGCTCATTTGTCAATAAGAAAGATTTGGACTTATATATGAAAGAGATATGGCCAAAGTCGACCATAGGAGTGCTGGATCTCACACTCTTACACAATCGACATATTACTACAATATCATACTCCATAGATTATGTAAGTCCTAAGTTTGCATTGTTTAGTGGTAAGTAGGGAAATGCCAAGGAACACTAAATGAAGTTTGTTGAAGTTTTAACTATTCTTAAGGTAGAAGATGACTTAGAATTGAAGGAATTTTTAAGGTCGCTTATTTTTTTTAAAAAAAAAAAAGCCTATATATGCTACATCAACATCCCTTTTAGGTTGATAAATTTGTAAGGTAACATGTGCAAGATGACTTTAGAGAAAACTTTCTCCACTAAAGAAAGGGTCAGCTTGACCAAGATGGGACGGATTTGTCAAAAACTAAAGAAAACTTAATGGAGTACATACATAAAGCACTATAGAGAGTGTTCCATGAATATTCAAGATATATATAATGAAAAGGAATTAGTAAAAGATATGCAATCCATCTATCATGACAAACCTTGCTTCAATCATTAAAAGACATTTCATACCCCTAAATTGGCACCTGAGCCTCTTGATCACCATCACAAGGACCATCACCATTGCCACTAGTGAACATCTCCCTTTGACACAAACTAATGCGACATGTAGTGTGAAAGCCATAAATATGAGGAAAAATGAATTATATTAATTTACAGTCTCTATTACAACTGTTTAATAGGGTGCTTATAGTCTCTAGACTCCAAACTAATAAGAAAATACAATAAAATCTAAATCCTTCAAAATTAGGAAAAAAACTAAAATTAAGATAAACTTTTCTAAACTATTGATAAAATCTTGACAAATTATTATCTTCCTAAAATGCACGACCTTGACTTTAAAAATGATGCCAAAGGGTGAAGCAATCTATCCCAAGTCAAAATAGACTTAAATAAGTCTTCATGGACATATCATGGATCCAATAACACTTCATACATAAAAAGTTATAACCTTTCAAAATTAATAAACCCATAAGTTTAAAATAAGTTCTTCTTTTCTGATCCAGTAATTTTCGGTTGCTTCTTATGGCTTCTTATTGCTTTTGATCAACCTCGAACCCCATCTAATTTGTTGAGCACTTATTTTGATCAATTTCTATCTCCGATTCTGACCTTTCTTTTTTACTTCTAATTATTTAAATGCTTCATATATTGTAAGTCTATCTGTCCCTATATCTTTAGCTCGACTCCTCTTTAAACCCTTGAGTAGCAAATGTTGAAGCATGATTATCAATTTGTTTATATATTTTTCATTGGGTCTTGATTGCATTAGAAATTTAATATGTAAACCGAATAATCATTTTTCTCCGAGTGTGTGGATCGACTCCGTTACATGATGCTTAACCAGACAAAACGGAATATATATATATATATATATGACATGGGCGATTTAGACACTAACACGAAATAAAAGTAAGCTATTCGCCACGAAATGATATGGACTAGCCACTTGCGCAGCACAGCCGGACACCCATCCATGTGTCAATGTGGCGTAGAGAAGATGGAGTGTCACATGGGAAGAGGGTGTTTTTGAATATTGAGAAAGGCAGCGAGATGAAAAGTGTACGAATAGGCCCACGTTGACACGTGATGTTGGACACGGAGTAGGGCACTACAATATAAAAGTCATGGTCACGTCACTGTAACCACGAAGAACATTAGAACACTTCATTACCACTCGTATCTTTCATGTTCTCGCTCCTTTTCCCTTAGGCTGATAGTATATGATGGACTTACTTCTGAAAGGAAAAAGAAGTAAAAGGGCAATGAAATGATTGGCCGATTTCCATCATTAGATGGAAAAGAAAACTTGGTACAGGGAACGCAAGACTAAATAATTAATATTTGCTGTGCCTTCTTTCATTTTATCTTTTCTCCCTTCGTAAGGATTTTATTTTATTTTTTTATATAAATCCAATAGGGTATGGTTATTTGGTTTCTCATTTTCTTTCTTTGATTTTATCCCTTTTTTCGTTCTAAATTATTCTACTAATTTTGATTTGTGATCTTTTAAAGTAAATGCACCAGTGTGATTTGGATGTGATTTAGGTTTTAGTACAACCATAATCAAAATTAAATGAAACTTAAACACTAACAATACATGTCATGTTAGCGGGACCATTCAACAATTGATTCGAGTGTTTAAACAAATATGAGAGTTTATATAATAAGATATTTAATAATCAGATCATGAACTAGACCAATCTTGTATAAGTGGGACAACCAAAGAATTTTTCTATTTATGTCTGGTAAATTTATGTTATAAATTATTGTGATTAGTATGATCTTGATAAATACCACTATTGTTAGATGTAGCTTAGGTTGTTAGTGCGAATATATGAATGGGTCAAAGGTTAAACAATTGAATCATTGGCGATCTACGATTGAACCAAGGCCAATAAAAAATAAAATTATACATCATATTTTGAATATGATTCATATTTACAATTATAGTACATATGTCAAATCTTGTAGGAAAGTCATTATTTTTTTCTTTTGATATTGTGTGGGTTCAAATTGGAAATGTCACTTATCAAATTGCATTATACATAACTAAGGAAATAATTTGACTTGTATGTATGAGACGATTAAGTAAGGTAAGATAAAAAGGAGGAGTAAGTAATCTTGATAGGCATTAACACATAAGGTGACAAGTGAAGAAATGCAATGGCATTAAACTCCACAATTGATAAAAAATGAGATAATGTTCTTAAGATGTTTAAGTGTTTGATCTTTGAAATAAGATTTTGGCAAAATAACAATATTAATTAGAATTTTGTCTCTCTCTCAAATGAGGAAATAAAGAGAGTTTTTATAGGAAATGGTAGGTTGATTTGATTCATTAGATCATGATATTAATCAATGGGTAAGATTGAAACCTTTTATAAATGGATCTTAAGTGAGCTCTTTTCATGAGCGTAGGCCCAAATGGTCTTATTTTATTAATGTAAGTTAAACTAAGAAAAGTTGAATTGGATAGACTGATCCAATAGATCCTACTTCAAGCTTATTACGTCAAATCTCCCTAGATCATTTTGAACATACATAGCCTTAACTTTATGGAACCTATCACTCTATTCTAATGAGTCAAATCTATTTTATTATTGAGCTTGAAATCTATGAATTAGATTTCGCCCTCTACAGATATTATTTGATATTATTGTTTCTTCAAATATTATTGTATTCACTTAACAAATATAATAGGATGCAAGGTTTTCAAATAGAAATGAGACAGCTTTTCAGGGACTTTGTTAAAGTTCCCATTCATATGTAAGTGAAATATAAATTTGCATTACAAGTACTTTTTGATTGAATAAAACGATTCTACCAAATAAGCATAGTAAGTTAAATATCTAAAAAAACAGGTTAAAATCTTTATAGTTAATGGTATCATCGTTGTTTTCCATCAAAGTGAAATATGGCCTTTTACTTTCTCTATTATAAAATGTCATGAAAAAAAAAAAAAAGCTACTTACCAAGAGCTAAATTATTATATTCAGAAGGGGAAAAATTATAGGAGAAATTTTCCATTAAAAATTACCCTAAGATTTATATTGAAACCATTAATATTATTCTCTTTCTCCTCTGATTTCATGAGCTATAAAATACTATATGTGTTGAGTATATATTCAAGTCCAAACCACAAGTCAAAGTGATCAAACCCTAGTAAATATCAGTCAACAAGAAGAAAGTAACTCCTCCTCCACATTAGCTCATAAAATAAATAAATAAATAAGCCAGAAATACTCTTACCCAGATTTGCTAAATTTCGTGACGATAATGTTTTCTTCCATTGATGATATTTTTGACTATGTCAACTCCTCCTCCACATTACCTCTTTCTTTGTGTGGGCCACATGATTACTCATATCAACTCTAATTGATCTTTGGAGTTTTGTGGACATGAAGACATCGCATTATGTTACCTCACTTTTGCCTCGTAGCAACCTCTTCCAGCCAAATGTAGGATGCCACAGATTTGTTTTCCTTTTTTCTTTCTGTCTTTATGAATTTTTATAATATTGAAATCAATAAAAACAATTTTTTCTTTTTCTTTTTTGAATGAGGTGGTGTTGGATGAATGTTAATCATGCTAATGATGACTAAATGACCGTGGGGACTGAAATTACGGCAGAAAAGATAAGATAAATATTGGAGACGAAACGATTAATACCCGGGTAATTTTTCCGAACTCTTTGCCACTTTCCAACCAAAATCCGAAACTTTATATCAAACAAATCAGTCATGCCAATAATAATAGCTATAAGAAACTCAACATGTGATACTGCGGTAATTATTGTTCAACTTCTTGAGCGATTAAGGCCAGATGCATAGTCTATACATATACATATATGTATTTATTTATTTATATATATCATAATATGTAATGTAATATAATTGTCACACAAATACATATAATAAACTAAATTGGTTACACTAAAATCTTGGCCAAGTCTGTAATGTGATTTTGAGTTTGACTTTTTGAATTAAATAACAAGGTTCAAGAAATTCGATCCATACTTTGAATAACTTGAAGAGATTTGTTTTGGTGGACCACTAATAAGAATCATTACACAAGTTTGTCCACTCCAACCTCTTTCTTAGGAGGCCCATCCACTCAATAAGGAAGGGTACAAGCCTATAACAAGATTACTAGGTAGGTTAATCTTAAAATAAATATATTTCATTCCATCCATTGATCATCAAGGCAATTTGATGTATGTCATGGAGTGCAAGAATTTATAAATAGGTAGTATTACCTCACCATTTAACCCCTTCGGAAGAGATTAGTGAAACAATACATTGACATAAGAGCTTTACTCTTAAAAATCAAACAAAGGTTTAAGAAAAGAACAAACTCAATTGCTTATGAGGAATTGCAAAGTTGATACCCCAAGCAAAGTTGTCTATTACTTCTATATTGAAGACTCCTAACTCGTGTTTCTTCTCTAAGATTAGATGAAGTGCGAGATACATGTGAGACTACATTAGTCAAATCTCCCTATCTACAATATACTTATAAATACATAATCTCAAATTCATGGCATTTTACTAAAAACTATATATGATTTTAATTTAGAAAAATAAAAATGTGAAAAGGATCATTCTAATTAAACAAAACAACTTGTAGAGAAAAAGTTTGAATGAAGATAACATGATAATATCAATAAGTGTGGTGATGTATGAGATCACGTCGAGCAGGTTGGTGGTTGCTTCGAGTGATCCATTAGCCATACTTGGTGAAGGACCTACAAAAAGGCCCCTATGGTGGTACCGACAAGGGTCCTTTGATACTTAAGTTAATAAGGTTAGAGAGTAAAAGAGGAGTGTCTAGAGTGTTTATGGAGAGTAGGCCATTATGAGAGAGAGAGAGAGAGAGAGAGATAGGTACTAGACATGATCCTAGCCGAGAAGGGTTAGCTAGGAGTTTACCGCACTTCGTTGTCATCTAGAAAGGGGAGCTCAAGGCTGCTCATCCTTGGCATTGCAAGTTTACCTTTAGTTGTATTGTATTTTCTATTAATTGTTGCTTTGTATTCACAAGTCTATAGATCTCTTCCAAGGAGTTTGGGTGGAGCCTAATAGCAGCTTGTGAGAGGTGGATGTAAGAGTTGTCCACCTTGAAGAAGAACAAGGCTTAGGCCAAGGGAGTATGCACCTTAGCTATAAGGGGCAAGTGTGAAGATACCCCTGTAAAGAAGAAAAGCTGAAGTAGGGCTGGCTGCCTGAAAAGGAGACAACAAAGGGAAGGGATGAGGGACCATTGTTGAGATTATGGTGGAGGGGCTCCCCCTAGCTACAATAGTGGCCTTGATTCTTAGGATGGCTTGAGCAAGCTGGCCTTAGTGCTTAGTATTGGGCTTTAAGTTGAGAATGAGCTTGGTAATGAAGAGTCAGGAGGTTAGTTGTAGAGGCGTTGGGAGCTATGGTAGTAGGATCCATAGTAAAAGGACTCCAAAGAGACCCCTCAAGATCGTAGGGTGGTTACAATCCAAGTTGACAACAATCCACCCCAATATATGTTAGTTTCGATTCCCATTAACTTTGAGATGAGCCTCACTAAGTGATTCTAGGGTTTGTTAGAGGGCAAGCCTTAGAAGATGGTTTTAGATAAGCTACAGGAGGTAAGTTGAAATTTTCTGTTGATGCTTTTATGTTCCTAAGTTAGCTTGGGTTAGTCTACTTGTGTATAAGTTGTCGCAATATGTTGTTGCACCTTCCAACAAAACTATAGCCTCATAGCATAGGTGAGTTTTTTTTTCTTGTTTTGGTTGCAAGTATTCTATAATTCTTGAGTTCTTAGTCTTCTCTTTTCACTAGTAGTGCACACAAAAACTGCCTAGTTGGAGGAACATGTCTTTAAGGTCAAGGAGGAGGTCAAAGTGAAGAAGGGATGCATTGAAGACTTGACCTCCACTAGTCGTGACCTTAAGCATTGCAGTAAGAAGCTTGTCGACTATGTAGTCGGGTGTAGGTAGAAGCATAGGTTACAAAGGCGTCGGTAGATGCTCATGTACATGAGCTTGCCAAAGTCAAGTTTGAGTTAAAGGGACAGAAGAAGGAGCTAGAGCAAGATTTAGGCTCGGAAGCTAAGCCGAAGGATAGTCGAGATTTAACCATGGTGGCCATCGAAAGGATCTTCTATGAGATCACCTCAGGCTTCAAGTTCAAGAATGTAGCTACTAGAGTTAGGTTGGAGGATGGTCAAATGGTGCAGGAAGATGTGCACCATTAGTATGTACACCTCAACCTTAAGTTCCTCTATGGCTCAATGATGGCACAGCAGAGGGCTTCAAGGGTTTGGTTAAGGGATCTATTAGGGAAAGCAGACATGGCGATCCAATTAAGGAATAATAAGGGTCTTTTACAACTTCTTTTCTTCCTCTCCCCTCCCTATTTTATGTATTTTTCTTTTCTTTCCTTTCTCTTTTATTGTACTTAGGGCCTAGGATGCTAACCCTTAAAGCCTTGTAAATACTTAGTGAATGAGTGAAAGTATTTTTCCTTTTAGTTTCTTTGTCTTCTTGCTATTTAATTCCTCTTCTTTCCTATTATTCGTTTAGCTAAGGCATCCATGCTCAACTAGTGTTCTTAAATGCATAAGTGTCTAAGATACCAAGTCCTACCTAATGCATAGTACCGTAGTACTTTGATTAGGTTAGCTCAAACAAGGTGTTCTAGTTTAGACCTCATGTGCTTCACTTAGTACAATTGTTGCAAAGTACCTAAGTGTGCTCATCTAAACTAATGTATTGACCAGGCCAGTGAATTTGTTCTCTTATCACTAACCCTTCGAGTTTAAGTACCACTATGGTGCTCAAGGCTAGAAACTTAAGTCAACTCTTTTGCTTAAGGCTTTGAGGCTCTCAAGTATGGGGACTGTTAAGATTGCCAAGGTATTGATGGGGTATCTTGATTCAACTATGCTCGAGACTATTGTCCCTTGGGGTCAGTGCAATATAGATGAAAGGCTAGGTTTAGGGATGAAAATTGACTTAAAAATAAGAGTATACGGTGTAGATTGGCAAGAGTGGATAATAGATAAGTGTAGTGAACATGTCTTTCTTTAACTCATATATATATATATATGTGTGTGTATGTATGCATATATAACAAGCTGATTGTAAGACTTACAAAATTGGACCTTAAGTTACCCATGTTTAAGTCCTTGGGATGAGTTGTTTGTTAAGAGTCTCCAACCTGTAAGCCCCATTGCCAAGATCATCCTTCAGTCATACAGGTTCCCCTCAATTGGGAGCAATCTTTTGTTGCCCTTCTTGGGAGTCCATGGCTTCTAGTTTTTAGCACACTAGTTCTCTAAGGTAGAAGACCTTGTGCTTAACCTTCTTGTTATACTATTAGGCTACCTATTGTTGATAGGTTACTACTTGAGATCTGACAATATCATATATGGTCGATTGTATCAAAACTTTCTTGTAAGGCCATGTGATTGGTGTTGACATTGAAATTCTAAACCATACTTATTGGTAGTTTTAGCTTGATGGGTAAGATAGCCTTGGATCTGAAAGCTAGGTGGAAGGGCACTTCTTTAGTAGAAGTCCTATGAGTCTTCTAATATCACTAAAGAATATTAGGGAGCTCATTTGTTAACTTTCTCTTTGCTTGTTGATACGAGGCAAGCGCACCTATCAATTTTAATATAGCGGATGTGAGTCCGAGTCGATCCCTCAGAGATTTTGAGTATTAATATTAACTTTAGCTTCATTATCTAACCGGATAATAATTGTGATAAATTGAATGAATTAAAAATACTGAAATTAACAACTAAACTAATTATGAGACTTGATTAAGCAAATTAGAAAGCAATAAACTATGAACGACTTCAAATATGCAATAATGTATTTAGGAATTATTTCCCCTAGTGTTTAACATGTAACCTTTTTAAAATGTATTCAATTTAGTTTCTATGATTCTTGACCGGAGGGATTCACAATTAAAGCTAATATCTTTCTCAAGCATATTAACCCTAATTTTAAATTATTTACCGGAATCTCTTCACTTAGTAATATAACTTAGAATTGCATTAATGTTTAATGAATTCCTACACAAACAATCAACTTTCCGGAAGAATCATGTATCTTATCTCTAAGTATACATGTAATTCTCTTCAATTATGCTAAGATCTAATTACACATGCAATTTCTCAATCAACATGCATAATATCATATATTGATACTCTAGAATTATCAATCCATAACTAAACGACATAATTGAATCAAGAAAAGATAGAAACTTTCTTGAAATTATAATTCAATCCAAGGGTTACATGAAACCCTAGGTTCCATAATCCTAAATACTTGAATTCTAAGCTATCATAACGAATCTAAAAACGAGATTCATCAAAAACATGAAATAAAGCATGAAAACCCCTCTTGATTTGATGAACAATCTTTAATCTTGAAATCGATGTCGTTATCGCTTCTTGATGTTGTTTCTCCTTAAGTCTCTTCTTGTCTCTTGTCTCTCTTTGTTTCTTTAATGTCTCCTTTCCTTTTGAACCCTAAGATCCCCTTTTATATGTGTATTACACGGATTTTATTTTCGTCACCAGACACGGCCTGGGATATGGCCGTGTCCCTAGGTCGTGTAACTTTCTGCACAAAGGCAAAATTTCTACACAATTTCAAAACTTCATAACTTCTTCGTTTGAACTCGGAATTGAGTGAAACTTGATTCGTTTTCGAGCCTAGAATGCGTTTAAACCCTGAAATCAACATTTTACTCAATTAAGTATCAATTTCTTTAAAGAAAACCAAAAATGTACGGGAAATGCTATAAAATCACCATATGAAATATGTTTAAAATCAGAGTTATCACTTGTACGACCCTCTTCTTTAGGCTTTTGAGGACGATCTTATTAATTGCTTTGACCTAGCCATTCAATTCAAGGTGAGCCATCGAGGTGTAGTGGAGCCTTATGTGATGCTTCTCATAGAATTCTTTGAATTTGGTGCTATCAAACTACTTTTTATTATTTATGATTAGTATATAGGCACCATAAACTTGGTGAGGTTATTGGTAAGGAGAAAACCTTCAGCTACCCTAGCTACGATGCTTATAACCACTTAAGCCTCAAAATACCTTATGAAGGAGTCTATGGCCACCAAGATGAAATGAAAACCCTTGAACGCTTTAAGGAAAGATCTAAAGACGTCAAACCTCTATAGGGAAAATGACTATAGGCTTCTCATTGGATGGTGGTTGTTGCTCAGGGCATAGCTGATGAGCACGTACTTCTAACACTTGTGATACCTTTGAACCATAGCCTTCGTATCTTCATTCATAGTCGACTAGTAGTAGTTGAGGCAAAGAGCTCAGATGTACAAGGCTTAGGCTTGAATATGGTTGTTGTAAACTCCAATATATAGTTTTTCAAGGGCATATACGTCTTCCTCAGGTTTGAGGCATTAGAGAAGTGGAACAAATATCCACGGCAATCAAGTGTATCATTCATGAGGGTATAATTTGCTATAGCATGGGTTAGTCTCTAAGCCTTAACCCTATCATCGGGCAACACTCCAAACTTTAAATACTTAGTGAATAGGTCTATCTAGCAAGGCTCAAATTGAGAAGGTTAGATCTTAAGTACTTCCTACTATGGCTCTTCGATTATATACTTAAGGAGATACTAGATGAAGAGAGGCTTGTCACTACTGTAGGGTATTGGACAATCGTAGACTAAGCTTCAACAATTTGTCTACTTCAAAGTTTCTTCCTTAAGGAATCTTGTTTATTTTCCACAATGTGAAGCTTGGAAGGAGATCTCAGACAACTCAAAGGTACTCAACTATGGTCTCTCCTTTGGTCTCGTATTCCCATCTCACTTGCTATACCATAATCATCGAGTTTAAGTAGATATCCAACTTCTCTACCCTAATGTTTTTTGCAATCTTCAGGTTGGCAATGAACGCTTCATACCTTGTTCTTGCTTAATAGGAACCTGAACTTAAGTGCGTATAAAGCCTTGGTACCATAAGGCCATTGCAAAGTTATGCTTGCTCCATTCCCTACTGTACCCCCCACCCTCCTCTCTCTCTTTCTCTCTTTGAGTGGAGGATTTATCAACATGGAGAGTCCATATCGGTATATCAACTTCTATTAGCGCTTCCTCTTCTTTTGTGTACTTAGCTACAAGGTCCATAAGGACTCTTGCATCAGTAGATTGCCTCAAGTAAAATTGAACTCCATGAGCACTAAGCTCCAACGAATACTTAACCATATGGCTTGAGGCATCTAGCTTTTATAAGATGGTCCTTAGTGACTGGTCAATGAAGATGATGATGGGATGGGCTTGGAAATACAGCCTCAACTTCCTCATAGTAATCACTATAATCACAACAAATTTCTCCACTTGTACATCTATCTCTGATTCTTATAGAATATAGCTAATGAAGTAGATCAACTTATGCTCTCGTCCATCAGCTTGAATGAGTGCAAAGGATAGTGATTAGTGCTAATTGCCAAGTATAGAGTTCTTCCCTAAAGAATAGCTTAGACAAGACAAGTAGGCTCTTTAGGAACTACATGAGCTTGTTAAACGTAGCTTGGCATTCTTCAATCCAATTGAACTGTAATGGGTTATTCAGTAACTTAAAGAACCCGAAACACCTATTAGCAATTCTAGACACAAAGCATTGAGCGCCAATGAGTTGTTTGACTTTTTTAGTAGTTTTTTTTTTGGGGGGGAGGGGGGTGTTGGGGTTTATCTTGTCTAAATTGGCCTTGATGCTACACTTTATGACTATGAAGCTGAGGAACTTGCTTAAAGCTACCCTAAAGATGTACTTTTGTAGGTTAAACTTCATCCGATACTTACGTAAAGTTTCAAAGGTCTCGCATAAGTCTTCAATGTAGTAAGTCCTTTCCTTACTCTTGACAATGATGTCATTGACATAAACCTCTACACTCCATCTAAGTTAGGGCTTGAAGATGGTCGTCACCAACCTTTAGTACATTGCTCTGGTGTTCTTAAGCCTGAAGAGAATGACCATCTAGTAATATGTTTCAAAATCGATGAGGAATGAGGTGTACACCTTGTCTTTGAAGGCCATGCAAATTTGATTATAAGTCAAATAAGCATCTATGAAACTCAACATGGCATGGCCTATGTCAAGTTAATAAACTAGTTGATCCTAGAGAGGGGAAAGTAATCCTTTGGGCGAGACTTGTTTAGATCTATATAGTCCACGCACATATACCATTTCCTATTGGATTTCTTGATTAGCGAAGTGTTGGCTAGCCGAGTTGGGTAGCAATCATCCCTAATGAATCTAACTTAGAGTAGTTTCTTAGACTCCTCCTCAATTGCAACCTATCATTTTAGTATAAAGTGTCTCTTCTTCTATTTAATAAGCTGCACCATGGGGTCTACTTGGAGGAGGTATGCTGCTTTAGGGATGTCAATTATGTCGAGAGTATCCTTAGGGGATGATCTAAACACTTTGGTGTTGGCTCGGAGGAGGTCAATGAGCTAGTCTTTTTCTTATGTACGTAGTGACATTCCTACTTGCATGAGAAACCCGAGACTACTCCTAAGGTCGATTTCTTTAATCTTTTTGACTAGCTCTCCTTGTCACCCTAGCTTTTCCTCTCACCTTAACTCTATATGCATCACATTATCATGAGACTGTGCCTTAAGGTAAAAGGATCTTAAGAGCTATTGATTGTCCTAAGTTACGCCATCCTTCATAGGTATAGGGAACTTCGCCTTAAGACATCTCTAGTTTATTAGAATGTTAAACTACATGATGCTTAGTCGCTTGAGTATGGCATTGTACAAGGATCACTAGTCGTTGACCACGAAATCTATCAACTATGTGACAATGTACTTGTCATCGCCCAATTAAATAAGAAGGGTGATGAGTCCTTTGGCCTACATAAGTCTATTGCCTCCATTATTAGTAAGGCTATGTTTGTATCATTGTAGGGGCTCCTCGACCTGCTCTTTCATCTACTCATAAGCATGATAAAAGAAGATGTTTACTGAGCTGCCATTGTCAATGAACATCTTAGGGACATCAAAGTACCCGATCTTTATGTTGATCACTAAGACGTCATTATTTAAGTACTTGACACCTTCTTTGTCCTTGGTAGAGAAGGAGATGGTGGTATCAATCTTATCCTTCTCACCTTAAACAAAGAGGACTTCATGCTTAATTGAAGATGAAGAGGTCACTCCTCTTACCTAAGGCCTTAGACAATTGTGTTGACTTGGCCTCTCTTACCTTGATGTTATTGGCTATCAAGGTGGTCTTCTTATTGCTGATACTACTATTATGGCTACTTAGTTTGATGATGTTGAGTGGGTCATTGGACTTAGTTCCTCTCATCAGCTACAAGATGATCAATGTAGCCTTATGTATAAGGCCTTCAACGGCATTCTTCAAGTGGCAGCACTCATTGATATTATGCCCAAGCACATTACGGTAGCCATAGACCTTACCCAATCCTATAGCTTCTAAGGTCTATCAGACCTAAGGAGGTTTAGGGAGCTACCTCCTGTCTTCATAGAGCACTTTACTGAGAGAGCAATCCAATGGTATATAGCTTTCATAGTCTACAAACTTTTATTTTTGTCTCAGCATTCCTTAGAGGTGGAGGATGGCTTATTGTCTCTTTAGCTAAGGCGATAATTGAATGAATTGCATCTATTATGGTCAATCTTGAGCTTCCCCCTTATAGCATCTTCTTGGGCTATGTGTTTCTTCGTTACATGCATGAATTCATCAAGCCTCTTAGGGTGGTTTAAGGCAATGACCTCCAACAACTTACCATTGGGGTCAACTCTAATGACGAAAGCCTATAGCATGACCTTATGTTTAGCTTAAGAACTTAGAGCTTAGCTTAGTTAAAGCACTCCAAGTAGGCTCGAAGTGTCTCATTGGGATATTGCTTGACATTACAAAGCGTAGAGGAGTTCCTATGCTGTACCTTACTATTAAGGAAGTGCTATTGGAACTTTATTGCAAGCTTGTAAAAGTAGTTGATTGAGTTATCTAACAAGGTATTGAATTAGGGAAGCATGGCGTAGGTCAACATACTAAGGAAGGCTTTGCACATGATGGTGTTTGAAAAGTTATGGAGACTCATCATTGTACGAAAGTGCGTGAGATGGTTATCAAGGTCACCCGAGCCATCATAGCTACTTAGGCATGGAAGCCTCATACCTTATAAGAGTGTCTCTTCAAGGATGACAAGCACAAAAGGGCTCTACACTATACCTAATCACAAGACACGGACCAATGACTTAGCCTTTTTCTTGCTACGCATGCTAAAAGCATGGTGAATGTGTTCATCTAGCTTATGGACATTCATGTTCTTGTGTAGCTTCTAGGATCGTCTTGGGGCAAGCTCTTTCAGCATTCTACTCATGCTAGATTGCTTACCTAACATGTGCACCTTACCATAGTTATTATTTAACCAATGATGAAGGTTCTTAGGAGGATGGTCATTAGGATGAATACACTTGCATAGGCACTCGAGGTTTGCATAAGGTGTTGGAGTGAAGCTCATGCTTCACCTACTTGGTCTAGTGGATGAGTTGATGGTGGGCTCTTCTTGGCAGGAGTTTTTCTTGCACCATTTTCAAGGCGATGACTTCCTTATGGAGAGCAACATTTGATTCTTGTATCCTATGGTTTTCTTCAATCATTTTATGTTACATCACCTTGAGTTGCCCAAAGTCAGAGAAAGGAGCAACTAGAGCGGGTAAAGTAGATGATTGTGGTGGTGGTGGTGGTAACCCCACCACTGTTAGCTTATTGGGAGACTTGAAGATGTATGTTCTCAGTTCTAGCCATTTGTTGGTTAAATGTGCCTCAAGCGATAGGTGCTAAACGGTAATGCGTGAGTTCATGTCAATTAAGTTAGTGGTTGCTTTAAGCAGTTTATTAGCTGTGCTTAGTGGAGGACTTATAAAAGGCCCCATATGGTGATCCCAACAAGGGCCCTTTGATATTTAAGTTAACAAGGAGAAAGAGTAAAAGAGAAGTGTCTAGAGTGTTTAGAATGTTTATAGAGAGTATTTGAGAATGTTTGGTTTGCTAAAGGATTTAGAGAGAAAAGAAGATTAGGTCCCTTTGGCTCTAGGACAAGGAGTCCACTTATTAGAGACATGTAGCATCCCATAGTTCAGTTGCAAATGGCTATAAGAGGGACATGCACTGTAGGATGGGGGATAGAATAGTTTTGATGCTTGGTCAACCTTAGAGAGGCTAGCAGCTACATTTGAAACCTGAGAAGCTAACATGTTTAAAGTTATTAGGTGTGTTAGCCATACTACAAATGTTAAAGGGAAATTAACAAAGAGAGAGAGAGAGAGAGAGTATGAGGTCGAAGCATAATGGACACCGAATTGTATGCTAAGCACCTAGTTCTTGCTTAGGAAGACTAAGGTTGCTCTAACCTAAGGAGTCAAGTTGAGCTTTCTAAGGACCCTAAGGTGTTCGAGGGTGATGACGTGCTTAGGATGGCCTAAGTAAGTTATGTTGACTCGAGCGATTGGATGGACTAGGTATGGTAAGGTGCTTAGGAAATACTATGCAAGTTATATCGCTAGGTCTAAGCTCATAAGGGGACTGACTAAGTCATTGGAGGAGGTCAGACTCTGCATCTTTGGAAGGTGCTCATAGGTACTCAAGCAGGTCAAGGCACTTGGATTAGGACTTGGGAGCCTAGGCCCAAAATGGCTTAATAAACAAATTGTGTAACCTAAATCAAACTTGAATTGATGGAACGATAAAATATTTACTTATTTAGAATATATAGACAATTTTGCATATAATATTTTTGCACATACATTGAAAAACCAATCAAGTTAAAGAAGATGCATTATTTTTAGAGATGATATTACGTAATTTATCTAATTGAAAAGAAACAAAATCAAATCTTATAAAATGACATGTCATGAAATCATATCATATTAAAATATATAGCATTGGAAGTCCTTTTCTTTTCTATATTAACAATTTTATCATATTCTATTAAAATATATTAGCATTGGAATTATATATAACAATTCATTTATTTTTAGGATCTTATAATACTTAAATAATTTTTTAATGTGTTTTTTGGATAATAAATAAAATATTAAATCATTTTTACATTTTTTATTTAATTATAGTCATCATTCATACTTTTATCCTCGCATTATGTGCTCTCTTTGACTAATTAAACAAAATTTATAATAGACATGACATGATATTACCAATCTGTATATGATTCTAAGTATGACATTACTCAACTCGACAACAAAATAGATGGAAAATTCAACCAATGTTTTATAGATTTCAAAACACTGTAATTTGATATGAAATACTATTAGAATCCAATATGAACATTTATAATATATATATATATATATATATATACATTATAAAAATGATATATGTTAATTTTTCAAATGTGGAAAATTTCACATGAATGGATATCTCCAAACCTAAATGAATGATAGAATAAATGTAAAATGGATGTTAAGAACTACTTTCTATGTGATTAGAATTTGATACAAAAGCATACTAATAGATTAAAAGGGAAAGGCCACAAGAACACTTCTTGTAAATTTCTTTGATAGTCTCCCTAGTTTTTGTAAGTCCTAAACATTTTTCCTTTTCTCATTTAAATCATTCAACCTTTTCAAAAATATATTTAAGTCCTAAATTTTAAAAAAAATCCCAAGCAAATGGAATTATTAAAATTTTCAAAATATATATATATATTTATAAATACTCTAAGATTCTATTAACATTTTTCAAAATGTTTACAGCTTAACCGCATGCTAAAAAAAAACAAAAACAAAAAGGTTTAAGATTTAATTGAGAAGAACTAAAAAAGTTATAGCTCCCATTTATAAAATAGAAATTGTCTTCCTTTTCCTTATTTTCTTCGTTATAGGAAGCCCAAGTGTTACTTCGGAAAGAAAATTTCTTCTTTTCGTTTTTATACATATACAATTAAAATCATATAATATATTTTCTGTAAGATACTAAAAGTATATATCTATATATTACAAATAAGAAATCGTATAATATATGCGTGAGGATCATTATTATAATGATATAATAAAAAATGTCTAGAATATGCAACTTTTTTATACAATATATGTGTATATAATAATTTTAGTATGACATTGTATTTTCCCATACTAACAATAGAATATTTAAATTATTTTTATAATAGTAAATATATTAATTGACTAATTAATTTATTATATTATCTTATGATGATATACAAATATATCTATATATTTATAACTTATTAAATCAATTTTGTTTGCATACATATCAATAAATCAACTAAACACATGAAAATAAGCTCTTTACCTAGAAAAGGTTTTTCAAGGAAAATACTCTCTAATCAATTGATAAATGTGTAGCAATACTTTCTCGAAATTAAATTAGGTTTTTAGTAAATAAAAAATGATTTTGTACACTTCTAAACATACTTTTGACGTTAATGAAATCTAAACTATATTCGACTATGTTTTTCCAATTAAAAAAGTTATTATTATTTTATAAAAAATTATTTCAATGAATGAGTTTATTGCCCAATAATACTATGGATTAGATTCTTGGGGTACTAGTAGAACTTAAGGATACGAGTTTAATTCTAGTCTATTTGCTATCAATGTTTCTTGGTTGTCTCATGCGTGAAATAGGCCTTAAAGAAGGTTTTTTATTTTACAAAACGCTCTTCAACTTTGTTTTATAGCCTTAGACTTATTTTACAAAAAGATCTTGGATGTAAGCATTAAGAAGGCTTGGCCGTAGCTACGCTCATCTAATTTCAAGCCTATTAAGTTTTAGAGGTCAAGGAAGCTTTAATTGTTTCCATTGATTATCCAAAGTGATCTAACGATTCATCTCATTCGTCTATTTCAAAATTATTCAATAGTAGACATCAAGCACCTAAGACTATAAGTAAAGGCCTCTTCTTCATCAATTGTAACATTTGAAGCAGTTTAAGAAATGAACAAGAATGTTTAATTAAATCCATTATTATATGCATCTTCAAGAAATGAAGTTTACTTATTTCTCCTTCTATTCTCTTTAATAACATCTCTATATGTGTCATGTATTCAGAAATTCTCTAAATTAATCATCACATGTACCGCATGCAAGTAGTGATCATTTATAGCAACCCCATCACGTACTTTTCAAATATTTAAAAAAAAAATTAGGTATAAGAAAAGGAGAAATCATAATGAATAGTACTTCTCACTATCAAAAGGCAATTCATGTGTAGAAGAGACAAATAGTGAATAAACTATAATATGATACGACTATGTAATAAAAATACAGCACAAATTGACTTAATAATGAAAAGACATAATATTTATGAACAATTTGTAGTTCTTTTATACAAATAAAAAATTAAAAATTTCAACAAGATTTTGTTATTTATGGTTGCTTCTTTTATATATGTGTGTGTGTATATATATATATATGTATAATTTGGAAATTTTTATTTACGAACACATTGTTTACGGCAAATAATGAAACCTTAAGAATAATGAATCATTTTCATACGTAAAACTTATGGTATTTCTGCATAAAATTTACAAGGAAAAAGTCTATAACCTTTGTGTTGCATAGATATTTGTACAAAATATCTTTGGCTTTGGATGCAAACAAGTTTCGAAGTCACGTACTCTTTCTTTTTTTTTTTTTATTCTTTTTACCTATTTTCCTCTATTTTATTATGTGAATCTTACATAGCATATCTTAATATTTTCTTATTATCCGACATGTCACCTCAATGATGATTAATTAGCATGGCATATACAAACTCTATTTTAGTACAAAATTAAAAGGAAAAAAAAAAAGAAACACATTGAAGAAAATTAAAAAAGCAATAAAAATGCCGAGAAACTAAAGGCACGTAGACCGAAGAGCTTTCAGAATGTTACGTGGTGCAATCAGCGTCTATGTGGCTTTGTTTATTCCCAATTTCTGGAGAGTGGTCACCATCTCTCTTCCTGTCCAATGTGACGTCAGTTAGGATATTTCGGTTGCGTCACATATCTAAATATGTTCCGGTACTTCAAATTGAAAGAGACGTCTTGCTAATCTTAGTTATAATTATAATAATTAATAAGTATTCAGAAAAATTACACTATCCCATTAATCATGATAACTTACTCACTCTCCATAAAAGTACTGTTCCATTACAGTTTTGGTTGACACATCGTAAAAGATAACTTCTTATTTCATTTACCTTATGCTACATATTTCCACAATCATTAGACTTAGGAATGCGATTCATGGTGTTTTCTAGTCACCTACACTTTTTGCATATGCTCTCTGAATGCATTTACATCAGGGGGTAACTTAAAAGGATTTGAAAAAAAAAAACGAATGAGTAGAAATATTTCTCTTTTTTTTTTTTTTTTTTTGTTGTTTCCAGCAGAAGTATTTTTATTATAAAATCCATTTTTTTTCCATCTAATATTGAAGAGAAATAAGTGAAACTTGATGCAAACAAACAATTAGAAAATTGTTACTTATAACAATGTCAATCAAAATGAACTGGTTATAACTTTATCAAACACTAACTTCATTCTCTTTGTTTCCTCCCTTTTTAAATGAGAAAAATCCAAATAAAAAAAAAAACCAATACAATTCTTTCCATTTCCTTTCGTTTCCATCTCAAACACAAAATAGAAATTGTAGTTTTTTCTATTTGCACTTGTATTCACTAGTCCTACTTATTTCTCTTTTATTGAAATTTCCTAATAGTATAAAATTCAATCGGGATCACATATTCAACTATAGAAGATTAGTGCCAAATTGAACTATAAATATCAAATTGAGCTCCAAGAGCACACAAGGTAGCTTCACACATTTAATTAGATGATAAGAACCGAGAGCAAATGATCGGTGCATAACAAGAATGGAAGAAAAATGTGCTAAATCTACTAACAAGTCATCTTACAGCTTTAAGTTTAAATGCTATTGAATGAAAAGCATCATTTGCCTTATCTATCTTGCTTTTTCCCATAGTTTAGTTCATTGTTGGTATTAAAATTCCTTTTATCAATTTTGTGGAATAAATGGAATGATATTGGAGGTACGAGACTTCATAGTTCATCATATACATCGTGTACTTTGATATGTACCATGTACCCCATAAAAGATAGGGACTAAGATGCAATTGAACAATTTTGTATATAAAAGTAATGCTTGCAGTTTAGTATTGCCTTGCGATTCCATGTACCACAAGAAGGTAACATAGAAGTTTATTTAAACAAATTTTGATGAAATCACTATATTAATCAAATCCATTTGAATCTGTTTATGAATATATCTGCATTCAAAATAGTATCTAAATTCCTAAATAAGCTTGATTAATAAATAGGTCTTGTATACATGATTAGATCTAATTGTGAATTGGTTTAAAATTAAGATTTCTAACATCAATAATTTCATTCTATGCTCTATTTTTTTATTACATTAGTTTCTTGTCATGTTTATCCATTTTGACACTAATCTCTCTCTCTCTCTCTCTCTCTTTCTCTCTCGATCTCTCTCAATCTCTCTTTGACTACTATTATTCCATTAGCAATCTCGCTAGTAGAAATCATTCTCTTATCATCCTCATTTACTTTAACTATAATTCTACAAGAATAACACTCTTAATTTTTTATTTTTTTCTATACTCCAAAATCTAACGTTTCTTAAAATTATAGTATAATACATTCAAGCTTAGTGTACGCATCCACATGTATTTATTCAACCTCATTAGTACCTATTTGGTATTTAACAAAAGCTAAATTGAATATATTAGAATTTTTTTATTTAAATAAGTTACATATTGTAGATCTATAATGTTTGCTAATGATGTTAACTTTGAATCTGTCCTTACTTGATTGCCATGGAAGGGAAAGCAAACATACGAAGAAGACTAAGTAGTTTGCTAGTAAAAATGATTTGTTCTATTCTATTATGTACATATTTATACGAGAACAAAACACATGTAGAATTTAGTATGTATGAAACAAATAGCTAAACTATGCACCCAGAACTATTAGCTAACTATTAATTGTGGCTATATAGAAAATATAGTGTAACCTCTAATACCACATAAACCTCCCCACCCGTAGCTGCCCCCTACCCTCATGGCTTAGATATTATCGAAAATCGAACCTAGAGAAGAAAGATAGCAATTGCAACTTAAGATTAGCTTTAGTTCAAGAATTAGCAACTTGTTATGACGATGGAACATGCTCTAATCTAATAAAACCAGAAGCAAGATAATCTCAAACAAATGTATATCCAAATCAACATGTTTCATGTAATTGTAAAACATTTATTATTAATAATTAGACAAGCAAAAAAACTGTCTGAGTATAACACAATGGGCAATGAATAGAAATCTTCAATTTATGGAACAAATAAGAAAGCTACAATAGCTCCTTAGTAGCAAAAGCAAGGCTTCAATATATTCTACTTCTGTAGATGAAGTAGTAACTAGAGGCTACCTCTTTGTCTTCTAAGAAATCATAGATGATCCAAGAAAAATGTAGTAACTAGAAACTGACATACAATCAATATGGCTAAAACCCTAATCAACATTAGAAATCCAAACAAATGCATTGAAAAAGAAGAAGAAGAATATAAGCTCTTGTCAATAAAACCCTTTAGGTAAAGTAACAAATGAAGAGTCGAATGCATATGTAAAGTGTAAGGAGATGAGATAAACTATCTAAATTGTTGCACGAAGAAGGAAATATCAAATCAAGTCGTAGTCAAATATAAGAGACAACCTATTAATCTTCTATGTAAGGATGGATCAACTAAGAGATCACCATCAATGTTGTTAAGATCAATATTAAGGGGGAAAGGAACCCAAGTAGGTTTTGCACTACTTAACCCTACATCTTATATTATATCCAACAATAACTTGCATTGATTACAAAAGGGCCCATCATTTATTCGACAGACTTCTATTCCCAAGAAGAATCTAACTTCACCAAGATCCTTAATGGTGAAAGTAGCATGTAAAGCACTTTGATAGTTTTGATAGCAACAAGTTCATTTCCTACTATTAAAACATCATCTATATAGACTAGTGCAACGAAGAAAATAGAATCTTCATGCTTGACAAACAATGAACAATCCATTTTGTATTGAGTAAAACCTAAAGAACAAAGAAAATTGGTAAATTCTTTGCTCCATTGCCTTAAAGCTTGTTTTAATCCATAAAGAGAACAAACTAATTTACAAACATGACCTAGTTTATTAACAATATAGCCTTCCTTGGCTTCATGTGAATCTCCTTTACAATGAAACCATACAAAAATGCATTATTAAAACCAAGTTGATAAACAAACCAATGATTCATAGATGCAACAGTGAGACGTAACCTAACTGTGTGTAATTTTACCATAGGTCAAAATGTATGGGTGTAATAAACACCTTCTGCTTGATTATAATGCTTGGCAACTAATTTAGCCTTAAACCTTCCAATTGAACCATTAGATTTGTACTTGATATTATATACCCTTTTAGAACCAATTGCCTTTTTACTACAAGGTAAAGGAATAAGATCCTAAGTGTGGTTTAATTCAAGAGCCAAAAGTTCTTTGTTCATAGCATCAAACCATATTGGATCTTGTTTGGCTTAATGATAATTTTGTGGTCCTTGAATTGTAAAAATATTGGCTAAAGAAGCAATATACTCCTTAGGATATAGTTTGAAAGAAGTATAATAAAAAAGAGGATAACAAAAGAAGTATGACAATAAAGATATGAATGAATTATATCGTGTGTTAAACCATCTAATGTAGAAACTTGCATCTTATGAATGAAGTCTTGAAGATATGCGGTGTACGCCCTATAACCGTAAGATTATGCTTAGTACGTAAGATTTAAGGTAATCAACTAAATGATTCGACCAAACCTAAATTATAAATTAAAGCTGAAAATATTAGTAAAGATGATCCTGTAAGTTTGAATTTAAGAAAATAAGTAATAAAATAAGAGAATATAAAATTTTCAAATTTTAAGTTTATTACTCGTTATTCATCGAAAATGCGTAAAATACATTTTGATAACTAACAAATCGCTAGAAATAAATCATATATATACTAAAATTCCTAGAATGACCTAAATAATGTTTAAAAGTATTTACTTATATTTCATATGTATTTACGTGTAGGTAAAAATATGTCAAATTACCTAAATTACTCGAAATTTGCTATAAATTAGCTAAATAATTAAAGAAAATTATAAAAAAAATTTAAAAAATAGAAAAAAAAATCAAGGAGATAGGGAATGATCCAAATCAAGTCATGGCAACTAGGGAGAAAGAAGAGAAAATTTGACCAATTAAATTAAAGCAACAAAAAAAGGCAAAAAATGGAAGAGGATAAGCTAGTCTTATCTAAATAATGCACAACAATTGCTTTATAGCCCTATAAATAGCTAAAAAAAATTTCAAAAGACCATTTGGACAATTAGAAGATTAGGAAAATTGGAGAGCACTGAAAATTAAAAATTTTCTCAAATCTATGCAATTAAGGCAAGTAAGCCAAACTCACACATCACCACCACCTACGACTAAACCACCACCCCACTCCAAACCAATTACCTGGACTAACCGACACACCCTGAACTAGTGTTAGTGGCCCAAAGCTCAAAAATCAAGTGAGTCTCAAATCTCATCCGATTTCATAAAATTTTTTAAAATTATTAATTCTGCCTAGTAAATTATAAAATTTGTTATGATGATGTTTTATTGTATGTAGATTTAGTGAAAAATAGTGATTAAGTTTAATCACGTCTGTAAATATAAGTTTCTTAAAAAATTGAACAAAATCGAGTATATTTAGAATTAGAAATAAATAGGCTTAGAAGTGTAGTTTAGAAGTTGAAATTTTTCTATAGAATACTTAAGTGATATAAAATAATGCTATGAAGCTATTTTTTTAAATTTAATTTTTGAAAATTTTAAGTAATTTTTTTTCCCTAAAAGGATGAGAAAAAAATGAGTAATTTTGGATTAATTAAGTAATTAAATGATTAATTACTGATTTAGAGGATAATTAGATGTTTAAGGATGTTAACCTCTGATGTGAATACATAATCCTAACATTTAGGGTATTAATAGCAATTAATATGGGAATTATGTAGTAAATGTGAGTAATTTAGTAATATGTGAAATTAGAATTTTAATAAATGTAAAATAATAGGTTAAATTGGATAATATAATAATAATGTTAGTACAAATTAAATCTAGTACAACAATTAATTTTAGGTAATTATATAAAAAATGTAAAATTTTCTTACATCGAGAGTAAATCTAGTATACTAATCTGGATTAGATTATACCGAATGGGTTAGAATACTGAATTAAGACTTAGTATGATATTAGGATACTTAAGCTTGATGAGATTACTATCGTATTAGGATTTAAAGCATATTTTAAGATTACTTGTAGTTGAAACCTAATTGGAGCCTGAATCGGAATTTGATTCGGAAAACGAAACCCAAATTAACGTAGAATTTATTGTTAGTAAATAATAGGTATATAAGAAGAATTTAATTAAATCATAACCCAAAATACGTATCATCGAAGTATAAGTGCTAAAAAGTGTATTTATGTTACACAATACATAGAGATGAGACAACCTACAACCGATTAAGTGAACAATTGAAGATTTCAAGTAAGTTAGGTTTATTACTTCACCATATTTAGAGTACTTAAAGACTTAAGATTATGTATAATTGTGATTGTAAGTAGTTTTATGCATGTGCTTGCATATTTGACTTTGTGACTGTTATGATTAGATTGGTGTGAAATTGTCCGAACACCTTATATTGAACTTAATCCTAATTGATCCGAATACCTTGACTTGTAATGCATTGCAACCTTTTAGAGGATTATTAGGATTTTCTAACCAAATACCGCCACCTTAAAAAAAGATAGTGTTGGATAGTAAATTGGTCTTTTCATCATCCTTAGCCAAACTAAGTGACATGAAAGGAGGTTGCGGTGAAGATAAGGGTATTGGTTCGAAGGATAGTCTTAAGAGGAGCAGTGTCTCTATTGCATAAACCTAAGTTTAGTTGTATGTTATTGCATAACATGGAAATTCTTCAATCCGAATTAAAGCTGGTGAAATTACTTTGATTTCACAATGGATTAGACTATGTTGTATGGTGGTACTTGTTTATTGCACTTCATGAGAATAATTGCTTGACAACTTTGATTGTGCTTATATACATTTTTAAGTCTCCAATTCAACTTACTGAACTATTGTTGCTCATACTCGCATAGATTCTTTTGTAGGTCCTGACTTCTAATTTACAATGCCTCGATACAATTACCTAGAGGTTAGATTTCTTTTGAAGGTATGGGGAGTGAGGATTCATTGGCCCAATAATCATGTTTTGTTTAAGGTCTTGCTAGTATCTTTAGGATGAAAAACTAATATATGACATGTAATTTAGCTAACTGTTATGATATGATGTAGAATCACTTGAGAATTCTACGGTAATGTGCATGTAATTATGTGTGTGTATATATATATATATGACTTAAGATTTTACTTTTATTGTAAATTTTAGCTAAAATTCTTAGTTGAACTGTTTACTTCAAAGCGAGAAGTCATTAATGCCTTGTGCAGATTGTATCTATGATAAACATTGTGAGGTTAGTTTCAGTTATAGGTTGGTTAACATGGCGGGACTGTTATGACTCTATAACTCTGCGACTTTGAGGCATAACACATGGGTGTTCTTTTAATTCTTATAGATCTATGAACGTTAACAACTGGTAAAGAATGTGTGTCAAAAGGCTCATGTACAGTAGGAACAGAAATGGACTCAAGAGAAGTTGAATTTGATTCTTCTTATTGATTACTAAGTTGTTTTGGAAATAGTGAGCCAATAAGTCAAACTTTAAAGAAGATAAATGGGGTAGATTTGAAAAAGAATCATGACTAAAAATGGAAGAAGTTTGAAATTGAAAAATTGTTCTTAGAATACAACATCCCTACTTGCAAACAATTGATGTGAATCAATATCATACAATTTGTAACCCTTTTGTCCCATAGTATAGCCTAAAAACATACATCTTCTTCTTCATGCCTCAAACTTCTCTCTTTAAATGAGCATGAGTAGCAGCCTAGCTGATATGAGGCAAGTGCACCTATCAATTTTAATATAGTGGATGTGAGTCCGAGTCGATCTCTTAGAGATTTTGAATACTAATATTAACCTTAGCTTTATTATCTAACCAGAAAATTGTGATAAATTGAATGAATTAAAAATACTAAAATTAACCATCTAAATTAATTATGAGACTTAATTAAGCAAATTAGAAAGCAATAAAACTATGAACGACTTCAAGTAGACTTCAAGTATGAAATAACGTATTTAGGAATTATTTCCCCTGGTGTTTAACATGTGACCACTTAAAATATATTCAATTCAGTTTCTATTATTCTTGACTGGAGGGATTCACAATTAAAGCTAATATCTTTCCCAAGCATATTAACCTTAATCCTAAATTATTTACTGGAATCTCTTCACTTAGTAATATAACTTAGAATTGCATTAATGTATAATGAATTCCTATATAAATAATGAACTTTCCGGAAGAAACATGTATCTTATCTCTAAGTATACATGTAATTCTCTCCAATTATGCTAAGATCTAATTACACATGCAATTTCTCAATCAACATGCATAATATCATATATTGATACTCTAGAATTATCAATCAACAATTAAACAACATAATTGAATCAAGAAAAGATAGAATTTTTATTGAAAATTATAAATCAACCTAAGAGTCACATGAAACCCTAGGTTCCATAATCCTAAATACTTGAATTCTAAGCTATCATAATGAATCTAAAAATGAGTTTCATCAAAAACATAAAATAAAACATGAAAAACCCCTTTGATTGATGAACAATCTCTTTAATCTTGAAGTTAATGATGTTGCTCTCGCCTTTTTCTTGATGTTCTCCTTAAGTCTCTTCTCTTCTCTTGTGTTTCTCCATCTTCTCTAATGTCTCTCCTCTTTTGAAACCCTAAGATATCCTTTTATATATGTATTACAAAGATTCTATTTTCGTCACCAGACACGGCCTGGGACATGGCTGTGTCCCCAGGTCGTGTAACTTTCTGTACTAAGGCAAAATTTTCTGCATAACTTCATAACTTTTTCGTTTGAACTCCGAATTGAGTGAAACTTGATTCATTTTCTTCGTTTTCGATCCTAGAACGCGTTCAAATCTTGAAATCAAAATTTTACTCAATTAAGTATTAATTTCTTTAAAGAAAACCAAAAAATGTAAGGAAAATACTATAAAATCACCATGTGAAATATGTTTAAAATCAGAGTAATCACTAGCATAGGCAGCAAAACACTCCTAGGATATGATAAGAAGGTAGTTTATTATAAAGGACTTCAAATGGTGATTCCCAATATAATGGTTGAGTAGGAATTGATTTAACAAGTGTGGTAGCAACCAATATATGCTTCCTCCATAATTTTTTTGGGTAAATTGTCAAGAAAGCAAATAATACGAGTGGTATCAAGTAATTGCTCATGTTCCTCTCTACAACCCCATTTTGTTGAGGGTTTTAGGTTAGTGATCGTCAGTGAACAATTTCATGCTTCTTGAATAGATTTTGACAATCATTTGACAAAAATTCTCCGCTAATATTTATTCGTATAATTTTTATATTGCATGAAAGTGGTTCTAAACAAAAAGAATGAAAGTGGTTAAATGAAGGGAGAGCATGATATTTGTGAGGCATAAAAGATGTCCATGTCGATTTACTCATATCACTAAAAATGGTTAAGAAGAACTTGCATGAGGCATAAGAGATGTCTATATAAATTTATTCATATCACTAACAATGGTTAAGAAGAATTTTCATCTAGGAAATGATGAGATATAATAAGGCCCTCAAATATCAACATGAATGAGATTAAAAGGACATGAAGATGATGAAGTACTTGAAAGAAAAGATGATCTATGAAATTTTACTAAATGACATATATTACAATGGATACTTGAAGAATGACATGTTATACTTGGTAATAGAAGCATGCTTAAGCCGATTATGCAAGATCTCAAATGATAACTTGTTTTTTATAGTAGATATATGATCACAAGATTTGTGTTCCTTTATTACATTCTAATTTTGCAAAAGAGAAAAAATGGAAAAGTACCACTACTAATCATAGCATACTTAGGCTTAAGACTCGTTACATATAATCCAAGATGAGCACTAGCCTAACTAACACACTTCTTAGAGCTTCGGTCCTAAAAGAAGCAATTTTAGGAATTAAACAAAATATAAGTTGTTTTCATGTAATAATTGATTAATTCAAAGTAGGTTATAATGACTCTTAGGACTAAAAGAACATTACTAAGAATAATATGGTCATTTATTGTAATGCTTCCAACAGTATTGACAAATTTAAGATGTCCATTAGGAAGTTTTATCTAGGTTTAGCAAGGGTTTGTTTTGGCAATGCCCTAAAACTCGGAATACCACTGACTGCCATGTGTCCCTCTATCCTATAATTATACGTTAGGCATCGTAAAAAACTAGAATCTCCTAAAATATTTCTGTAATAGTCTTCACATACTCTTATGAATTTAAATTCCTCAAATGAAATCATAATTCCTTCTAAATAAAAGCAATTGATAGCCTTTAAATATCCTCAGGAATTTAATTGTTCAAATTAAGTCAAAACAATCTCCAATTAAAAACAATTGTTTCCCAAACCATAGTTGTTGCTAAGTAATACTACAACATCTTAACTTTCAATCTCTTAAGTTCCTCTTTTAATAACATACATAGTCATCGCTCTTCTCATCCTAAATGCAGGAGTAAGTATTTTCATAAATTTAGTCAATCTGTGCATCAATATTTCTTTCATCTAAAAAATATAAGGAATGATTGAAAACTCAATATGTAACATATAACTACATGTATGTGAGTAGTCGTACATAACCAGAATCACAAGCATTAAGATGAAAGCAAGTAAATCACATACAATAATTTAATTATCTTTAAATTAGTCAATCACACATCACACTATGTAGGTCCTCATAATCCCATCACAATGTAGATCAACTCATCATCATAGCAATTAGACGTGCATCTTTGGGCCCCTTTATAATTTGCATTAGAGGTACTACTTTATGCCTTTTTAAAATTCTAATTTAGGTATGCCACTTTAGGCCCCACCTATTCCACTTAGATCTACCCTAAATTATTTTCAAGTAAGACTTTACTAGTAGCAACGCATCGTAAGGATCATTAGAGTTTCCTCTTAGGGATTACCACTCCAGGCCCTTAGGCTAGGCTATATACAAGAAACAAGCTAGATAATCTAAATCGGGTATTAAAATAGTCATTTTGAGCATTTTTATAAGTATAAAATCTAGCCTAGCATTCACAAACAACATATAAGTGTAACGTACTTAGAGCCCGTCCAAAAAATTGGATTTATTCTAGTTTAGAAAGATAAGTCTATAAAGAAATGATGAATAAAAATCACTTTAGTAACACTTTACAACTTCTTATAGACTTTTTAAGGGTTTTAGGTCAAAATCCTAAGCCAAATACAACTAAATCTAGATTAGAAAGATAAAAAGAAGCAACAATAAGGACTACGGTTTAGGATTAAAACCATGATCCTTTGTTAATACAAGACAACATGTTTACATTCCAAGATCACGACTGTAAACTTGGTCGTATATCCCCAATTTTGCACCATGCCATCACCATACCCTAAACCATGACTGTAAACCTTAGTCGTGATCTTCGCAACTACATTTTCCTCCAAAATATTTCACATGAAACTCTCTAAAAAGGATCGTAGTCATGATCATGCCTGTGATCTTTGACCATGATTTTACTACTTTGAATTTCCTTCTCCTTTTTCACTAAGAATATAACCTTCAACCTCTAATTCAGTTCTCCAATTTAACATCACTCCATATACACTACAATATTACTTTGAATTTCCTTCTCCTTTTTCACTAAGAATATAACCTTCAACCTTTAATTCAGTTCTCCAATTTAACATCACTCCATATACACTACAATCCCTTGATTATTGTATAAAAATTTGCATCAACCATCTCCTCAAAACAATCAAATTTATAAATTTTGCAAAAGATAAAAGATTGTAAAGGAAAGAATATGTTAGCTTAAAACTTGAAGAAACCCTAGAGCAAACCTTTGTATTCTCCCAATCAAATCAATTGGCACAACCTTAGAAAACAAAATTATACTCTTAGATTTAGTCAAATGCTAATAACCAACGATTAACATGAACTTACCAATGAATCCTTCTAAGGTTGCAACTAGATCTGCAATTTTACCCTTCACCATCGCCTTACACTTGTACCATTAACGAAATCACAATTAGAGTTGTGATTTACATTGAGAACCAATGAAGTCTTTTGGAATTTCAAGCCTTACCTTTAAGGTTTCTTCTTTTGCTTAGCTACCTACATACAAAATATTAATTTCTAAGATCAGTATTAGAATCTCTTAATCCATCAAGGAATTATAGTGAATCTCATGACTTACTCTTCATAAATTTAGATCTTATGTGGGGTTGCACAATCGAGTTTGGGAAAGCCTTCGTTTATTGCCAATTCAACTTTAGAGTGAAAAGATAAAGAGAAGCTTTTTAAAGCTAGGTTAAACTATATAACCCTAGCCTTTACAATCCCAAAAATACCCTTTACTATAATTATTTAATTACTTTATTACCCTAAATTTTCTTTTTTATTTTATTTTTATTTTTACTTCCTTTGAATTTTCTTGGGTGTTATACTTTACCTTCCTTAAAGAAATGTTCATCCTTAAAAGTCTACTTACTTCTTGGAATAATTTTAGGTACTCATTTCTTATCGCTTCTTCTAACTCTCCTTTTTATTACCTTATTAAGCTTGTACTTATCCTTAAGATTGATGCTTAATGCTTTAAATCTCATAGCTTTTGCTTCTTTAATTGTTATCTATTCCATTTTGTCATTGTTTTCAATTCACACCGTTCTTCTTTTCTTAAGTTACACGTTTACAATTGTTTTCCTATTAACTCCAATAACAAATTCTTTCTTTCTAACACTTGCTTAAGATTATCACATCTTATCAAATTGCTTTGATCTTCTTAGCTTCATTATATACTTCCTTGTCAGATACCTCCATAAAATTTTTATTTGCTCTATGTTACTATTTTGGACCTTAACACACCTAATAACTTCCTCTCTTAAGATTTATCACCTTCCATCTTCAAGTACCTATCCTATTGTCAGATTTTTTCTAGGTTTACTATTAGTTTGCCAATTAAATAGTTCTCAATTATATATAGAGTCTTCTATTAATATTCATAAGCCTCCAATCACTTAGGGATTCTCCTCTTATCTCAACTTTCATTGTGCTACTCTAATTATATTTTAACCATAAAGTTTTTATCATTTTATCTATAACCATTCTCCATTCATATTTGTATTTCTATCAAATCGATTGTTAATCCATTTTGATTTGAAAAATCTTAGGTTATAGATTACTATCCTAAGAACACCAAGCTGCAAATAATATCTCCAAAAATAACGTTCATAATTTGTGTTAATTTAACTTTTATCCACAAATCCTTCCCTACAACTTTTTCACTTCATTTATTTTGTAAATCCTCTATTTGAAATTCAAGTTTTCAATTTTTTTCATTAGATCAATGCTTAATAACTTAACTTCTCCTATTAAGTTAATAAACTCCCAACTTTATTACTTTTTATAATCTCAAAATTTGATTCCTAATTTTGATAAACCACTACATTCCATTTACTAGTCTTAGTTATAGTACTACTAATGCTAGACGATTAGCCTAAAAGTCAGTGTATCTCTCCTTAACATATTAAACTTCAACTCTTTCCTTCTCCATCTTGTAGCAACATGGACTTTAGTCATAACACTTCTTACAAACTCGATTCAATTACATATTTATGCTATTTTAATCTTAGTCTATTTAACTCAAGGAATAGCTTGTTTTTTGTCCCTTACTTATTACCACCAGATCATAGCTAATCTTTCAAGAATAAAATTTTACAAAGGTTCTCTCTATCTAACTTACATCCACCAATTTTTCCTTCATTCTCTTTGTTTCAATTATTTGATAAGCCTTAAAAAATTTTCCATCATTTAGATTTAAAATCCTCAATTATTTAAAGTTTCTTCTTTACCTTATCTTTCATACACTATTTTGAAAAAATTCCAATCTTCTTACCTATAATTATTCTCCCCTTTTTTTATACTAACACTTATTCCACCTTAGTCCCTATATGTTTGATCTAAATGATTCAAGTATATTTAGGTTACTTCTCTAATTTCACTAGATTAAGTGTTTCTCCAAAAATTTACATTTTTAAGTTACTTTCTTTTCAACTTGCATCTATGAGATTTCCTTCATCTCTTCATTTCATATACTTTGAAAATCTTTTCTTTAATATTAATCTCCATAATCTTATCTATTTTGACTCTAGCTTTTAACATATATTCTTTAAATTTTCCTTAAGTTATTCTTAAATCTCTCTCTAAGTCTATTGCTTACCTTTTAATAACTTCCCAATCGGGGATAGTACTACACTCTTTTTGACATCATCCTAAGTTGTTCTTAGTTTTTTATATTGGCATCTTACTATTTAAGTAATTAGGTAAGAGGACAAGGTTATACTTACTATAATTGTTTAATTATTTACGTCATATCTCTATAATTTAAGTTTTCTTAATATGACAATTCATTAGTTAACAATTTAATACATTTTCTTATTTATTTACTCACTTTATAATATTTACATTTTTCTTTGTGAAAGTCGCTGTAATAGACATTAAAAATGTATGTTTGATCATTTAGATATTTATTTCATATGTAATTAATTATCCTTTACTTATTGGTTGTGTTATATGTTAATTGAGCTATTTAATTTAATTATTTTTATGATTATGTTTCCTTACTTTTTTAAGCATTATGAAACTAATATTCCATATTATCTAGCACAATCAATCATACAAATAGAGTTGGCGAATTCAACCAATACTAAATTAGACATGAATGGAATATAATAGACATCTCAAACTAACTCAAGACGATACAGTAAGATGAGATAAGACAACCTATAGGACTTGATAGACACAAAATGATACGAATCAAAATAAGGAGGGACATGGACTCGCCATCGTATCCCATATGTATATGTGGTAGAATGCATGTAGAATAATCAATCCTCTTGTGTTTTCTTTCAATTAAGTACCTTACTTTGTTGTATGTTTTCTTTTTTTATCTCATATTTATTGGGACTTTTGCAAAAAATTCGACTTTTTGTTATTTATGAGTATAAGAATTTTAGGTCTTTTGTATCCTTTTTGGTATTTGTGTTATCGTTTATTATGGAGTTATAGTGGAATGGTTTATGTTATGAGACTCTTTTGTTATTATTGTTATTTTTATACCAATCATTGCCGTAGTCTTAAATGTTGTTGTTATTATTATAATAATTACTATATTATTATTCATAGTTAATTAACTATTATTTTATTATTGTGTTACATCTCACTATAAGAGTATAGTGAGATGGTATTCATTTTTTGATGTATTCAATAATTAATATTAATACTATTTTAATGTTTAAGTATGATCCTTATTTTAGTATGGGAATGCTATCATTTATTGGGGAAGGTAGTATAAACGAACTTTGCTCGTATTTTGAAACTTGAAATATGTACGATTATATTTGATATTATTCTCCTTTAGTGATCTTAAATAGATTAACAAGTATTTGAGTATCATGGTTAACTATGTAGGTTTCATGGTCAATCTTTATTGTTTCTATGGTTTAGGAATGTCTATTTTTATTTCTTCTTTTAGTATTTTCATTTTTATATTCCATTATTTTATCATGTTAAATGAAGAATGATTATTACATATTTCTTCTTTCTTATTTGTCAAGTATTGATTTTGTGAGTCATTTATTTGTTTAACAAAAATACTTATAGGGGTTTATGAGCATATGTTTATTATTTTGTTTTATTACTCATAACTATAACTTTCATTATCTGCATGGTCAATCATAATTTAAGTGTCATCATAATTACTTAATAGCTACTTAATTGTTATAAATATTCTTATATTTACTATTTTGTCATCATTTAATTCTTGTTTTATCAATCATTAATTATTTGGGGTTTCACATGTATATATAAGTAGGTACTTATTACCTTAAGTTTTTAGGCTTATTGGTTTCTCATGCATTAATAGCTTTTATAGAGTAATGGACTAAACTGTTACACTATTTCAATATGCTCTTAAATATGTATATCCATTTACCTTTTCTTAAGTGATTTCAACCTATTACCTTACTAAGGCCTTTAGTACATCTATCATCTCTAAAGCATGAGGACAATAAAAGAAAAGTCACCAAGACAATTGAAAATATCCAGTAATAACCATAAGATAAAATTATCAAGAATCTACATAAGAGAAATGCACGTAACATGAACTATAAAAGGAGAAACACTTAACCCTTATCTACCTATTCTCGTCATCTCACCATCATAGAGATCATTTTCTTAGTTTCCCTATAGAACATTAACTTATACTCCAATACCATTAAATTTCTAACACTCTAAAACCCAAGACGCCACAAATAGCTACGCGTCTCCTTAGCCTTTAATGACAAGTTAGGTGTAGTAAACAACTAAAATCTCTTAAAATATTTTTGTAATGGACTTCACATTTCCTTATGCAATTAAATTCCTCGGATGAAATCATGATTCTTTTTAAATAAAAGAAATTGATAACCTCTAAATATTCTCATGAATTTAATTGTTCAAATTAAGTTAGAACAATCTCCAAATAAAAAACAATTGATTCTCAAACCATTATTGGTAGCCAAATAAGACTATCACATCTTAACTTTCAATATTTCTTGCATCTAAAAAATATAAGGAGTGAGTCGAAGCTTAATATGTAACACACAACCACATATACGTGAGCAATCATACATAACCATAATCACATGCATTAGCGTTAAGATGCAAGCAGGTAATTCACACACAATAATTTAATTATTTTTAAATTAGCCAATCACACATAACACCATGGAAGTCCTCAAAATCTTATCACAACATAGATTGTTGCATCAACTTAGTGTTAAGCATACCTCTTGCACCCATCTATAACCTACATTAGGCATGCTACTATTATGCCTTGAAGATATAAAGTCACAATAGTCCTACCTTGTAAACCAACTTATGATAGTAACTAATCTCATAGTTGCTATTATAAATATAATTTACACAAAGCGTCTACAACTCATTGCTTTGAAATAAACAACTCAATTTAGAATTAAGCTAGAATTTACATAAAAGCTAGAACCTTAAGTCATATATATATATATATATCTAAATTCACATTGTTGTAGAATTCCCTGGAGAATCTACATATTATAACAGTCTACTAACTTATATATCATGTATCAATTCATAACTTAGAAATACTAACAAGCCCTTAAAGTACTTGATTGTCCAACCAGTTCATCCTCATTCCCCATAGCTTCAAAAGAGAACTAACCTCAGGACGATTATTATGCAACATAATAGTCAAAAGTTAAAACCTACAAGAGAATTCACATGAGTATAAGCAACCACAGCTTAGTAACTTGAATTGGAGACTCATGAAAGTTTAATGAACACAAACAATGTTATCAAATAATTAATTATGTGCAATGCAACAAGCAAGTGTCATCACACAACGTGGTCTAGTCCACTGTGAAATCAAAATACTTTCACCCGCTCTAATCCAAGTTGAGGAGTTTTCATGTTTATGTAATAGCTTACTATTAAACCCAAGTTTATGCAATAGAGACACTGCTTCCCTCAAGACTATCCTTCAAACCAATGCCCTTATCTTCATTGCAACCTCTTCTCCTGTTACTTAGTTTAGCTAAGGATAAGGAAAAAACCATTATGCTTTCCAATGCTATTTTTTTCAAAAGTGTTAGTGTTTGGTTGGAGAACCCTAATGATCCCCTAAAGCGTTTAATGCATGTCACATTAGGATATTTAGGTCGATTATGATTAGGTACAGTTTATGGTGATTAAACAATTTCATATCATTCCATTCACATCAATCACCAAACACAACATAGAATACAGCATGAAATGAGATAGCCAAGCACATGTATATATAACTATTTACAAATACAGTCAAATACAATCCTTAGTCTTCGAGTACTTTAAAATAGTACTCCAAAATACGATAAAGTATTAAACCTAACTTACTTAGTAATCCTGGATTGCTCAATCACTTGTCGTAGGTCGACTCATCTCCATTCCCTATAACATATAATATAAATACATCTTTAGTATTTATATCGTGATGATATATATATATATATATCTATCTACATGATAAAGGCATATTTTTCATGTTTTAAAGTGCCAATTTAGATAGAATTATTATTGATTTTATAGAAATCATTAAGAAATAATATTTAATTATGTTCATTTGGACATTACAGGAATTAAAGGATTCAAGAGTATAATTAAAAACAATTTAGAGAAGTTTTACACAAATTAACGATGTCTAGATCAACACATGCAAATTGGAATTAAAGGCAGTCAGCTTACAACTTATAACTTGCATCGGTGGCCTTTGATTTCTATGCCGCCAGCTTTTGATGGCTATGCCACTGGCCTTACACTAACACCGTCGACCTTCATGAAAAAGAAACTTCACACCAGCCAACCTTAATTTTTCATATAAATAACTTATGTTTAATCATTTGGAAGACTTCTACACACTTTTTCCTTAGATGTAGAGAGTCGTAGTATAATCTTTAGTTAGTTCTTAATGAATTCTTCAAGAGAATTACTTTGATCATTGAGAGGATTTAACTTTTGTGGTAAAGACCAAGTTGAAGTTGCAATTGAAGATTATCTTTTCCAATACAGAATTGGTGACATCTATTTCAATTATTCTTATGCAACTTTGTGAATTACTTATGCTTTCAATTATGAATTTTCTTACAATTTCAATTAGTATTTGTGTTTTTGTTTCCAAATCTATAGCTAGTTAATTTTATTTATGGGAATTAGTGAAATCTTAGATAGTTAAGATGATAATTGTGTTCATGTTATAGGATTAAGAGATATATGGATGATTTATGATTGCAACTTCTATGATTTTGATTATAATTGTTCAATTAATTATCATTGTTAGAAACCCTAATGATACGAGAGTTGATATAGGGTTTGTTAGAAATTCTTAGTTGATTTAATTAATTAATATGGAAGCAGAGTTAATTGAATTAATTAGAAATTATCTAGAGATTAATGCGATGTTTGGCGATTGATTATTCACTAGGACATTAGGGATAATTGATTTAGGACATTAAACAATCATAGAATCGGGAGATATATGATTGTAATTTAGAGTCCATTATTAATTAGAAGATGCAGAAGCTAACTAATTAATAAGGGGTTTAAATCCTTAAGTTTTAAGATATAATAATTTCACTTGAATGACTATATAGCTATTAATCTATATAACATGATAATAATTTGATTTGCATAATCTAGGGTAGATTTTATTTTCCCACAATTTTCAATTGATTGCTTAATTTTAGATTTATCATAGTTATTTTCTTTTCAATAGTTTTAGAGTAATTATTAGAATAATTAATTAAATTTTGATTACTTGAATATTGATAAGAATTAGTATAAGATTAGTAATTTTTTAGTCTTTAAGGGATCGACAACTTTACTTTCTCTACATTACTTGATTCCGACCCAGTATACTTATTGAAGTATTCGCAATTTATTTTTATATATATAGTTTAATCGTATTAATACACTAGTGTTGTTGGTGAATTTTAGGATCAAGGAAAATCTTGCAAAAGAGAATGAAAATGCTTGGTACTGGGGTAAGTCCAAAACGGCCATTCTAATGCCTAAGTTAGTAGGATGACTTTGTATAAAAATATGTGAGTGAAGTATTAGAGAGCTCTTACAAAGTTTCATTCCCATATGTATAGGTGGTCTCAGTGTCTAGAGCAATTTTTGGAATAATTATTAAGACACATAGAAACCTCTTGATTTGACATCTCTCCTGATATGTAAGAAAAGTAGGTAGTTATGTAATATAACCGTACTTATCATAACCGTTCGTGCTATGGACTTGAATTCAAACTAGGAATGGATTTATTATACTCTGTAGAAATGTCGTGTGTCACTTGCCTAATGTTATGTCGAGAGATTCTAATATACGGCATATCGACGATGGAATGGACAAGTGTCAAATGAGCAAAACTTGACTATTAACATTTGCCCCTTAACTCCCGTGTTCAAGTAGTCGACAAAGGGAGTTACATATATATATTACACTAGAGGCTGATATGGGAGAGATTCTTAAGATTTATGTCGAGTAGTATGGGAAGTAAGACGGATCATATCCCAACCAAAAGGTCACAATTTTTAACTCCCGCTTATTCGAGAAACCAAGAAATTGGAGGCATGACATCTATCGCGTAGGTCATCATTTTGTGGTAGGCCTAATAATTGTAAAAAAGTTTTCAGCCATCATATTTTTGTCACGAAACACATGTTAGCGATCTACATGATTACCATATAGTGCATCATTACTATCAAAAGCAAATTTGTAGTTACGAGGATGAATCGTCCTTGTATAAAGTATTATTTACAATCAAAATTGCCCTCTTTAGTCGCATCTTAAACTTTCATTCCTTTCCTTATCTTCAATTCAAATTCTTTGATTTGTGTTGTGTTATTTCACATAACCATTCAGGTATGGTTTGTAAAGTTGCCCGTCGACTTGTGCTTTCCGATTCCGAGGCAATAGAGATTGAGGCCACTTTTCCCCCCCATATAAGGAGTAGGGCGGCTTGTTCTTCGAGCGGTTCGGCCGATAGTATAGAGGCAAGGTGGGATAAACTTGCTTAGATAAATGAGCTTTCTATAGATAATTATCTCGAGGATAAGGAAATCAGGTCCTCGATAAGATGTCTATTTAACACAATAACCTATTTTTGCGATTCTCCAGATGAAACCACCAATTCTGTTGATAGAATTCTCGTCACAAAATATATTCAGTACTGGCGAGATCTTCCCAGAACATAGAACTTAAGGAGGTGGAGAGATAGGGAAAGAGTATGCTTCCCAAGGGAGCGCGAGTTCCTTATATACTTGAAATATTTGGATTTTGGATTATGGTTCCCTTTTCGGCTTTTGTTAAGGGTTTCTTCAAATATTTCAGAGTCGCGCTGAGTATGTTCTCACTTAACACATACCAGCTTCTAGCAGCCTTTAACATATTCTGCAAAGAAGTTGAAGTTAGGGTTATGCGTCAACTATTTCGATATTTCTTCACTACTCGGAGGCAGCTTGACAAGTGGTACTTTGCTGCTGTAAGGCATGGGCATGAGTTCATGGAGGGGTTAGAATTCAGATTCACAAGTAGCATGATAAGTTGATACATACAAAAGATATAGATCTGATGCCAAATGATGCAGCAGCAGCGTAGAAAATTCAAGAGAGAAGGAGGAACAAAATGTTCTTATGGGACGCCGAGAGAATTATACAACGTTATGAAAATGGAGAACTAATATTTTTGGAAAAAGAAGGTATGCTAATATGTTACCGCCGTATTGAGTATAGCCACGAGGAAAGTCATTCTTGAAACTTGAGGAGAGAATAGTGACCTTTGAGCCTTACTCAACATAGAAAATGTAAGTTCATACTTTCCCATGTTTATATTAATTCGTCTATTCATGTTATAGATATGGATGCTGGTGAGGTGAATCTTACTAAACTACTTGCTTAGGCTAAGGCACAGAAGTCCAAGGTTGATAAGAGGGTGACTACCTCAGCAATTACCTCAGCAACTACCACTTGACCTGTTGCTGAGAAGAAGGCGACGAAGGAGGCTATAGCAAAGCAAGTGACTATACAGAAGACCTCCTATCCTGCCAAGAAGTGAAAGGAGAGTGAGAAAACACAATCGACCAAGGTTGTTCATTTTGAAGAGCCTCAGGTTGAGATTAATCAAACTTCTGTCAAGTCGAAGGATGCTGAATGTCGAGAGGTACATCCCAGCGAAGGGGTTGAGAATGTCATTGCTGTAGAAGGGCAGTCCTTAGTAGTAGAAGTAGCGCCGAGCAACAATAAAAGATCGGGCAAAGAGCTCATCAACTAAGCAATCACTAAAAAGTCTAAAGATTCATATGAGAGGGCAAAGGAGGCAATGCACAATAAAGCACTGAGCATCAGTAGTGCCGAATTCATCCTAAATAAGGAGGTTGGTGAGTATTACATCCTATACTAGCACCATACAATTTTGGACACCGACTCGACCATGGGCGATGGGACGAAGTCCTTGGCTTTAATGGAAGGAGTAATTCTTCCCAAAGATAGAGATTTTGCAAGGAAAGATGTCGATAGAGTTGGTGCTTGCAATAAGGCCCATATCACAGCCAAATTTTATGATGTAAGTATCCATAATCATCACTTTTAATTATCAAATTCCCTTCAGCATACTAACACTTCTTTTTTTAGATGAGTAGCTACGTTTTGACGGCTTTAGATAAGGCCGATAAAGAGGAAAAGAAGGTAATATCTTTAGTTGTATCAGTGTATTATGCTGAATCATTCTTAATTGTGTTAAATAATTTTGCTGCAAAGAGTCAAGGATGCATTTAATACCTATAAAGCCTAAACTGTTGCTATTGAGAATGTGAGGATAAAGGCAAAGATGGAGGCGAGAAGGCTCTAAGAAGACCTTGCTGTCGAGAAGTTGGCATACAACATTACTGCTGATGAAGTCTTAAGTTTGAAGACCAAAATGGAAGAGTAGTACAAAGAGTCTGAAGGCCTAAAAGAGGAGTTATGGAAGAAGAAATAAGAGTGCTACGGCCTTGGCCGAACACTTTGCTTGATGGGTAAAGAGGAAAATAAGCTTAGAATGCAGATTAAAGAGTTGAAGACCAACAACTCGAACTTACAAAGCCGCGTAGCCAAATTGGAGGAGATTTTGAAGAGAGGACCATCAGTTGAAGAGGCCCTTGATATAGTTACCGCTAGTCAGTAATACGAGAGACTTCTATAGAAGAAGTTGTTAGAGGAGGTTTAAGCAGCAAGAGAAGAGATCTTAAAGCTTTATCTCGATTATGATCTCTCTTGCCTTGACTTCACCTACGTAGACAATAAAATCAGCAGTACCGACGAAGACGAAGATGAAGGTTCCAAGAGTTCAAATAAGGATGATAGCAAAGCTCACATTAAGGAAGCCCCATGTGCTAAGAAATCTGAGTACTGGGAGAAAGCCCTAGCCTCCAATCCAAGAATTACTTTTGCTGATTTCGATAGTGGACCATAGGATTCTTTTGTATTGTTTATACCTTTATAACTGCATTAGCTCAATGAAATGTCCTTCATATGCCCCTTTTTAGTATGTTTTAGTTTACGCACTTAGAGTTTCCTTATTCTATTTCACTTGTCCTTATTCTTTAGCATGTTTCTACTCATGCAAATTGTCTTTCTATATGTATTATTTCACATAACCATTTACTTCTTGGCATGTCTTAGTTCACAAGGTTGATTTATTTTTGGCGTGTTTTACTTCACACACATAAATATGTCTCGGCATGTTGTATTTCATATGCCTAAATATGTCTTGACATGTTTTGTTTCACATGCCCATTTTCTCGGCATGTTTTATTTCACATATTAGTTGTTACTTAACATGTCTTATTTTACACGCTATTTGTTTCTCGGCATATTTTATTTCACACGCCCAACTATCTTTTAGCATGTTTTATTTCATACGCCCAACTATCTTCCGGCATGTTTTATTTTACACACCTATCATTTTACACTATCCGTTAACCGTTTGAGGGGTGGACTAGCTGCATTACTTGGCTGTAAGGTTAATTTGTATAGTTCATTAACCATATTAGGCTAGAACCTGGGTCAATTCATTTGCTGTACAATGTAGAACTTGTTAATTTGGTAATCGTAACCAAAACACTAAGACAGTAGAAATCAACCAACATTAATTGACATAAATAAGTACCAATCTTACAAACATGTTGGCTACCGCTAAATGAGTGACAATAGAAATCAACTGACATAAATTGAAATAAAATTTTAGATTCTTGATGTTCTAAGCTCGAAGGATGCTAAATCCATCCAACCTTTCTAGTCGATAGGCTCCTTCGCCAACGACTTCCCGGATCCTGATAGGATCCTCCTAATTCATGCCAAGCTTTCCCTAATTTCCTCACGCACCAATTGCTTCCATCTTACGACAAACCAGATCTCCAGGTTAGAAAGCCTTATTCCTTACTTTCTAATTGTAGTATCTTACTGCTCTATGCCGGTATGCTACGACCCTAGCTCTTGCAATGTCTTGAATTTCCTCAATAGTGTTTAGATTTGCTATCAATCTAACTTAATTAAGCATAACATTAAAATTATGTGTCCATATGTTAGGTAAGTTTAGGTCAATCGACAATACAGCTTTGGTGCCATAGGCTAACTTAAATGGTGTCTCTTCCATTGCAGTTCTATGAGTGGTTTTGTGTCCCTATAGGGCATTCAGTAGTTCATTGGCTCACTTCCCCTAGCTTGATCCACTTTCCATTTTAGGCTATGTAGTATAATCTTGTTTATGGCTTTGACTTGTCCATTTTTCTAAGAGTGTGCTACAGACGTATAGTTGAGCTGAATGCTTGCCCCTTACAAAATGTTCGGCACTTATTGTTGCCAAGTAATATTATTTCCTAATTGTCTTTCTTTAGAGTCTTACCATACTCTAGCAGCTAACTTTAACATGAAAGGACCATAAGATAACTTTTAAGATTCAAGAATCTAAAGGCCCTCAAAAATCCGTTCAATCTAGGTTAGCCAGTTGTCAACCAATGCTGGCTTACCTATTTCTCCCTCAAAATAACAATTGGCTTTTATAAACTTAAGAAGTTTGTTTACCTCTTATGGTCACTCCATTCTTTGTTCAGCTTCTTGGGGTCTCCTGTTTCTCGTATTATCTTTGGTTATGAGATGTTGAATCAACATTTCTTGTTGCCTTATCATTGTATGCATACTAGTAAGTATTTGTCTAATAGGTATATTTTCTTGTAGAGGTAGTGGAGGTATATCCTATTTATTTTGTTCTCTTAGGAGTGATGATACTCATGGTGGAGGGTTTTGATTTCCTTTAGTTCCTCCATTACAACTCCTATTTCCAGCTTCAATCATACTCACTTAATTTTTTTAACTTATAACCCTACATACATATCTATTATTTATAAGTTATCCCATTCCTTGGTTTTATAAACTTTTTTTTTAGAAAATAGTATATTCTTGAAATATGTACTTATATAAAATAGTAACAACAATATCATTTTAATCAAAGTACATAATAGATCTAACTTTCACTATTAACTTGATTCAGCTTTTACATCATTGTAATCAGTTATAACTTCAAAAATAGAGAGGTACAACTTGATATACTTAGGAATACATACATAAGATTTACAACTCGATTACATCGTTACTTACATAATCTAGTACAAACTTGATCTTTACAACTATACAATATAAAAGATTACATCATCTTGGTTACGTTAGACTCTTTTACAACATACATCTAACTTGATCCAAAAACTACAAAATATATCAAAAGTTAAAAATATACATCAAAAGATCTAAAATACAATAGTTTCAACCAAAATTGCTACTGGTATACCTAAGGATCTAACTAACAAGTCAGTTATCTACTATAACTAATCCTCATCTGAACAATCTATAGTAGTTGCCTGGTCAAAGGAATCATGATCCATATGACCTCTTACCAAGTGATCTTCCTCCTCTCCATTTGATTCAGAACTAATGGACATTATCTTTGGACTCTCGAGAATCATGATCACCTCATGCATCCAACTCAATTGCATTTCAATCCTTAACCTAACTATCCCAATGTTTGCTATCACTTGCATAACTAAAGTGTAAATATCCATAACAGGAGCATCTTCATTCTCCATCTCTTGTTCTTCTTCCTAAGGTTCCTCCTCCTTAGGATCTTCTTCTTTAAGATCCTCTTCCTCTAGATCTTACTCAACATTAGCCTTATCTTCTTAATGATTACTTTGTACATCTAAATGGGCTACTTCTTAGAGTTCTACAAGTGGTGGATTTTCTTATGGTTGTTCTTGTACCTTAGGTTTTGGATTTGTTTTAGGGTTAGGTTTAGGAATAGGTTCAAGAGGTAACTTTATGCCTGCTTTAGTGGGTTCTAGAAATTGAGGGAACTAATCAATAATTCTTTATGGATACTAACTAGGAATGTATGGAATGTTAGTAAGAATATGAGTAATACTAGTAGGGTATGATCTTCCCTCTTCTAACCTAGCAAGGAAATATCTTAAGGGTATCATCAAAGATATAATCTCCCCTCTCTCTAACCATCTCTGCTCAAAAGCTGCTATAGTAGTATACTTATCATATTAAGGCCCTAAGCTCATCTCCATCTATGCCAATTGATCCTTCTAGCTATAACAAATCTCATCATGAAATTTATCAATAATCTCATCAATTGTCTTGAATATATTCTAGTCGGCCAATTCTAAAAGCAACCACTACATCTTAACCCTATAGTCAATAGGGGACTCCCCTCCATTCGAACTAAATTATATCTAACTAAGTATTAACACTCCCCTTCGACCTTATAATTACAGTTAGAATCAATCAACATTCATTACACTAAACATTACACTTACTTCTGTATTAATATGCTTAGTACAGTCTTTTATTGCCCACTTAATACTGCCCACTCTCAATGTTCCTATGATATCTATTTCTTTTAAATTATGACGCTTCAAAGTGAGTTCGCTATAATATACTCTAATACCAACTTAGAATTGTTATGCCTTGAAGCCGTAGAGTTGCAATAGTTCCCCTGTATAAACCAACCTATGACAGTAACTAACTTCACAATCCCTATTATAGATATAATTTACATAAGGCATCCATGACTCTTCGCTTTAAAGTAAACAGCTCAATTAAGAATTAAGCTAGAATTTACATAAAAACTAGAACCTTAAGTCATATATATATCAACATTCACATCATTGTAGAATTCTTAAGAGAATCCACATAGTACATCAGTCTACTAACTTACATATCATGCATCAGTTCATAACCTAGAAATACTAACAAGACCTTAAAGAACTTGATTGTTCAACAGGTTGATCCTCATTCCCCATAACTTTAAAAGAAAACTGATCTCGAGATAATTGTAATGCAGCATAATAGTTAGAAGTCAGAACTTGCATGAGAATTTATATAGATATGAGTAACCATAGCTTAATAAGTTAAATTGGAGACTTATCAAAGTATAACAAACATAAAAAAGGTTATCAAATAATTAATTACATGCAATACAACAAGCAAGTGCCATCACATAACATGGTCCGATCTATTATGAAATCAAAGTAATTTCACTTGCTCTAATTCGAGTTAAGAATTTTTCATGTTTATGCAATAGCTCACAACCAAACTCAAGTTTGTGCAATGGAGACACTGTTCCCCTCAAGACTATCATTCGAACCAAAGCCCTCATCCTCACCATGCCTTTCTCTCTAGTTACTTAATATGGCTAAGGATGAGGAAAAGACCATTATGCTATCTAGTGTTATCCTTTTCGAAGGTGTTGGTGTTCGGTTCAAGAATCGTAATGATCCCTTAAAGAGTTACAGTGCATGTCAAATTAGGGTATTGAGGTCGATTATAATTAGGTACAATTTAGGGAGAGATAACAATTTCACACCATTTCATTCACATCAATCACCAAACATAACACAAAATATAGCATGAAATAAGATATCCAAGCACATGCATATATAACTACTTATAAAGACAATTAAATACAATCTTAACTCTCTAAGTACTTTAAAATAGTACTTTAAAATACGATGAAGTATTAAACCTAACCTACTTGGTATCCTTGGTTTGCTTAATCACTTGTTACAAGTCAACTTGGCTTCGTGTCCTATCATATATAATATAAATATGTCTTTAGTATTTATATCCTAATGATATATACATATATATACTTTAGGTTATGACTTAACTCAATTCTTTATATATACATATTATTTATTACCTAGTCATTCTAGGTTAGTTTTGGATTCAATTTCCGAATCCAAATCCGATTCGCATTTAATATCAGTTCTAATTTTGAGTATTATATGTAAATCCCAAAAATACAATTTGAACCCTAATGTAAAATTAATCACATTAGGCTCGAGTATCATAGTTATCACTTCTCATCTTAAATTAGTATTATATTTTACACAGTATACTTTAACCCTTATTAATATATCGAATTTATTTCTGATATGAGAAAATTTTACATTTTTCATATAATTACCTAAATTTATGTTTCATACCAGATTTAATATATTTTACTATTATTATTATATTATCCATTTTAAGCTATTATTTTATAGTTATTATTATTCCAATTTCACATCTTCTTAAAATTACATATTTTACTACATAATACCTCTAATAATCACATCTAACACCCTAAATACCACAATTATCATACCACATTAGATATGGACATCTTGAAACACCTAATAATTGCTTAAATCAATAATTATTCAATTACAATTAATTAATCCCCAAAATCCCTATTTACATATATAATTTAAAGGCCTAAAAATCACTTAAAAATTTTGAAAATTAATTTTTGAAAAAGAGCTTTATAGCAATATTCTATATTACCTAAGCAGTCTATATAAAAAAATTGAGCTCAAAACTACACTCTTAGGGCTATTTAATTTTAATTCGAAATATGCTCGATTTTATACGATTTCTTAAACACCATATATTTCCAAATGTAATTCAATCTAACTAATATTTTTCCCTAAATCTACATTAGAATGACAAAATTCATAATTTTCTAAATAAAATTAATAATTTTAATAAATTACACAAAATTAAGCTAGAATCGGACTCACTAGGCCATTGGGATTTTGGCTACCAACTGTGGCTTTAGGTGTGTTGGCTAGTCCAAGTGGTGGGTATGGGGTGTGTTGTTGGCGGTGGTTTGGTTCCAGTTGGTGGTAAGTTGCGGGTTTGGTTCAATTGCTTTAATTGCACAATTTTTTTATAATTTTTGAAAAATAAGCCCTAACTCTCTTGATTCAATTCTCTCTATTTTTTCTACTCTACAAATTACCCAAATGAGCTTCTAAAAAAATTTGGCTATTTATAAAGCTCTAAGAGAGTTTTGTTCATTAAATTAAGTTAACATGTGAGCTTATCTCTTCCAATTTTAATTTTCTAAGTGGGTTGATTTAATTGGTCTAATTTTTTCTTTCTTCCCTTAACTTGCCACAACCTTGATGTGGATCATTCCTTACTTCTTTGATATTTTTCTTATTTTTTCTTGATTTTTTTTATAATTTTCTTTAATTATTTAGCATTTTTCTAATATTTTAGGTAATTTCGCGTATTTTTATCTACACATAAATACATATGAAGTATAAGTAAATACTCTTAAATATTATTTATGTTATTTTATGATTTTTAGTGTGTATATAATTTATTTCTAGTAACTCATTAGTTATTAGAACTCATTTTATACATTTTTTTATAAATAACCGGCAATATACTTATAATTTGATATTATAATATTGTATTATTTTATTACTTATTTTCCTAACTTCAAACTTATAAGATCACTTTTGCTAATATTTTTAATTTTGTTTTATTATTTAGGCTCGATCGAATCTTTTAACAGATCGTTCTAAACTTTACGTACTAAATCCAATCATATAGTGATAGGGCTTACAACCACTTTGAGCCTCATTTATTTCACTTAGATTTACCTTAAATTTTTAAGTAAGACTCTACTAGGGACAATGTATCTAAAGATCATCGGGATTGCCTCTTAGAGATCTACCATTCCAAGCCCCTAAGTTAAGCTATATATAAGTAGCAAATAAGATAATTTGAGCTAGATATTCAATTTGTCATTTAGAGCATATTTACAAATATAAAATCTAACTCATCAATCACAAGCAATACAAAAGTGTCACGTACTTGGAACCCGTCAATAGAACTAGATCTACTTAGGGTTAGAAAGATGAATCTGTAAAGAAACGATAAATGGAAACCACTTTAGTAACACTTTACAACTTCTTGTAGACTTTTGATGGGTTTTAGATAAGAATCCTAGGCTAAACACAACCAAACTTAGATTAGAAAGATAGAATGAAGCGACTACAAGGACCATGATTTGAGATTACAATCATGATCCTTTGTTAATATAAAACAAGTTCACATTCCAAGATCACAACCATAGACTAAGTTGTGTTTCCCTAATTTTGTAGCATGGTATAATGTACCCTAAATCATTGTCGTGAACCTTAGCTATGATCCTTTAGGTCACATTTTCCTCTAAAATATCTCACACATAACTTTGTAAAAAGGATAGTGGTCATGATCATGTTACCTCTAATTTCCTTCTACATTTTCACCAAGAACATAACTTTCAACTCTTGATTCAATTTCCCAATTTAACATTACTCTGTATACACTATAGCCCCCTTGATTACTTTATAAAAACTTGCATCAACTATCTCCTCAAAATAATTAAATTTATAAGTTTTGCAAAAGATAAAAGATTGAAAAGGAAAGAATATGTTACCTTAAAACTTAAAGAAACCTTAGAGTGAAATGTGTTCTCCTAATCAAATCAATTGCCACAACTTTAGAAAACAAAATTGTACTCTTTTAGATTCAATGAAATGCTAATAACCCACAATCAATAAGGCGCTTACTAACAAATCCTTCTAGGGTTGCAACTAGATCTGCAGTTTCAACCTTCACTATCGCATTAAACTACTAATGGGATTACAATTAGACTTGTGATTTTCAATAAGAACCAATGAAATCTTGTGGAATTCTAAGCCTTGCCTTTAAGAGTGCTTCTTTCACTTAGCTGCTTGTGTATAAAACATTAATTTCCAATATTAGTTTTAGAATCTCTTAATTCATGAAAGAATCACAATGAATCTCATGATTTGCTATCCTTACATTTAGACCTTGCATAGGATTGCTTAATTGAGTTAAGGAAAAACTTCGCCTAGTGTTAGTTCAAGTTTAAAGTGAAAAGACAAAGATAGGCTTTTCAAAGTTAGGTTAAATTGTGTAACCCCAACCTTTGTTATCCCTAAAGTACCCTTTATTAAGATTATTTAATTACTTTACTATCATGACTTCTTTTATAAGCTTTCTTTATTCTATTTGTACTTTCTTTAAATTTTGTAGGTTTTACAGTTTTTATTGAAGTAAACATTGGAAAAGAGTTATATGTTCAAAAGCACCCAAATTTGCAATCCAATGAAACATTTTGTTATCATCAAATAGATAAGATTCATGATGAAATGAACCTATGTTCCTTATGAAATGCACAAATAATTGTCAAAAACTTTGATTTCCACTTTGCTATTCTTTAAGAATCTTCACAACTTCAATGCAAATCTTAGATATGAAACCAGTGTCATTAGCAAAACATTTATCCAAATCAATAAAAGAATCCGTTCAACCATTAAGGAGATTGTCAAGCTTCAAATTCTGACTTAGACCATCATAAGCTATAATTTTAGAAGAAGAAGCCCTCTTCTCCTTTGAAGCAAACTAGTATAGATATCCTATAATATCAAAGCAATGATCAATTTTGTGCCCTTGTCTTTTGTAATGCGCAAAGTGAATTTACGTCCAGCTTTGTTTCTTTTCTCTCTTTCCCTTCTATCTACACCAACTCTATCATTATTGTTCTTAACATTAAAAGCAACAATTTCTTCTCGAGACATTCCAATCAACTGCTTCTACTTCTCCATTTGATAAACCAAATTGTATATTTTGCTAATAGATAGTAAGTGTTCCATAGTTAAGATTTGACTTTACATTCCTTCAAAACTATCATTCAATTTGGCCAAAAACTATATTAAGCTTGTCTTTATTGTTAATTTCATTCAGTTTTCCAATAACATCATAGTTGCATTGAGGCAAGACACCATAAGAACATTGCGGAAAGGCCCAAATACTTGACATCTCATCCTACAATGTCTTTAGCCTATTGTAATACATTGTCACATTCTAATTCACTTGCCTAAAATTAATTATTTCATGTTGCAATCGATAGATCAAGGGTTCATTAGTTAAGCTAAATCTTTTACAAACATCCTTCCATAATTATATTGTAGATTATGCATAAATGAAAGCTTTAGATAATTCTTTACTTATAAGATTGAGTATCTAACATCTCATCATATAATTGCATCTGATCCATCTATTTGTGTCTAAAGAATTATCATCTGACCATGAGATCAAAAATGAAACAACTAGTAAAATTAGAGATAATGTTCACCATGGTACTATGTAAAGTTTGCTAGTGACATTTTACTTTAGATATGCGCTTACTTGATTGCCATGGAAGAGAAAGCAAATATATAAAGAAGATAAAGTAGTTTGGTAGTAAAAAAGATATATTTTATTTTGCTAATTTTGTTGTGTACATATTTATAGGAGAACAAAAATAACACATGTAGAGATTCACACATGTGAAGTAAATAACTAAACTAGAACTATTAGTTGTGATTATACGGAAAATATAGTGTAACACTATCAATCTATAGGACAATTATGCCACAAACCTTTTTTTTCTAAGGTTAGACACATGGCTCTTAAAGTTTGAATCAATGGTTGGATTTTTAAACTATTATATATTCATTAAACTTATTCATATATTTTGCCTATATATATGAAGGTATCTTTGTAAGTATTAGTATAGTTTTCAATTTAATTTTGATTATAAATATTAATCAAATTAAAGAAGATAATGGAAATATATTTTTCAAATAAAGACTTGACTATTTTGATACATTTATTTTAAATTGTTTTTTATTTGATAAGCATGTTAATTGAATGAATTTGATTATAGGTTAAGGTTCTTCAATAAGACTAATAAATAGATTGTGGTACTAGTCATGAAACTATTTAGATATGAACATCAGACATCAACTCTAAATACAATTTACCAACTACACCAAAAAAAAAAAAAATGATATAGTGCAACATTATAAAGAATGAATATGCAACAGTAAAACCATGGATAGCGATATAAAAAAGTGATGGAGATAATGAGAGATTGAGATCTCAAGCAAAAAACAAAGGGTTTTATACACCTTATACCATTATGTTATTCCAATGACATCTCCATTAGTCATAAATATCTAAGCAATGAGAAGACAGTAAGGATATGTTAGATTATTCAATTTGCACAATCATGGAATTCCAATCACTATTGAGATATCAAATTCAAAAGAGACTCAAATATCTAGAAAAAAATTATATAAATGTCATATTATTCCCCTCATACAAAGAATTAATCGTACTTACGAGATATAACATAAGTTAACCATAGTCGAAAAAGCTCTTAGATTGTTTTATCTAGGTTCTTGCCATAAGGATCTAGACTGAGTGACTCCTGATAAGGTTATTAGCAAATAGAGCTAAGTCCTTAAGTAAGCATCCACTATGAGCCAAGAACTAATGTTTATCTTGGTATATATTACGTTATCGGTTACTCAACTTAAAATAGTCAAACCTTAAATTTGATGATTTATTTATGAAAATAGTTGTTGATAAGGAACTTCCTTAAAAAATCTTACAAATAAAATTAAAAAAATCTTTGAAGAGAGAATCCATCATTTAAAAATCCCATAAAAGGTTTTAAAAGAAAAGATGGCTTTAGTCATGAATAAACAAGGAAGCGGAGCATGATTGAGAAATTATCAATATTGAAGCATAGAGACTTTAATTGAGTTGTACCTAAACCTAGCCAATAGGCCGCATTGGCTTGGAATTGTTGATTTATGAGCTTGGTCATGGCTAAACCATGACTAGCCCGTAAAGAGCCAATTCTGAGGCAATTTAGTTCTTAAATCGTTTTTTTTTTTTAATATTTATTTTTTATTAAATTTTTTAAATACATTAATAATTTATAAAAACAAGACCTTTCTTTTTTTTTAAGTATACTAATTCATTCATAATTTCTATTTTTTTTATTAATTTCCAACTTAATATGTTTTTAACTTTTTTTTTTCCTCTCAAATTTTATCTTTTCCTCATATTTACGTCCTTAATATTTAAAAACTTTTATAAAAAGGACTTATATTAACTTAAATTGAATTTTAGATCTATTTTTAATACATAATTAACTTATGATTAATCATTTATCATTAGTTTGATAATATTATTTTTAAAAAATTATCTTTCACCATCACAAAAAAAGTAACTTTGACATACCGTAACCTAATGGATATCATTTAATATTTTTTTACAACTTAATGACCTCCACTCTCTCACTCTCTCTCTTTAAAGAAGTGAATCGATCAAGCCGGCACCCTAGTTCAATAACAAGCCAACGCGACGGTTCTACTCTCTTGAATTATCTAGACCCTTAGGGCCCAACAATTTAGTGGACAATTCGACCCCAATCATTTTCGAGCTAGGCCGGTTTATATTTCAGAACCGACCCTTATATGAGTCTAGTTGTACTAATCTCAGGTTAAAAAGAAAATATACTAGCCAAGTAAAACAACTCCCTAAATCATGAAAAGTACTTGAATTGATCTAGCTTATGAAATAAATGATAGACACCTAATGAAACATATGAAAAAATAAAAAGACAAAATAATTTGTTTCCACTTCTTTTTTTTTTCTTTTTCTCCTTATATGTGTGAACACATAGATTACTTCGATTCGATAGACTAAATTTATCTATTACTAATGCAAAATTTTTAACCACATTTACAAACATAACCATGTAACCATGCTACAATATAACATCTTTATGGAACACGTTTTATTCCAAACAATTTTGTTTCCACCGAAATCAATCATACAGGTTCACATGCCCTGCAGTTTAGAATATCAACCAGTGCACCAACGTTGAGGACAAAATGGCCGGTTTCGTCACTATTATCTCCTATTAGAAGAGAATATTTTCTTGATCCAACATTGGAAAATCAACCACATGAAACCTTAGTTAATAAGAATGCTTTGTCCTTAACCACAATTTTTAATTCTAATACTATGAATCCATTGCATAGGAATTAAATTAAGCTTAACTGGAACCACAATCATTACAACTTAATCACTTAAAGAAATCGCTTAATCACCTTCTCCAACAACCTAGTTCACCTTTCAAGGTCTTGAGCTTTAATTTGTCTTGAAATATGTGCTTGTGACAGATTTTTAAATTATTCTAAATGGATTCTGTCATTGGAATATTAAGATGATAGATATAGTGTTTTGTAGCTTTCGAGAGCGGTGTTACATATTATTTTTATGATGAAAGTACATTAACCGAAGAATAATCTGAATTAAGACAAAAATTAATATCGTGCAAAAGGCGCTCAACTTAATAATAAAGCTAAATTTATAGAGAGTTTGTTAAGAAATGGCTCTAATCACCTGAACCTTGATGTAGATTATATTTTTGGGCCAGTAGAATTTGAGTAGCCTAGTTTACCATTCTAGAGTGAGAGAAGCAGCATCATGTTGTACCTGCTTTTATTTTTCCATGCCAAGCCCATTCTACCTGTTAGAACTATGTACATTTAAAGCGAAAGTAGACAGAGGAAGAAGCAATGGAAAAGGCCATGGCCCAAACAAAGCAGTACTATGTAAGAAAGGCTTCACAATCCACTGGTGTATTAATTGGTAGTTTTGTAAAAATTATTATCATATATTAAAATATTATTAATATTCATCATTTATCTATACCCATGATATATTAGTACAAATAAGTTCTTTTTTCTACATCATGTCAGGCATTTCATCCAACATTGATGCAATGGTGAAACACTTGGAGCATTAAGGGCACATTCAATGCATGGAATTAAAATTTCATTCCCTTTTTATTTCACCATCACTACGTTTACTTAGTTTTTTGTTACGGAATCACAATTTTATATGTTCAACAAAGAAATCATGATTCATCACCGCTATCATAACCACTACCACCACCACTGTCATCGCCGTTATTACTACTAATACCGCCCCCACCACTATCATGGCCATCGCCTTCACTATTATTAACCACTATGGCCATCTCCATCATTACTACTATCACCACTATCATCATCGCCGCCACCATTACTATCGTCACCAACTATCATTACTTATTACTTTAGGGTTAATTGAGAAAAAAAATAGATTGAAGATAATTTAATTATTAAAGTTATATTGTATATCTATTTCTAAATTGTTTATAAATTTAATTAAATAAAATAATATATATTATACCCTTGTTCTATTTATTATGGAATTTCTAATTCTATTTTATAAACTAAACATGCTGGACAAGGCATATTCCTAGAAATTCATCTCACAAGGAATTGCCTTGGACCTTATATAGCTTATTATCGTGTAAAGCATAGTGGACATTGTTTCATGGAGATGGAATAAATCTATTCTTAGTATGTCCAATCATTAAATTGCAGTAGAAAAAACATAAAAGACCACAGAAAATGATAAATTTAAGACAACTTTGTTTTGTTCGGCCAATTTGAAGTTGTGGAGTGGAATCTATCTACGATTTGATACGGGAGAACATTTGATTATTTTCCTTTTTGAATGATTGTTATAAGAATGTATTTCACAGGAAGTTCTGCTAATGGGAGGAAAAAAAAAAAAAAAAAGAAAGAAAGATGTTTGTGTTGGTATCATCTATGCCAACAACAAGAAAAAATTTTACAACAATTGTTTTCCTAGAAAACATATTTATGACAGCGAAGATTGCTCTATACCAGCAAAATAGCACATTGCAACGAAATTGTAAAATCAAAGTAGTTTTTCATTACGGAAAATTATTTTATCCATTATTTATGTAATATCGAGAAAAAAAAGGAAAAGAAATAAAATAAAAGGAAAAAAAAAAAGAATTTAATATTATTGTTTTTATAAGGGAGCATTTTAGTCTTTTCGCTGGAGTTAATAACCCCGATAACCCTAATCAGTAACCTAAGCTTTTCTCTCTTTCCAGCCTCTCTCAAATAGACAGGGTGGACTACCAGCTGTAGCATCAAGGTAAAGCACAAACCCACTTTTATTTTGATCTTCTGATCATCCATTAGTCGATGAAAAATCAAGTGACGTCTTAGAGACAGCTTTTGGCGTTTTGAGCGAAGGTAAAGGAGTTTATGTCCGGGCGTGTGTGATAAGTGGTGTTTACAATGCGCAAAAACTGTGTATTTTCCCGTTTCTCATAGAATGGGAAAAGAAAAAAATAAAATTAATTTTGTTTTTATTTTAGTTTTTAAATTTTTAAATTTTCATTTTATTTCTTAACGTTTACAAAAATTTTCAAATAAATCTTTCATTAGTCTTGATATGTAGCACAAGTTGATTCATTTATATAATTAATTTAATTAAATAAATTAATAATTCATATATTATATAAGTAAAATTAATAAAGAATATCTAAAAATATAGAAAAATTATTAAAAATAAACATATGGAAAATTATTATATTCTTTAGTAATATATATATACTTATATACATATTTATATATTAATAAATTATATAAAAATTGTGAAAATTTGTAATAATAAAAAACTTGAAAAATATATAAACAATGAAATCTGATCGCCCAATGGTATAGGGTAGCTAGATTTCAACCTAATTGGAGAAGTAGGTTGCTGCTTACTTAAAAAAGTGATTTTTGTAACCAATTGGTGATTAGTAACTTTCCCATTGTGATTGGTGGCTATCCTAAAAAAATGAAAAAATGAAAAATATGTAAAACCCATTCGTGATAAGATAGGGTTACATGACTTAGTCTTAACCAAATCAGGTTTCACCTAGAATTAATCAAATTAGGCCACTCTAGGATTACATTACTTGACCCTCCCTCCCCTTGGTGGTTGTTAACCGCTCCAATCGTAAGGTGGTTGGATTAATATATTTTTTTAATTTTTTCTTTCTTTATTTAAGAGTGTATATATATAATTATATATATATTATTTTAGCAATTTTAAGTTTTTCTTTTATTTTCAATTGTACTATTTTTAATAAATTCTTCATTTTTTAATAGATTTATATATTTTTTATTACTTTATTTAATTAGTTAGTATTTTATAATATTATTTACTTAATTAAAATATGTGGACTAGTAGGAACTAGAAAGTTGGCACATTTCACTTTGAAATTCAAATTTAATGACATCAATTAAAAGTACTTATGTGTAAATATTTGCAAACATTAAGGATTAAAATATAATTTTTGAAACATTAATGAATAAAATAGAAAAAGAGATAAATATTGAGGGCTTTTTTGTACTTTTCCTATTTTTAATGAGAGATGTATTGTTCAACAAGGTTTTACAATCAAGTGAAAGTCTTGAGTGTAGGTTTGATTTAAATTTTACCTTTATGTAAGTTTACTTTTATTGCAAAGGTTTATGTTTGAAGTTTTTACCTTAATTGTATTGAGTTTTAAGACATTAGAATGATGTAAATTGCTTAGAGTTAGGTTGTTGTGGTTCAGGAAGTGAAAGTATGGAGAAGTGTAAGGTTTTGATGAAAGTTTTTGTTTTTAGGAGGTTAAAAAAGGTGTACACAATCAAAGCATGATCATGTAAAGTATTTCCTTTGACCATAACGCTAAGCATAACCTGAAGCATGATTATGCTCCCTATAGCTTAAGTCCCTCATATTCTCAAATGTTTTTCTTTAGTTTCTCATTCAATTTACCTTAATTAATCCTACTTCTCTACCTAGTGAGGACATCTATAAAGAATCTTGAAAATTTGCAACTATATCTTTATGAGGGCAAACTTGTATACTAAAGTAGTGATCAATAGTAATAATTTCACATTGTCTATATCAAATCTTAGAGAGTGTACATATTCTTTTTCTGAGTAAAGTAAACTAGGTACGTGACATATCTATTATTTGTGAACGTTAGGTTAGAAATAGAAGTAAATAAATACTTGGCCAATAATGATTTGTATGTTGTTGTACATGGCTTGTCCTAGGGGATGTTAATGGCAAATCTGTAAGGGATACCTTGGCAATCATATAATACATTATTCCTTGTACAGTCTTTCATAGAAACAATTTAGATAGCTTTAGGGGCATTAAGGCCTGGAGTGGCATTTCATGGTATCGTTTAGATTAGGGCATGTAGTGGCAATTCCTAACTAGGATTACACATACACACACATAAACACAAAATATTATATACTATTATATAAGTGGGGTCATGAGTATACTTATGTTGTTTGAAAGGCTTAAATTAAAGTTTAAATAAATTGACTGGTTGTTTTCTACATTTAATGTTGTATGATTCATTGTGTGGCATATGCTTATGGTTTCATGTTACGTATTGAGTTTCAATTTATCCTTTCATTTCTCACAGCTGCATGCACCTACAATGAGTATGCTAAATATGATGAAGCAAGAAATTCATATTATTACTATTAGCATGAGGGAAATAGAGAATGCTACTATTACTATAAGGAGGATTAATAGTATTAGGACTAATGGATGGTTATAGAAATGATAGAGTTGAATTATAATATAATTTATTTATTTTACAAGGATTTTGTAGTTGGTTTATTTATTTGACAACATCATGTTCTAGCGGATTATGCAACAATTGAGTGTCTTCACTTTTGTTGATCAATAATTGAGTCTGGAATGTCTCACCTGTACAACATTTGCATATTTAGAACTTAAGAGATTTATGTTATATTAATATTGGTGGTCGATGAAACTTTATTTGGAGATGTATTAGTGTAGTAAATTCGAGCCTTGGCATGTCATTAGTTAGTATTAGCACATGGTAGGTTGTTGACCTGAGTGTAGGGTGCTACAATTTAAGTTATATAGTTACGATAAGTATATTGCTTACTTACAGAGAATTTCAATAACTAAACTATGACATATATTGATAAAAGGTTACATTACATTCAATTAGGTATAAAAAATATGACCTAACATAAAAATTAAAAATCACCCATTCAACGAGAAAGTCATAACTTACAAAAATATTCTTTACGAATTACATAATACTTTTAGTCCTCTACTTTCTTAATGTCCATTGCTTGAAGCATATCACGTATTCCTCATCAATTATTCTTAATGTCGGGATTAGGTTTAGAACATTTGTAAGAAGCAGGAATAGGCTAAAGCTCCTAATCCAACCCATAAATTAACATATGTTAAGGTCTTAGATCCATACCTGACCTAGACCTACAGGTCTTAATTTGTTCATGAACCTCTAAGGTTTATGGTGGTTCACAACTAAAAATGAAAAAAAAAATAATTATAGAAAAAAATTGAAAAAATAAATCATATAATTGAATTGTAGTACAAATTAAAATTATTTTTATATGAATTAGGATAAAATCATTCCCATGCACAACATTTAATGTTGCAACTATTTACAATGTTAGAAATAAATATAACTTTAAAGCTAGTCTACATTGTTATTTCTAAACTTTTATAAAAGGGAAGTTCTTAATACTTATTAACTTGAGATTAACTATTGAAATCATTTTAATTATCTCTCTCCATCATTGTGATGTTACTAACATCATAATTTTCTAGAAAAAGATATCATGGTCAACTTTATAAAAAATTAGGTTAGATAACTTTTATCATATTTAGTATACAAGAATGGCTAGGATCAGAAGGATTAGAATAGAATGAAATGAGATCAAGATCAAAATGATAAATCCATTCTTGTATCTAGAAATGCGCACAATAATGAAATGGAATGAAATGTGTATGTAGTAGCATTTATAAGAAAAAAATCGTTAATTATTAAATGTCATAAATAGTTTAAAAGTTAAATAAGTAATTTTTAATTAAAGATAATTAATGAGGTATAATATAATCTCAATTATGCCCTATATTCTCTTTTAAGGTGAAATTGCTGATTCCAAGTAATCGTGGTTCTATTTTCTAAAAGTCTCTCCAAACATGAGAAGAGAAATAGAATTTAGAATCGCAATTTCATTATAGATCGTATTCTTAGGTAGGAAATGGAATTTAGAATTACAATTCCATTTTGGGTCCTATTCCCACATGCCAAACATGACATTAGATCTTGGATTCAAGAAATTAGGATAGAATTATTTACTTATTGAAGTAAAATTAAGTGTTTTTTTAAATAAAGAAATTAGGGAAAAAAATTAGGTCAAGTTTATGAACCTAGGATAATTTCAACTTCACCATTTGCTAACTTAAGACTTTATAGGTTAGGTTAGGTTGGGTTTAATTGTGATCAATAAGAAGTAATGGGCGCCTCTCACCTCTCATATTAATTACAAAACTTGCATTCATTGAAGTAGGGAAAATGTTAAGGCCAATACCTAAATTTTTTCCTTTTTCCCCCTTCAATTTTATATTAGAGCTTTGAAATTACTAAATATTATACTTAATTGAACTTTTACTTTTCTAATTTACTTCCTCAATCTTTTAGTTTATAGTTACATTCTTTTACCAATGAGTATTCATCTCAAAACCCTTTTATAAATGAATGAGATAGTAAATTTGATAAATGATACCTAATCTTACCCCCAAAAATATTTGATAAATAATATCCAATTGAATAAGATGCTTAATAATTTTAAACTCTAGGTGTAATATTTGACAAGTAAAAGTTCAATTAAGTGAAAATTTTAGCAATTTCATACTTCATGTGTAAAATTGAAAAATTATTGTTTAGATAGTAAGTTTGTATTTATCCCTCCAAGCATATGTTATACCCTTGCTATTCCTAATATAAATGTCGATAATATGAATAAGGATTTATAAGGTATTGTATACCATATGTTTGGATAAATAGTCAATAAGCAGTGATAACAGTAGCAATTGATAGTTTCTAACAAAAAAAAAAAAGAAAAAGAAAAACGAACACTTGTTTTTTTGTACATTCTGCATGTGTTAGAAATTTTATACTTAGCCATCAATAATACATGCATACGACCTATAATACCTATTAATACATTCCAACCCTTCCCATCTATAGTGCATTTCTATAAAGAGCCTATTAAACCATGTATATCTTAATGGGCTTTAGCTAAGAATGAATTAGATGAGCTCTCTCATCCTTATTCTAAGAAGACCAAATTTGAAATTCCATCAATTTGCCTATAAAGAAGGGAAAAATAAAATGTATATTGTTGATAGTCGGTTTTCATCTACTTGGTTTGATAAGCATTGATTTAACTTCACTTACTCGTCTATTTGGCTTTCGACATGCCGAGTTATGTACACTCTTAGAATCTCACCGAGTAATTTATATTTTTGGCATTGCGTTGAGTAATACAGATCCATTCCCGATTTAAATTCAAGTTCATGGCATGAACAATTATTACAAGCATGGTTATATTACATAATTACCTACTTTCCCTACCTTTTAGGGAAGGTATCTAATCACGAAATTTTTACGTGTCCCGAAAATTATTCTGATAACTGCTACTTCAAATACAACAGCCTCCTATAAATACTGAAAAGAAACCCTATAAGAAACATTTGATAACTCTTGATCACTCACTTTACTTTTCTCATTCCTATTTATTAACTTAGGTGCCAGACTAGCCCTATCGGTGATAAGGATCAACGATAACAGATCTCGAACGAATAGAATTAGGTATTATTTGTAGGTTCGAGTGGGTACAAAGAACGAGAAGGTCTTGATGGTGAATGTAAATGGATATAACTCACCAAGACACAAACACAATCAAGAGCTTGAGCTCAAAATAGAGTTCAATACAACTTACGAATACTAAATGTCACTCGAGATTCAAATGAGGCTTAGATGTAACTCACTAATCAGTTTAAACGAAGGTAAGGTTCACTACAATCCTAAGAATAAGATTGATAAGAACACAGGGAGATTAAAGAGAGTAAACAACACTCAATAATCTAGTAAACGTAAGCTCTACTAGCTTAAGTATAGCCTTGCTCAAAAAAGGAAAGTTTTCACTCTCTGAATTCTTCACTAATCTATATGTCCCTCCTTTCTTTAGTACAAATGTTGTTATTTATAGCAATTCCTAAACCTTAGTGGCAAACTATAAATAATGTATAAGGCCTTAAAACCTAAAGAATTGGGCTCATAAATAAAATGAAGGAAAACATGTACAAAAATACAAAACTATGCATTTTACAGAGGAAGTTGGCATGCAATCACTCAACATGTCTTAGAAGGAGTAGTATTCGAACTAGATGGGGTCAGCAATTAGATGTACGGGTTCAAGAAGGAGTCCCTAAAGTCTTGCATAGCTTGGCTGACATACTAGAAAGGTCAGCCTATAATTGTCGAGTCTTAGAATTAGTCGGCAAGGTTCTCTCAGTATTATGCCAAGTGGTTCTTTGGTCTCAAGTACTCATCCTTACGGTTTCTCAGCACATCGGTTGATGATAGAGTTGATGCCAAGTGTTTATTTTCCTTCCTTTCATCCTTCTAGCTATAACTCAACTTCAATAAGCATTGATAGGCCTTGACTTAGATATGGTTAGAGGCTGATTCCCATCAACCGGATTAGCCCTGGTACCAAGCAATTTTCTTTTCTTTGTAAGACATTTCCGACTTCTAAAATCCACCAACATATACATACTCATAATTTATTTATATAATACAACTCAACAAGATGTCTTAAATGCAATATAATAATAATAATTATGGAATAAATAAATTCTATCACAATTATTTAAAGATGATATCGATTCATTACACTAGAAATTTTTTGCAACTTTCTTTAGTAGCAATAGCTAATAATATGTCCTCTATGCTCGAAGGTTTTTAACTAACATCCTCTTAAAAAATGCTCTACATGTGATGCCTTGATCCTCCCATTAATGCTATCTCTACACTACTTAGCCAATAATGCATAAAATTAGGGAAACGACTCTTGTATGTCATAATTTCAAAATAATATTTATTGGAACTCTCACAACAAAGAGAATGATGAGCAAATGAGACCTCACACAATTTTATCTCATTGACTTAAAAAATAAGGCACTTCATATCGATGATAGGATGGTCTTAACAAATCTTTAGGGCTTGACTCTTTTATTATCTAACATTTTGAAATCTCATTTTCTACTAGTATTATATTTATTGAAGTAAGAAGAGGAGTACCTAAAAGATGAATATTAGATGTGTCTTAGATTTTTCAAAAGACTTTAGTTCCAAATGCATAGGAAAAAATGTGGACAAAAGTATGTGAGACAACATTAGATTGATGAGGACAATCGACTAATCAAGACCTACATGTCAACCTCTAAAGGCCATAGTCAACTAGGATAGGTCCTAGATGACCAATACTATTGTCATTTATTTTGACTATTCTTGGTGCCAAATTATATTATGTAATAGGGTTTAGGCCATTTAAACTTTAAAAGTACATTAATTATATTGAAGAGTCTAAGAGAGAACCATGTAAATTTTGGAGACTTAGTTTTAGATAATTCTTTAGGAGGTTATTAGAACCATGTTTTATATTACTATATTAAAGAACCTGTTTATTCTCTTCATCAATGAGAGAGCTTTCTCCATTGTAGGTACATCTTGCACCCATGTGGTGTTGTCCAAGAATCTCTCTCTTTCCCTTGGTCTTATGTAAATTTTCTCACCTCTATGGTGCCTTTTATTTAGGTTTTATTTTCTCAATCTAGTGTGTATATTTCATTTGGTGGGTTTTCTTATCTTCAAGCGGTATGATTGTGCTCTATTTGTTTTTTTTTTTATTATTACATAATCATTCTTAGCCCTCATCATTTAGTTGATATTGGTCAACATTCTTGGTTTCAGTGCCCTTTTGTAGTTTTGTTAGTGTTCTAACTTTCCTTATCATATTGTTCACAGATCTTGATCTCTTTAAATGGAGATTATAGAACTCTCTAGAAATGATCATGAAGAGATTGTTATTTCAAATCTTGAGGTATAAAAAAAAAGGATGATCATTATAGAGAAGATGTTCAAAAAAGCAGTTATATCCATTTTAAAGCATGTATAAGAGAAATTTGTTAAATTGATCATTTCTCATTTATGACAAAATTTGTTTGTTATATGCTTGCAAGATGAGAAAGCCTTATGGAAAATTTTAAAGTTGGATCTACAGCAGATGATGGGTTTACCAATCATTCTTCAAAGATGGGGTTCCAATAAGAAGTTAGATGATCTAAACTTCTCCGTATGTAACATGTAGACACAATTAGATCACCTTCCTTTGAAATTCTTCGGTGAACAAAATGCAAGGAAGATTGTTGGTGGAATTGCTAAGTTTATTATGGTGGAAGATCGTTCTATTATCAAAAGAGATTAGAGGGTTTTTGGGTATCAAATGGTAGTAACAATATGTTTGGAGTTAAGATCTACTATAATTAGTTACTTGACTTTTGTTTTGCTTATAGCATTATTGGACACATTAAAAGTCAATGTATTGTAAAGGAGAAAGAAGGGCTCAAGTACCGCAAATTGAACACAAGCCTTAAAGTCTATGGGGTGAAATCTACGCCAACCTTAGATGACACATTGAACCAGCCAAATGTTTAGATGAATCAAAAGTTCTGTGAGGAAGATGAGCATAGAAGGAAAGTTGATGATATTAGGGAATGTAATAAAGCTACTTTGCGTGTTATTGAATTGGAAAACTCTAACAAGGAAAACAATGAAATGATGATAATTCATGCACGTGATAAGAAAGGCAAGTTAAAAGATTTTGAAATGGGTGCTTCCATTGAGATACACAAGAATGCTGATGACAACTGTGGAGAAGTTTTGGCTAATAATTTAAGAAACAAGGATGTTACAAAAAATGAAGACCTTTTACTCCATCTTTTAGGCTTTAGTCCATAATCTCTTGAAGTTTTAAACTAGGCCCTTCTAATTACTTCCCTTTATAGCCCATACCTTAACATACCACAATTCTATCAAACTTACCCATATCCTTATTGTTCATTCCCTTCTTATTGAACCTGATGCCTATTACCACTTTTACAAAACCCTTTCACATCAATCACTTTAATTGAACAATATCCATACCCTATCCCCCAACCCATCTAACTAAACCCCTTACACAAGAAAAGCTGACTAATCACTTGTCAAGTCACTCAGCCTCAATGTCTTTGGTAGAACCCATTAATAGCTACCCATTTTTAATGTTGAAACATAATTATATCTTGACCTTTACCTATTAAACTAAACCTTTTCTACATGAATTGCTAGCCAATCTTCAATTGAAACACATGTCTTTAGTGGTTACTTTAAAACCAATCAACATCATTGACTCTTCTATGATGAACCCTAACCTTGTCTTAGAATATCCCTAATCTTTAACGTAGACCAAGTCTAACTACTTGGTTGAAGAACCAAAAAGCCCCATTAGACGAGCCTTAGATAAACTTGATGATACTTGTTTAGCTATAGGCATGAAAAAGAAGCTAGTAACACTTAAGGAGCCTATTAAAGAAGGAAAAAGCACTAGTAGAAGAGTCAGAAAGAGTGTTCATATCAATGGGAAAAATTGATTAAAAGTAAAATTGATTTTGATAACCAACTGTTTGAAGTTAAGATTGATGAAGTGGAGCAATTTACATCTATAGGCTACAATGGTTAGCCTCAGTTAGTTACTTAGTCACCATGATTAGTATATCATGGAACTGTTGAGGACTGGGTTGATCCTCAACAATAAAAGAGCTTCAAAGAACGATTTTTAGATATAGACCCAATTTTATGTTTCTTATGGAAAATGGAAGAAATCAAGTTATATTGATCACCATAGAAGAAGCTTCCAATTTGATAGGTTTTTCTATCTAGAGCCTAGGTGGTTAAGTGGTAGTTTAGCCTTAAAATGGAAGGATGACTTTCAAACTCATATTTTTCAAACCTTAGTACTAGTGTTGTTCTAGATTCAGGGTCTCTAGTGTAAATCTCATAATATTATGTGAACTCAAATTATTATGATTAGCTAAGACTTTTAGGATAGATTGAAGGATATTGCAACTTATACACATCAAGTATGGTTGGTAGTGGGTGACTCAAATGAAATAGAAAATGACCTCTTAGGCAAATTAAAGCCATTAATGATAAGATGTTTAATTGTTGGCTTATGGATATTAGTTTTCAAGGTCATTAATATACTTGGTTGAATGGAAGGAGTGTTGAGGCTTTAGTTAAAGAAAGACTTGATCATGTCTTAATTAGTCAAGTATGGTTATAGAAATTTCTCATTATATAAATTACTCATTTTATTGTTAGATCTTCAAACCATAACCTACTATTAATAGAGTTGTATGAGAAAGATGCTACGGGTCTAATAATTTTCAAATTTAAGGCTAAATGGAAACTTAAGGATAGTTACCTTAATGTGATTAAGAATGGTTGGAACTATTGTGAGCAACCTATTGATCTATTAGGTGTCATGATAAAACTAGGTTAGTGTAGAGGGGACTTGTTTCAATGGAGTAAGCAAAGTGTTGGTAATGATAAGCGTAAGATTGATGTTTTGATGAAGCAAATTAATGAGCTTCCACATAGATATGCCATTAATTCTAATCCTTTAGAAGAGAAAAAATAGTAGAAGGAATTGGAAGAGTTGTTGAGTCATGAGGAAGTCTATTGAAAACAATGATTGAGAATAATTTGGCTTAGAGAGGGAGATTAAAATACTAAGTTCTTTCATCATTATACGTTATGGAGGCAAGTTAGAAATAAGGTCTTTAGAATGTTCTTTCATCATTATACGTTAAGGAGGCAAGTTAGAAATGAGGTCTTTAGAATTAAAAATGAAAATAGTATTAGGTAGATAGTGAAAATGATATTGTAGCAAATTTTTTTAGGTATTATCATAATTTTTTTCTTCTCATTGTGCTACAAATATGAATGCAATTTTGGACTACTTTAAGATAGTTGTCTTAGATGATTAGAATATATGCCTCACATCTGAGGTGACTTTAAATGAGATAAAGCATGCAATTTTCCAATAGGGCTTGATGAAGGTTGTAAGTTTTGATAGATTTAGTGGTCTCTTCTTTCATTCACATTAGAATTCCATAGGTCCCTTCATTTCTACAACGATCAAGCATTTCTTTAATTTAGATATTATTCCCCATTCTTTTGATAATTTGGATATTGTTTCGATCCCTAACGTCCCCAATCTTAAGGAAGTAGCATAATTTAAGCTGATTCACTCCTGTAATTTCTCTTACAGAATCATATCTAAAGTGTTAGTTAATAGACCTCAACCCTTCTTTGATAGCATCATATCCCCTTATTAAAGTGCCTCTATTTTTGGATAACTTATTCAAGATAATATCATTATTGCTCAAGAATTTTTTTTATCATCTTTATAGACACCCTATTTTTGCTTCCTTGTGATTTTGAAATTGTTTTTTTTTTTTTCAGAATAAGCAAAATGGTCCTAATTAAAAAATACAAAAAATAGAAAATTTAGAACAAAATACAAAAAAAATAGAAATTTTAGAAAAAAAAAAATAGAAATTTTAGAAAAATAAAAAAGTACACAAAAAAATGAAAAAATAAAAAAAAAATGGAAAGATAGATCTTTTTTAGGAAAATAAAACATTTCAAGTAAAATATATATTTTTAGACAAATAAAATATTTTAGGAAAATAGTTTTTAAGAAAAATAGGAATTTAGGATTGTGTTGAATCTTTAGATAGATTAATTTATTTGGTAGTATTTAATTTTATAAGATAGTAGGTTGTTTTATAGCTTAAATAGAATTTAGTTGCACAATATAATAAGGCATTGACCAACAGCCCAATCGATGCTACACTTGGTGTTAGAATTGATACATGAGAGAAATCATGAGTTTGAGTCTTCAAATAGGCACTTTATGCCTTTTTCTTTTTTCTAAAATAGAATACACGTGGTGAAGAGTTGTTGCCATTGCCTAACACTTGGTACACATTTATTAAGCTACGTAACTAATGCGTTACCATGCCAACATACAATTCCTCCCCTTTCTTTCCTTTTCCTTTCTTTTCCACGGTTTTCTTGTGTGCACTAACTCGACTCCCTTCACTTTAACTTAATTTTTTACTTGATTTCAACATACAAAAGCACAAATTAATTGTTGGATCTTGTACTCCATATGACCTTTGAATTGAATGTAAGAATGAGTCTAAATTCATTCGTTTACTTGGTCAAATTGGCATTCAAAGTGCTGAAAAAATCAAAGTTCATAGTCTTTTTCCCAAACTTAAATTCCGTGATTCGAGCATGAATAATGGTTTTTGAAGCTTCTAAATGATGCTTCAAGAAAGGGAGAAGTTGCAAGGATTTGTATTAAAAGATTGTAGCAATCTTGTGGTCAAGTCAATAGTTTATAATTGAATTCACATTAAGGAAAAATCTTCCATTTTGGACAAAATTTCGGATTTCCCGTTTGAAATCGATAAGAGTAAAGTATAAATGGAGGCCATAAGAACTCATTCCAATATCAACTTAACATTTAAAATCACTTAATCACACAAAGCCAAAGCTTTCTCTCTCTAACTCCCAACTTACGACCTCACTCTCTCTTTAGCTCAAAGCTCGAGTACAGTAGCTTTCTAGCTAAAACCAATACTACAATGAGCTTCTTTGTGCTTTAGGCTCATAGACACTACTCATCTGAAGCCTTATGGTGAACCCAAGAGCATTAGCCATCAAACCCTAACACCATTACTATGGCTGCACAAATCACCACCCTTTGCAAACCATGCTCCAAATCAATGTCATCATTACTCTCATTATACTTTAAAACCCCTACCCCAACCCTTCATTCACACCTAGAAACCCCTTATTGCATCATCCAAGCAACTGCCATCGATTACTACTACAAAACACCACAAAACCACCACCATCAATCGTAGCACTCTCCTTATGCCTACTAAGTCTAATCCAAAACACATAAATCTAACTTCGCCCACTTGTTTTGGTGCCCAAATTGATCAAAATCCCTCCCCATGGCTACTATTATCTTCACCCTAAGCGGAAGCTGATTACTCAAATCAGTGATCAACCCAACCTAAAGCTCCAACCTATCCAACTTATGCTTTAAACCCACATACTACTCCATTCGGTCCAACCCTCTTTATTTTGGTTTTATGTAAATTTTTATTTTATTTTTTTGTAAATTTATTTGCCTTATTGTAAGTGTAAAAAAAAATCTAGAAAAGAAAAAAAGAGAAGGAGAAACATAGGGAAGCTTAGTCTTATTTACTTTCTTTCTTTAGTTAAAACATAAACAAAAAATAAAAGAAAAAATAAGAATAAAATAAATAAAAAATAATAAAAAAAGTGAAAAACATTTTACTCTTAGAAAATTCATTGTTCAATAAAAAAAAAGAAAATAAAATTAATCATTTTCAAATTTAGGACATTTTGGAATTTTCAAAAATACAAAAACCCCAATTAAGACCCTTTTAGAAATTTTCAAAGTAAAATAAAATGATTAAGAGATGTAAACATAGTCACTTTTCAAAATTAAAATAAACCAATGCACATAACATTTAGGGAAATGAACTACAAAGTTTGATCTCGAATAACGAGGTATATAAGCACTCATAGGAAACTACGAGATAACTTTAAATATATAAAACTTTTATTTTCCCCCCCTTTTTGTAAATTTTTTTTTCAATTTCTTATTTTTCGCAAGTAGATGTAATTTTAGTTATTTATTTATTTAGAAATAAGTATTATTGTTATAAAGATATTTTTGAAAGGTGAAATTAAATTCGGAAGATCACAAGTGATACCCATTTAGGGTTTAATTTTTTGGGGATTTCTTTTAAACTGTATCATGAATATGTGGTAGATACAATCAAACCTAGGTTATCTTAAGACTTTAGGACAGAGAGCCATTGTCTAAGTTCCGGGTGTAATGGGGCTACCACTGCTTAGGGTTGATTATGCTACCCTATCTAAACTTCAATGTGACCAAGCAATCATTTTTTCAAAAACATGTGAGGTCATAGAGTTTAAGGACCTTTAGAACCCATCCTTTTGCATACGTAAATTTTTGTAGACCAATGAATAACTAACAAGATGGCATAACACAAAGACAACAATCTAGAGTTTCTTTTCCCTATATTTTACTTTATTTTTCCTAGAATCCATGTATATAGGAGATCTTTATGTAAATAAGATTCTTTGATGTAAATATATATTTTCATGTAAATACTTTCTCTTTTCTTTGTAATTTACAAATTCCTTGTGATCTTTCAAACATGGTTAGTTCATCTAACACCAAAGTCCTTACTAAAGAGATTCACATCCACAATCCCACAAACCTAAAGCCTGTACTTGATCAATTGTTCTAAACCTTCAACCTAAGGGAACAAGAATTCATCATCAATAAAATTAAGCCAATACTCTCACTATGCAAGGTTAATGTTAACATCACACTAGTAAGGGCCTTGATACATTTCTAGGAACTTAAGGAAGTTGCATTCTACCTCAAGCCACACCTAATCAACTAACCCTGGAAGAATATACCTAAGTGTTGTAAGCCCTTACTTTAGATGAAATATATGTTCCAGAGCTTGAGTTTGACCTAACCAACATCTTCTCTGAATTTTTTGGGATTTATAAGTTTGAAATAAATGATGCCTTGAATGACCGCAACAACTATGCCATTAAGATATGAAACTTAATCCATTGGCTCTAGACTAAACGTAGCTTCAGCAAAAGGGCTCTATTTTGTGGTGATCATTGAATGTGGAGGGAGAATTGGATAAAAGTTTACATCTTAGTAGCATTTGCTACCATCTTGTTTCTAAGCAAGTCTTTTGTTATACATTTTAGGGTTGTAAAGTTAGTAGCTCAATTTTAGGAAGAGAAGTCCTATATCCTTATCCTACTTGTTGAACAAATAAAGAGTCTTAATTTCTTTAAGAAAAAAGGCAATGGGGATCTTAGGTCAAGCATAGTGTTACTAATGGTATGGTTTGTCAGCCACATCAAGTGCTTTTTGTTAGATTTGTTTAGAGGTGCTTTTGCTCATAAGATTGATCTTATTGACTCTTTTGCTGCTAACATCAAATTACCAATAGATGTCCTTACTCTTCACTGCATAGAAGTTTTGCAAGATTTTTGAGTTGATGATATACTATGGACTATTTGATGGAGCAATCACACCAAAGTCACATTAGTTTAGAAGAATTACCATGCTATACCATTGACAAGAATAAGTTGGTACACGGGCTACTATCCGAATAACATCGTGAGGTAGTTTGGAGGCATCTAGGACATAGTTCAAAGGCCTTCATTGGAGCCATTCACTCTTAACCTTGAAGAACTTCACCTCATAGAAAGAGTATCTAGATTGCTAAAGATCAAAGCTTAGTAGGACATAAGGACAATAAGCCCTAGTATTGATTTAGGTAAATTAATGGACGAAGTGGACAAACACAAGATCACTAAAGAGTATCTATATGACCAATTGTACAAGGTAGATGCGATACAGTATCATGCACTGTAGATCCTTCAACCTATACCCATAAATCCAAACTCTAAAATGATGACCTATACGAATAAAGTAAAAGCCTATGTAGAAGTCATCTATGATGAAAAAGATATGTGAGAAAACCTATTTTGGGAATTCAAATAACAATCTTGTGCCCTAGAACACCAATTGAAGATGGTTCAAAAGAAGATCCAAGAATTTGAAAAAGCAATCAGCCCTTACCAAAAGAAAGGTAAAGTAATGGCAATTGGACCTAGTGACCAAAAGAAGAAAGCATTATTTGGCTAATAGAAGAAAAGAAGACTAGTCTAGGATGTTTTGTAATTTTTCTTTTCATTTGAAAAATGATGTAATAAAGCTCTGAGAGTTAAGAAATAACAAATAAACGTACCATCTCGTTAATTAATCACTTATCCTCTTCTTTACATTTGTATGGCATGAATACTTGCATTTTTATTTACTTGTTTATTTATTTATTTCATTTCTTTATCTTCAAAAAAAAAAAAAAAAAAAAAGAGAAGAAAAAATAATATGCTAACTTGTTGAGAAGTGTTCCTAAACCAGGTTACAAAGCTAGCTCCCAAATGTCAAGCCTTTCAAAGGAGTTCGATCCCAACCTACTCTCAAACCAAAATGATTAAATAGGGAAATGACAACATTAGTACTAAGGACGAAAGCAATAATGTTAACCTTGAAATCATTGATCCTACTAAGCTAAGGTTTCACTCTTTAGAGCAAATCATAGGAAAAATTAGATCAATTGAGTTTCCTCGGTAACAGTATTACTTTACTTAGATCCACAACCCTATCAAACAAAGGAAGCTCTGAGGCTCGTTATGGGAAGAATGTTAAAGTTCTACCCCTCGAAGTAGAAGAGAGCTATCCCAAAGTTAACTTAGCTTTTGAGGCTTTTGAATTAGAAAGGGTCTATCTAAAGGTTAACTCGACTTTTGAACCTAACACATACTCATTTCCAATTAATTCGAAGCCAATTAACTCAGGGGCTAACCAAGACGGATTGAAAGAATTAGAAAGGAAGTTGACCCAACAAATCATGAAGAAAATGAAGGTACTTGAAGGCTATGATGGTTTTGAGCAAGCTGATATTACAAACTTCTCTTCTTATGATTATGGAAGTACTCTGAAAAATTTAAGGTACCAAAATTTGAAAAGTACAATGGGTTGGATGCCTTAAACTGTACACCAAGTTATACGTGCAAAAAATGGGCAAGTACATACAATATGACTAGCTTATGGTATAAGCTTTTAAGGACAACTTTATAGGTTCTACTTTGACTTAGTACACCCAACTTCACTTAAATTAAGCAAACACATAGGAGAAGGTTGCTAGGGCATTCTATGAATAATAGAAGTGCAATATTAAAGTAACACCAACCATGATTGACTTGGTTACCCTACAAAAAAGGAATAATGAATCGTTTAAAGAGTATGCCTAAAGATGGAGGTCCTTAGCTACATGGTTATCCACTTTTATGACTGAAAAGGAGCTAGCCTTAACCTTTATTAAACCTCTAGAAAAGCCTTACTTCTCTAACCTAATTGGGTAGGCCTCCTTCAACTTTGCATAAGTAGTAGCAACAGGATGTCAAATTAAAAGTGTTGTCTCTTTTGGCAAACTCCAAGAGCTATCAAATAGAAGACCACCCTCTACAAAGCCAGTTACAAGAAAGGCCAAAGAAGCTACTGTCAATGTGGTAAATTTGAACAATAGAACCAATACCTAGGTCTCTTTTAGAACAAATCCAGCACAAGTTTAGCAATAGTTCTGAAACCAACCTTAAGTCAATAGGGCCTTAAGATAATTCACAAGAATACCAATTACCCTAAAACTTAGGCAAAAGAATTGAACCTAAGTGTTCAACTAAAATCCTAATTGAAGTAAGCCCTAAAAACCTAACTAAACAAGCTAGAACCCTAATACTTGAAAAACCTTAGAACAATGACAAAACCCTAAAATGATCATCTAACCCTAAATAGGCAATCAAAAACCCTAAATAGGCAATCAAATACCCTAATGTCACAAATAAACATAATAGTAAGGTCAAATCGATCTATACAAGTGATCGATAACACTAAATGATTCAAACCTTAACTTTCGAGCTCGTAAGCAGACCAAATTACTATAAACAAACACTAAACCCTAAGGAAACCTTAAGTACATGTGTTAGGCATTTAGATTAGCTAAATTATAGTGTTAAAGTCCAACAAAACCTTAAACACATCCTAATTGCACTTAATTAGTCTAATCATGCTTAATTACCATCAAGTACCCTAATCTATAACCAACCCCATTACATCTTAATTAGCTACAAGCTAAACATGATTAATGACCAAAGGAAAAACTCTTAATCCCCTTTTAAAATATCTTATACCCTAAGGGGACAAGATCTTACCCAATATGGTAAAAAGCACACAAGATACATGGTCCCCTTTTTGTACCTTATCCTTGATTTCCCTAAACCATCAAAGTTTGCCCCTCACCTTCTCTCCATTTCCACAACTAGCTGCCCCCTCCTTCCATCATTTCTTGTTATTTCACAAACCTTAAAAAACATCTAAAAACTTTCTCAAACCCTCTCTCAAAGATCAAGCCATAAACCCTTCCTTTGTCTCCTTATGGCCACACCCACACACTACATCACCTACCACCTTATCGCCACCACCATCACACCAAAACCACCGCCACCTAGCCCCATACCTTCTTACACACACTCAAACTCATGGCACACTCAACTCAAGAAGGCCTTCCATTCCTTCCTCTAGTAAGAACTTAGGATAGGTTTTTCTTAGTTTTCTTGTAAGATAATGTTAGATACTAATGTTGTTCTTTATTGAAATTTATTTTACAACAAATCCCTAGAAGTTATAAGGTGTTTCAAGAAGGGCAAACAAAGGTAAGTAAAAGAAAAACCACTTTTAGTAGAAGATATAGCACAAATAGACTAAGTAGTGTAGAGTAGTTTAAGTTTTAGTTGTAAATCATCAAGTAGGAAGATAGGATCTTCATTTTCCATTCATGCCACCCCTTAAATGTTCTCTCACAACATTTCCACACTTTTATAAAGTGATTATGGTTTTAGATTAGTAGAAACTTAGGTTACTTAAGTAGAAACACCATAAAAATTATGTGTTGCATAAAAATGGAAGATTGGACCTTAGGAACAACTCATGGCCGCCACTTTCATGAACCTACCAGATCTGGAAATTCTTGTTTATTAGCTTAATGTCATGTTTATTTAGTGTTAAGTATGGTTTAGGACTTAATTAATCAAGTTAAGTAGGCTAAAGTATGGTTAGGGCCCTTAGTTAGTGATTATGAGATTAAGAATGGTGTTAATAACCCTAAAGACCATAATGTCCAATCTGTAAGCATATTAAAAGTGGGCTAAACTTAAGTCCAATGTTGGGCTTAAGTCCAAAAAGAAAAGAGGGCTTGAGCTCAAGGCCTTAAATAGTAATCTAAACACAAAAGCCCAAAAGAACTAACTTTAAAGTTTGTATAGCTAGGTGACTAGATATGAACCCTAGGTTAAAAGGCTTAAGAAGAGTTATTTAAAAGGCCTACAAAACCCAAAGGCTCATCAAAGACACCTATCATAGGCCCCTTAGTAATTTATGGCCTTAAACTTAGTAAAAAGGCCATTTAGACCTATAAGAGTATCACCAAGGGCCACTTAGCTTGACTTGTATTGTTCTTCCTAGGATTTTTATAAGTGTAGGTTATTGTTTGTTAGTTGAAGTAAGTAAAATCAAGGTTGTTAAACTCACGAATCTACTTAGAGTCATTAGGGCTACTATAGAACTGGAACGTAGAATTGGAACATAGAAACATAAGTTTCTATATCATGCATAAATTAGCTTTTAAAAACCATAAATATGCTCATAAAGTCATAAAAAATTGAAATATATGATGTAAATAAAGAAATTCAACATAAATTTTGATCATAATATAAGTTATAGTATAAATAATTAAGTAAAATTATTATGCTAATGCATAAAACTAATATATAAATATTAATATTGATATAAATCACATTACAACATGAATTATTATGATAAAATATTTAACTAAAACAAAACATTAATCATCGATTATCTTTTTATCAACAGAAAAACTACAAGCTCTCCTAACATAGTCGTTATCATTGTTATTATTTTCGTCAATGACAACCATTATTGGTACTACAGCCAATAATATCCATATATTCATATATGTTTGTCTATATATATAAGTCCTTTGAAGCATCAGTTAGTACTTTTTCTTTAATAATACTATTGTCATGAATCTCTTAATTATCTTTAGGTCAACTTCAATAAGCCATGACATCTATATCTATGAATACACATACTTTTTGTATAATATTACATTCATCTTTTTTCTTATCTCTTGCACCTAACGGATACTTAGCAAATCATCATTCAATCTTCCTCAATCATTTCTTTATCTTCAGTGAGAGATTTTAGATGGTGAAGTTAGTAATGTAATCAGTTTAAGTTAGAATAGCAAATATAGTATCACTTCACTTATAACTTTGATTTGTTTGCTCTAAAATTACAAAAGCTTGGTTCTTTTTCTTAGTTTTGTTAGCTCGTTACATCAAAATCATATAGAATCGCATAGAACAATGTAAAATCACATGGAACCATTTAGAATTATAAACTCATAAAATCGTATACTAAAAATCACGATCCTACCACGAGTTTATAAAAAAACGATTTTGTACACAATTCAACTTAAAAAAGACTTCTAAAATCATAAACTTATAGAAACGTACAAGTAAACTTGCAATGTTATTAAAGAAAATGAGAAATTTAAATGTCAACTAAGAGACAATGAAAGTGGTGCTCACTGTCGAGGAAGGTAAACTCTAACTACCCTTAGGAGGGTAGATAAGTGATTAGATGAAATGGCTACAATGATAATTGAGTTTACTCATGCAGTTTGTAAGTTAGTTATAGCTAAACCTATTAATGTCCATCAAAATGCTCCTCAACCTATTCCCATTGGTAAGAATGTAGTGTGTAAGGCTCAATAGAATCTAAGACAGTTCCCAACTTAGTAAGTTCAATTTAAAGGAATAGGATGACCTACCCAAAAGAGGATAACTTGGAGAATGCGGACAAAGAAAGAGATGAGAAATATTATGAAGTGGAAGATCAAGCTCATTTACCTCAAGTTGTTGATCACGTAAAGATGTAGGTGCTAACCTTTAGTGGCATAAGCGATGTTGATGAGTACCTTGATTGGGAGGAGAAGGTTAAGAGAATTTTTTATTATTATCAATATGAAGACTATGACAAGGTTAAAATGCAACTTTGGAGTTCTTAAGATATGCTTCCATGTGGTGAAAGAACCTCTAAGCGATGCAAAGAAAGGACGGAAATCACTAAGTCATGACTTGGTTAGAAATGAAGACATTAATGAGAGCATGGTTTATACCTGACTCATACTTACAAGATACTTTTGCTTAGTTGCAAAAGCCTAAGTAGGGAAGCTACACTATAGATGAGTATGTATGAGAATTCCAAATGCTCGTGATTCATTGTAAGGTCAATGAGCTAGAAGCTCGAACAATATGAAGTTTCCTTTCCATCCTGAAATACAAGATTCAAGATGTTGCTGAGCTTCAACTATTTACCATGCTTGATGAAGCCATTTGATTAGCTTAACGAGTAAAATGGCAGAAAAAGAGTACATAAGTCCGAGCTCTATTGAGACAACCTATTTCAAGCATCTAACCCATTCCAAGCAAGAATCAAACTCATGCTAGTATCAAGCTGAGTAAAGGGAATGAGGTCTAATCTAAGCTAAAAAGCAACCTACCAAGAAAGATATGATGAGGAAGTTTGAGAAAGGGTTGTCATTAAGAAGGAAAACTAGTGAGATTGAGTGCTTTAAATGTTAGGGTTTTAGGCACATGACTACTCAATGTTCAAATCGATGTACCATTCTCATCAAGGGTAAAGTCCTAACAATCAAAGTAGATAGTACTAATAAAGAGCCTAAAAAAAAGGATTGAAGAGTAAGATAATGCTACAAAGGCCAATAATGAGCTTGTTGAGGAAGAGGTGTCAGCCAAAGACTTGGACAAACAAACCGTAACGATAAAACATGTTATGAGCATAGAACCATCCAAAGAAGATGAGTAGAGAAAGAACCTCTTTCACATCACAAGTAAGGTCAAGGACCAAGTGTATGCATTAATAGTGGATAATGGGAGTTACACAAATGTTATATCCATCGACCTAGTTCAAAAGCTTAAGATATTGATCTTATCATACCTAAGGCTGTACAAGTTGCATCCACTGAATAAGAAGGGTACACTTTATGTATCCCAATAAGTACTTCTGTCGATCTCTATAGGAAACTACTCAAATGAAATCATCTATGACGTTTTACCAATGTGCATATCCTATGTGTTATTAAGATGATCTTAGCTTCTTGATCGAAGAGTCATCCGTAATGAGTATAAGAATACTTACTTGTTTGAGAAGGAAGGGAAGAATGTTACCCTAAACCCAATAACCCTAAGTTAGATCAATAAGTTATAGTATAAGAAGTTATCTTGAGGTTCTAAGAAGGCTCTTATCCTTAGTCGATCTAAGCTAAGAGAAGTCATGAGATTTGATGTACTAAACTTCTTATTTGTGTGGTAGTTACTAGAGTTAAAGGAGCAAAGATGAGTTGCTTGTTTGAGAAGGAAGGGAAGAATGTTACCCTAAACCCAATGACCCTAAGTTAGATCAGTAAGTTATAGTATAAGAAGTTATCTTGAGGTTCCAAGAAGGCTCTTATCCTTAGTCGATCTAAGCTAAGATAAGTCATGAGATTTGATGTACTAAACTTCTTATTTGTGTGCTAGTTACTAGAGTTAAAGGAGCAAAGATGAGTTGCCTAAAGAGATTAGAAAGTTGATTGAAGAAATTGCCGACCTTTTTGTTAGGGAATCACCCAAGGGATCACCCCTATTCCAAGGGATGAAAAACTGTATTAACTTGGTGTTAAGTGTCACTCTACCCAAAAACTGGCTTACTAAATAAACCTTAAGCATTTTATCAAGCCACAAAAGCAAATCTATGAGTTAATGGAGAAGGGATCTGGAAGAGAAAGCCTTAGCTAATGCACAGTCCCAACATTACTTATACCAAAGAAGGATAAGACTTAGAGAATGTATGTAGATAGTCGAATTGTCAACAAAATCACAATTAAATCCAAGTATCCCACTCCTTAACTTGATGACATGTTGGATGAGTTACATGGAGTATCAGTATTCAGCAAAATCAACCTAAAATCTAGATATCACCAAATTAGGATGAGCGTAAGGGATGAGTGCAAAACTACATTTAAGACTTGGCAGGGATTAGATAAGTGGTTAGTTATGTCATTTGGTCGATCCCAAGCACCGTTATGAGGTTGATAAACCATGTGTTAAAGGACTTGATCAAGAAGTTTGATGTGGTTTATTTTGACGATATTCTAGTGTATAGCTCTAACCTATCTAGCCATGTTAACCATCCCCAAGTTGCCTTCAAGGTTCTCTAAACTGAGAAGCTCCTTAGAAATTTGAAGAAATGTAATTTTTGCTAAGATAATGTTGTCTTTCTAGGATTTATACTTAGTGGAGGAGGGATTAAAGTTGATAAGGAGAAAATTCGAGCTATATTGAGTAGCCAATGTTGACTTATTATGCTAATGTGAGAAGTTTCCACAGCTTGGCATCCTTTTATAGAAGATTCAAACAAAAATTCAACAAAATTGTGGCCTTATTAATCAAGCTCACAAAAAAGAATGTTGAGTTCAAATGGAGAGAAAAGGAATAGAGGAGCTTAGAGGAGATCAAAGCTAAACTAACTTCTACCCTTATACTGGTCCTACTTAACTTCAACAAAGTCTTTGAGCTTAAATGTAATGCATCAAGTGTAGGTATTAGAGCAGTACTTATACAAGAATATTAACTTGTTGCGTACTATAGTGAGAAGCTTAAAGGAGTCACCTTGAACTAATTCTTATATTATAAAGAATTCTATGTCCTCATTAAGCTCTAATCATTTAGCAAAATTACTTGTTATCTAAAGAGTTTCTTATATACACTTACCATGAGTCATTAAGGTACTTAAGGAGCTAGCTAAAATCATCAAAGTAATAGGCAAAGTGGGTCAAATTTTTGGAGGGATTTTCTTTTATCATCAAGCATAAGCATGGCAAGACAAATGTGGTTGCAAATGCCCTATCTTGAAGACATAATCTCATCTCAAACCTTTAGACAATATTATTAGGTTTTAGAAGCATGAAGGAGCAATACCTACAAGACAATCATTTTAATCCTATTTATGCATGATTACTTTGTAGAGGATGGATATCTGTTTTGAGGTGGTAAAATGTATGTGCTGACCTATTCCCTAAGGGAATTGTTAGTGAGGGAAGCCCATGGTAGAGGACTCTCTAAACACTTCAAAGAGAAAAGAACTTTTGAGCTATTAAGAACTCAGTTCTTCTAGATTAAGATGAGATGATATGTCCATTGTGTCGTGGAAAGGTGCATAAACTATAGGAGAGTAAAGAGTCAAGCCAAATTAATGCTTGTTTACTTTAAGTAGCCTAGTTTTAAGTAACCTTATTATTTTATTTGTTCTTGTTTACTTTATTGCTTTTATGTTATCAATTCTTATTGTCCTTTCCTAGTTAGTCACAATTTATTCTATATTGATAAGTTAAATAATTGGATATTTTAGGAAATTGCTAGAAATTAGGTTCTCAACACATTGGTTTCCTATGGGATTGGCACTCGAACTCCTATTCATTTTAATTATATACTCTAACTTGATCAGGTGTACTTACCTACCAATAATCAAGACTTTGACCCCATTGTCTAAGTGCCAAAACAAGTAACCTAATCAAAATTAGCAAAACCTGAATTCCCAATTATCTTACTATTTTTATAACAATCTTTCTTGTAATTCTTTTGATATTTTCTAAGCACACTTTTAATTAGGAATGATAGTTGAGCTTTATGAAGTTTCTTGAATTAGCAATTGTTTAGGTCACATGAATTCATCTCTTTATCAAATATAAATTCCTTCTCTTGTTAACTGTAGACAAATGACTCAATTAAAGCATGCATGCTACAAGAATGCTAGCCTAAGAACTACACATTCACTTCTTCAATTTAACCTTCCACAACAGTAAGAGAGGTACTCTTGCCTATCTCAAAAGGAATTTGGTGAATACAATTACTTCAATTAGGAAGCATTAGCTTAGGTTGGCTATGAAGCTAGGGTTAGACAATTAATTGAATTCGAAGGATATGATTAGCTCTTAACCATTCATAAGCTAGTATATAAAGAATTAACTTTAGAATTTCTTAACACCTTTATGTTAGATATTGACAATATCACTCTTGGTAGGTAGAACTCTAGCCACTTTAGATGTTTTGGCCAAGATCAACAGATGATGTAGGCACTCATATGGGAATTTATCCAACTAGTTAGATCAAGACAAGAGATTATAGGGAATTGCCTTATAAATTACTTGGAAGAGTACTTAAGTCATTAGTGTAGAGTGATTTGACTACAAATAGAGGAGTTTATAATCCAGGAAAGTTGAAAGCCTCAATATTGACTAACCCTACCCTGAGATTGATTCATTATGTTTTTGCTAGAAATATCACAAGTAAAGGGAATAGTCAAGAGGTTGTGAATGAAAGGAATATATTATATTTGCATAATATTGTTAATAGGTGACCCATTAATCTAGTTGTTGGCTTGGTTCTTTAAAACTAAGGCCATTAATGGGCATGCCAAGACTATTTTTGTAGGTCCTTTCATCACCCGTTTAATGACAAGTTTACGTGGCATTCCTAATCCTCTACTCTTGCAATAATTGGACCCTCCTACCTCCTTTACATATGATGCTATTAGGGCTATACAACTTCTATAACCACCTAAGGTCCTACCTGAGCTAGCTGTTAAAGCAACTACTTCACCATTATCCAAGTCAAGAATATCATCTTCTTTAGTTGTTGCCACTATTAAGAGATTTATCAAGAGACTCTTTGAGAGGTAGAGGATTTTGCAACACAAGGTGGACTAGGCATTAGTTTAGTAAGAAGCAATCATGGCTCCCTTACAAATTCAATCATCGCCACCACCACCAGTACTTAAGCTAGACTCTACTGAAGAATTTATTAAGGATTAGATTGAAGAAGAAGACGAAGAGGATAAAGAATGAGTGTCTTTTCACTTTTATTTATTTTAAAGGACTTGGTTGGATTTTTTTCTTTTGGATGATTGTAATAATTTAGATATTATTACTTTCTTCTTAAATAACTACTTCTATGTGGCTTGTGTTTTTAAAATTATGTAGAAGACTAACATTCAATACTTGAATTAATGTTAGTAGTAGTTTTAGTATTATTTTGTTTAGTTTAGCCTTTTTCTTTTCGTTTCTTAGTTAGTTTGTTTTTCATACAAGGAAACCTTCATGTGTTAATTAGTCAAAGGAACTTAGATTTGGACTTCACAATTTTTAGGATCAATGGCAAAAACCGGGGAAGTCTCAATTCTCTTTTCTTTATTTTTATTTTCTCCCACTTGAAATTTTTAATTTTATGGTTAATATGTACATTAGGGACAATGTGCAACTTAACTATAAGGGGAAGATTAGATTATATATGTTACTGTTTTAATCGCTTAAGCTTTTGTAAAAATTTGTCAAATTGAATTTAGGATACTTTATTGAAATTGAGTTATTAAATCTTTAAAGTTCAAATTTACACTTCTCTTTCGATTAGAATAGCTATAAACTGGTTAAGGTCTAGTCATTCTGATTTCTAAGTTTCATTTAAAAGGATAATTATCTATCCTTCATTTTCAAAATTTTAGGTTAGGTAAATAAAGAAGATTTGTCCTTTAAAAGTCCCTTGAAAAATCATGGTAGTTAGAGGAGTAAGAATAAATGGAATAATTGAATAATGTTAATTAAATAATTTGCTATGGATCGGCATGGATCGATCTTAGTCTCTTAAAACAGTGACTCTTTCTCATTGCCAATTAGGGAAAAGTAAAATAATAATCAAGGTTGCTAAGGATCCTCCTTGGTCTGTTAGAAGAGCAACATGCTTTTCTGCTAGCAACTACTAAATTAAAAAAAATTGAATTAGTAAGGATTAACCTCAGTCTCTTAGAAGAGTAAGGTACTTCTCCAATGATAATCAAACCCAAATAAAGGAAATTAAGTTAAATTAATAAGCCTTCTAACTAAAATTAAGAGAAGTAGAGAGACAATTAGATCATGAATTAATATAACATGCACCCGATCTAGTTTTTAAAGTTAAAAATACTCAAAGAGGATTTCACTCCTATTAAGTCAAATCAAAAGAAATCCCCATGATATTTTCTTGATTAGTTTATATCCAATGTGATCCCTAGTTTAGTTATTGTTTAAGTATTGTGATTAACTCTAAATTCTCTAGATAGATCACTAAATTTCAATAAGCTTCAATTTGATATTATTTATGTGTCTTAAGTCATTATTAAGTCAAGGAGTAAGGATAACTATTGAAAGCATTTTTTTCTAAGCAAATAATATATCAAGGGTTCAATTTTCTAAGATTAAAGTTTTTCATCTTATTCTTTAACATTTTCTTTGTTTTGCAGTGTGGGGGATTTGATAATATAAAAATAGTATATATTTTCTATAGTAATTTGAGGTTAAATTTGACTTCATTTTTATCAATTCGATATCATTTTGAGCTTAATTTATTTAAATTTCATTTTTAGGGACTTCTAAGGTACTTCATGAAGTTTTGAAGCTTTTTAGCTATTTTTGGAATAATATAGAGAGGAATCATTAATCATGGGATGAAGCGGAGGATGTTTGGACAAGAATTAAAAGAGAAAAGAAGTCTAAAAAAGACTACAGCTAGAGTCCACAGCCATGGTTCCCACACATATTCCTCTCGTAAATTATTTCTTTAGAATTCAAGTGTTTGTTAAAAGAATAAGTACATAGCTAGCCACCATGGCTATGTACCTAGGGCGTAATTGTGATATGTTTTACAAATCTTGTAACTTTAAAGCAAATATTCTATTTTGGGATGTACAATATTTAATGTATCTTTTTATTTTGTTCAGTCTCTCCTTTTAAACCTAGCCTTACAACTCTATAAATAAATCTTTAACCTAGAGTTTTTAGGGAGAGCCCCATTTGAGTAGAACTACAATCTAGAATTATTGTTACGAATCTCTCAATTTATTTCTTTCTTATTTTATTATGCTATTTTTTGTTAAAATGTTCTTAGTGAATCATTGTTGAAATCTAATTCCTTCTTGTTATAATTATTCTTTCTTTCGATGACTTAATTGTGCTTAATACATTGTCTTCCTTTAATATTTACCACAAAAACTAATTGGATGTCTAAGTTTACTATAGAGTCATAAGGCCTATAGTAAATAGACAAGTATAATTAGAAAAGTTACAATATACTAAGAGATTAGGTATTGGATCTCTCCATATTAGGGAAACCAAATAGTGTTAAGGGTCTCTCAATTTATTTCTTTCTTCTTTTATTATGTTATTTTTTGTTAAAACATTCTTAGTAAATCATTGTTGAAATCTAATTCTTTCTTGTTGTAATTATTTTTTCTTTCGATGATTTAATTGTATTGAATACATTATCTTCCTTTAATATTTACCATGGAAACTAATTGGATGTCTAAGTTTACTGTAGAGTGGTGTGGCCTATAGTAAATAGATAAGTATAATTAGAAGAGTTACAATGTACTAAAAGATTAGGTATTAGATCTCTCTAGATTAGGGAAACCTAATAGTAGGATCCATGTACTTCATACAATCTTAAGATACTCTATTTAGCAATGATGCGATTAGAGAGGGTCTCTAGATTAGAAATCAGTCAGAAACATGAATCTAACTAATTTAGAATCCGATTTCTATAGGAATTAGATTAAGAATCTCCATGGTCCAAAAATAATTAAGATTGAAAGATCATATGAAACTAGGGAATAAATAATAAACGGTTTACTAAGGATCATGTTCTTTTTTTTTTTATCCTAATTAATTAATGCTTGTTTACTTTAATTAGCTTGGTCTTAATTAGCCTTATTATTTTATTTGTTCTTGTTTACTTTATTGCGTTACGTTATCAACTCTTATTCTCCTTTCCTAATTAATCACAATTTATTTCATATGGATAAGTTAGATAACTAGATATTTTAGAAAATTGCTGGAAATTAGGTTCTCAACACAATGGTTCCTTTTTAGATCGATACTTGGACTTCTATCCATTTTAACTATGCTATAACTTGACTAAATATACTTTCATCCTAATGATCAATTATGTTAATAGCTCTTATTGGTTATTACTATATATTTCCTTATTGTATCTTAAAATAATAATGCCTTATGTACTATGCTAAAGTTTTTAAGTAATTATGGACTTATTCCTAATAACCCTTTATTACATCTTAATTTGATAAATGGTAGAATTTTCCAAAGATAAACATAAGATATCCAATCCATAGTCTACTGAATATTGATAGATAATGTATTATGATTTAGGAAATGTTTTGGAATCTTATCAAGATTACAAGTGAAAATCAAATACATGATTATTGTTGCTTATTAGATGTACGGGCTAGGTTTAGAACATAACATGACTATAAACTATTTTCATTAAATTTAATTGTCTGTTGATTATTTTTGCAAAACATTAATTGTGAAAACCATTAAACTAGCATAGCCTCATGCTTAAAAAAGAAAAGAAAGGAAATTGCATGTAACTCCCCTAAACTTTGAATTAAGTGCAAATTGACGTCTTAAATTTTCAAAATATACTTTAAAACTCCTTAAACTTTAATAAATTAATAATATAAATGATATTTCCTTTTTCAAGTTGGAAAAAGAGTACACTATTATCAAAGTTTCTAAGGTATTAAAGTACATTATGATAAATTTAAGAGCTATTTGTGCACCAAAATTAAAATTTAAGAGGATTATTTTCAAACTATGAGAGTTACTTACCAATTTATCAAAGTTTGAGGAATCTTAAAGTAATTTTGAAAGTTCACAAGGTCAATGACACCTAAGTCAAAGTTTAAAGGGATTATTTATATTTTTCCCTTAGAAAAATGACTCTAAGGACTTGCTCCATACTATCAAAACTTAACTCTAGGAAACTACAAGAATTTTAGGCTTACGTAATGTTTGCAGATTTGACAAATATAGCTAATTTTACTATGTTTTAGTTACGTTTATCAAACATTGCGCAAAACACATTTTTGGTTACATTTGTAGCCAAACATGAAAGATATTATATTAACTTGTTTATAGCATCAGATTAAAATATATTTTAAATAAAAATATAATTTGTTGTATGATAATATGAAATAAAATGGAAAAATAATTCATAACAAGTATAAAAGAGTCATTCAAAAATATTTTCTACAATACTAATACACAAAAGATTTTACTCTCTAATGCTTGTTGTGATCGATAAAAAGAATTTATCTGTATAGTTTATACAAATACTAAGAGAAATACATTTCTTTTATGAAATTCTTTTTTCTTTAAATAGCTATAGTAAATAAAACTTTGTTTTATAAGGCTTTCAAGATGCCCTACAAAAGCTTGCTATATTATATTGTTAAAGAAAAAGAAGAAGTCTCATTTGAATATGACAAGTCAAAATTGGCCTTAAAAATATGACAAGTCAAAAATTTCTTTGAATAAAATTAGAATATTTCTAGAATTTGACGTTCTTTAAAGCAATTGATAAAATAAAACACATCGATTATGTGGAGATATATATGTCAAATACGACAACCATGAACACTAGTTAATGATTATCTAAATTCATTAATACCATTGTTATATTCATCGTTTTCCTCTTATCATTTTTGAGGAAAATATATTTTATGCTTGTTATAAAATATTATTAAACATTATGTAAGATATGTTATTGGCAACCTTTGTAGTTAATATGAAATGTGTTATCATATTTATTATAGTATAACACTATCATATATCCAAATACAAGGGATAAATTAAGAAATTTAAAAAAAAAAATTGATAGGATAAAAGATAAAAGAATGATATCCCGCTAGTTCTCTAGTTTCAATGGCCATTCATTATAGAATGAAATCATTATTACTTTTTTTGGTTGATAGAATGATTTTGACAAAAGGTTACTTATTAACTAATAAAAGTAACAAAATACCTTTTTATACAACTTACTATAACTTTCATGTTTTTTGAAAATAAAACATATTTGTAATGTATATGCAAAAAATATATAATTAAATTATTAGATTAAAAATATACTGACTACATATTATATATATGCATATAAATATATTTCATTATGAACATATAAATTTAAAAATCCATTTTTCCACTTGATAAACATATATATATATACACATACACACACACACACACTGAACATATAACTTATTCAATTCAAGAAATAGTCATTGAAAGTGCTTCAATAAATGTTCATTTTATAAGTAATGTGTTTTATCAATCATTGATAAATAAAAAATTGAAATAAAATTAACTTGTTTTTGTTAATTCAACATTGGTGTGCAAAAAGGAAAAAAAAAAAGTGTACAAAATATTGTTGGTATGAGAATAAACATATAACTTATTATAAATCTCCAATATTGATTATTACTTTGTCTAAAAAAAAAAGGTAAAAAGATCACTTTTTCTTTTCCTAGCAAAGAGTAAAAATATATCTTTTGATATGTTGGAAAACAAAAAGATATTTTTCTATGAGAGATATACTAATAAAGAATAAAAATATCTTTTGATTTCTAATAATAGCAAATTTGGAATAAAGTAATTATGATATTGTTATTTGGGGGGAAAAAAAGGAATGATAGCTGGAATGGCTATTGCTTGATCTTTTAAAAGGAATAACCATTCTTAACTTTTAAGAGTGGAAATTTTATAATAGTATTATACAAAATACAACTAAACAAGAAAATAAAGATTTTATAAGCAATAAACATGGAATAAAATAGCGATTCCACCAAACAAACATATTGTCAAAGAGATGCATTTTTTTAATAAAAAAACTAACAATATTATATTGTCGAGCCTGATTTATTGGTTTTCTATTTAAAATTGATTTCTTAGTTCCTGATTAATACTAAACCCTAACCAGTTTAATATTAATCATCGACTAACGAAATTGAGAAATTTCGGTTTTTTATTGAAAATAATTTTTGGAGTCGCCACCCAACTGAAGTCGGGAAAAGAAAAAAAAAATCATAACCAATTGGGTGGATTGATTACGATTTGGCTACCAGTCTTTGATTTCAATTTTGAATGAAGAACCAGAAGATTCCGAATTCGGGGGCTAACCTATTAAACCCTTAACGAATACTATTATCTATTTACCAAAATTAAGATTATTCTTCTAATTATAATATTTAAAATAAATAAATAAATAAATAAAATCAAAAGAAAAAAGAACCTAAGTTCTACATATTTTATCATCGCCCTGAAGGTACTTACGAACCCGCTAGCGGAGATCAGACGATCGTAGTTCTTTCCAAAAATTTTAGTGTATTGGTTGATTTTCATATTGAAAAACCGACCAAGTCTACATTTTAATTGATTCGATTTAGTTAAAAAAAAAAATTTAAAGGGCCCTAACTTGTCAGTGGTAAAAAAAAAAAAATCTTTAAGATACTATAACCTTTTGTAAAAATTTCTTTTTATTTTTTCAATTTTTATTTCTTTTTTAAAAAAATAATTTTTCTACATGAGAATTTCTAAAAAACCTAATCCTAAAAAAAATTTCTAGAGTAATAAATATACATATATATAAACACATCATTACTACTAAATAAGTATCCACCTAAATAAATTAGTGATATCATGTAACATACTCTAATATATGAAAATCAATACTAATAAATCTCCTAAACTAATATATTTATATATTATATCACTAATAGATAATGTAATAAGGCATACAATAAAAATAAAAAAATAAAAAATAAAAAAACCAATCTTCTAAGGTTTATATATCCCTATATTATCATAATATACCTAATCCATATTAAAGCTAATACTACAAAAAATATCTCAAACTAAGAAATACACATATAGACATATATACAGCATGTAAAACTACGAAAATCCCAAAAGTAATAATATAGTATGATAATCATAATAATAAAGAAAAAACTTAAACAAAAACTGAACCTGATGATGCCTAGCTATGGCGCGCGCGTACTGTCGTTCGGAACTGCGTTAGATCAATCGAAAATTGGCCGAAGCGTAGAACTTATGTCTGCTATGTTACAGCAGTGATGGATTTACAGCTATAAGGCTTGCGTGAAGTGTGTAGCTAGATGTTGGANTCTAATATCTATATATATTGTTACTTATTAACTTAAATCAACCTAATCTATATTAAGACTAATGCTAACAGAAGTATCCTTATTATATATATAAATTATACCAAATTAATTAAAATCTTAATAAACTAACAACATGATATAATATAACAAACAAGAAAATAAAAGAATCAAACAACATTCTAAACTTGATTTGGCTTGCTGTTATGGATTCAATTGAGCGGAATTTGTTGCCGGAGTTGTGTCGCCTGCTACGTTGCAGGCAGTGCAGTGATCGGTAGACTGTGGTGTTACGTAGTTTGGTCACTATTCTGGTGTATAGTCGACGTTGGTGAGTTGATGATTGCGAGCAGGCTGTGCGATGATCAACAGTGAACTGCTACTGTGTGCCTGGTCGGGTTTGGGTTATCAGTAGACAGTGCAATTGTGCACATGCAACAGCAGCGTGATGTGGATAGAATTGTGCTCAGGAAGAGTTATAGCTACTCATTGTATGACAGAAGATGGTAAGTGCAGCAGTAGGCTGTGATTAGAGCAAGGATGATTGTGTTGGTCACTGTGTTAAACTGTCGTCGTGCTTCATGCTTACTATTAGGTGGTTGTTGCTATAGTGGCTGAAACGTAGTGTGTGTATTAGTCGACGTTTGGACGTAGACTATGCCAATGGTTGTTAGTGCAATGGCTTCGTAGGAAGTATGTTGGAACGTCAGTAGTGTTTGGGTCAGGTTAGATAGGAGTCGCGAGTAGTGAGTTATATTGTATGGTGAGGACTGAATTACTATTGTATGGAGATCGGCCTCCTGTTTTCCGTTTCGTTTTTCTAACTGCGTATGTATGTTTATAGAGTCTAAACCATATCAGACCTCAAATTAAATTCAATCCAAATACTTCGATACTTATCCATTAGGCCGTTGGCCTACGCCTTGACATTCAGTACAATTAAATTATATTTAAACTATCTGATTCCTTAAAATAAAATTTTTTAACTAAACTAAAACTAAAACTATTTGTTCCTAATATAATTTATTTCCTAAAAATCTACGAAATTTTTATAATTTTTCCTTTTTTTTTATTTTTTTGGTATTTTCATCATTTGTTAATTTTTATAATTTTTTATCTTTTGTTAATTTTTTTGTTTATTATTTTTATTTTTGAATTAAGACCCTTTTTGTAAAAAAAATAAAAAACTAGGATAACAGAGGGGCAAAAATTAGGTGTCTACAACTGTCTCTCTTTGTGGTGAAGTTTGAGCAAAACTTTGCCACAAAGACAAAAGAGACACCATTTTTGCCTTGGGACGACTCCATCCTAAAGAATGTAAAAATAATTGACGAAGGTTAGTTTAATATGAAGAATAGCAAGGGGTAGCGCCTTTGTGGGTTAGCAAAAATACCTAAAAAGAATAATGAGAACATGGTCGTGCCCTAATGAGCTAACTAACCAAGGCGATCAAAGCCCCCTTTGAGCTGACTAAGACCTAAAGAATCAAGAAAACTTGGTCGTGCCCTAATGAGCTAACTAACCAAAGCGGTCAAAGCGCTCTTTGAGCTGACTAAGACCTGAAAACAAGGAAAACTTGGTCGTACCTCGATGAGCTGACTAACCAAGGCGGTCAAAGCACCCTTTAAGCTGGCTATGACCTAAAAACAAAGAAAACTTAGTCGTGCCCTGATGAGCTAACTAACCAAGGCAGTTAAAGCACCCTTTGAGCTAGCTAAGACCTAAAGAATGAAGAAAACTTGGCAATGCCCTGATGAGCTGACTAACCAAGGTGGTCAAAGCACCCTTTGAGCTGACTAAGACTTAAAGACAAAGAAAACTTAGTCGTGCTCTAATAGGCTAACTAACCAAGGCGGTCAAAGCGTCCTTTGAGCTAATTAAGACCTAAAAATGAGGAAAACTTGGTCGTGCCCTAATAAGTTAGGCGATCAAAGTGCCCTTTGAGTTGGCTAAGACCTAAAGAATGAAGAAACTTGGTTGTACCCTGATGAGCTAACTAACCAAGGTGGTCAAAGTGCCCTTTGAGCTAGCTAAGACCTAAAAATGAGGGAACTTGGTCGTACCCTAATAAGCTAACTAACCAAGGCAGCCAAAGTGCCCTTTGAGCTAGCTAAGACCTGAAGAATGAAGAAAACTTAGTTGTGCCCTGATAAGCTGACTAACCAAGGCGGTCAAAGTGCCCTTTGAGCTAGCTAAGACTTAAAAATGAGGAAAACTTGGTCATACCCTAATGAGCTGACTAACCAAGGTGGTCAAAGCGCTCTTTGAGCTGAGTAAGACCTAAAGAATGAAGAAACTTGGTCGTACCCTGATGAGCTGGCTAACCAAAGCGGTCAAAGTGCCCTTTGAGCTGGCTAAGACCTAAAAATGAGGGAACTTGGTTGTGCCCTAATGAGCTGACTAACTAAGGCGGTTAAAGCGTCCTTTGAGCTAGCTAAGACCTAAAGAATGAAGAAACTTGGTCGTGCCTTAATGAGTTGACTAACCAAGGCAGTCAAAGCACCCTTTGAGCTGGCTATGACCTAAAACAAGGAAAACTTGGTAGTACCCTGATGAGCTGACTAACCAAGGCAGTCGAAGCGCCCTTTGAGTTGGCTAAGACCTAAAAATGAGGGAACTTGGTCATGCCCTAATGAGCTAACTAACAAAGGCGGTCAAGGCACTCTTTAAGTTAGCTAAAACCTAAAAGATGAAGGAAAACTTGGCCGTGCCCTGATGAGCTGACTAACCAAGGCAGTCAAAGCGCCCTTTGAGCTGGCTAAAACCTAAAAGATGAAGGAAAACTTGTTCGTACCCTAATGAGCTGACTAACCATGGCGGTCAAAGCACCCTTTGAGCTGGCTAAAACCTAAAACATGAAGGAAACTTGGTAATGCCCTGATGAGCTAACTAACCAAGGCAGTCAAAGCGCCCTTTGAGCTGGCTAAGACCTAAAAATGAAGAAACTTGGTCGTGCCCTAATGAGCTGACTAACCAAGGTGGTCAAAGCACCCTTTGAGCTAGCTAAGACCTAAAAAATGAAGAAAGTTGGTCGTACCCTAATGAGCTGGCTAACCAAAGTGGTCAAACCGCCCTTTGAGCTAGTTAAGACCTAAAAGATGAAGGAAAACTTAGTCGTACCCTGATGAGCTGACTAACCAAAGTAGTCAAAGCGCCCTTTGAGCTAACTGAGACTTAAAAGTTGAAGGAAAACTTGGTCGTACCCTAATGAGCTGACTAACCAAGGCGGTCAAAGCGCCCTTTGAGCTGGCTAAGACCTAAAACATGAGCCAGACCTAAAACATGAAGGAAACTTGGTAGTGCCCTGATGAGTTGACTAACCAAGACGGTCAAAGCGCCTTTTGAGCTGGCTAAGACCTAAAACATGAAAGGAAACTTAGTAGTGCCCTGATGAGCTGACTAACCAAGGCGGTCAAAGCGCCCTTTGAGCTAGCTAAAACCTAAAAATATGAAAAAACTTGATAGTGCCTTGATGAGCTGACTAACTAAGGCGGTCAAAGCGCCCTTTGAGTTAGCTATGACCTAAAAATGAGGAAAACTTGATTGGTATAGCATTTCCTAAGCTTGCTAAATCCCTTGAAGAAATCTTGAGTCGGGTAATGTTCTGTGAGTTCAACGATTGAGAGTTTAAGAAACACTGGGACCATGCTCTACGAGCTAACTAACTTGCTAAGAACTTGTTTTTGGAAAACAAGCTGTTATCCTTAGGGGGAAACCAATTACCAATGTAATGTTTTATCAGGTTTAGAATCACTTACCTGGTTTCAATGATAGCTCCCAAGTAGTCTCATATCTTATTGAGTAGTCCAATTAGAACCAACGAGTCTAACCCTTACCATTGCTTTTCTTGTTCTCGTTCTTCTTCTTCTTTCTTCTTCCGTCTCTTTCCATAACCTCCACTTTTCTCTTTTGTTTTTTTTTTTTTTTTGAAAGCAACTTAAGCTTGAAATGAATGTAAAACATATTCTTTTCGAACAAAGATGTCCTATATTGAACTTCTAGTCCAAACATTGGCTTTTCGTGTAAGCATCTGTTCTTAAACGAGTTTCTACTTATACACCACACGTTACTCTTTTTGAACATGGCCCTATCCTGAAAAATAGGAAACAAGTCTCTCTTTCTTGGGGGGGGTGAACCACAATAAAGTATTAAAAGAATTTTTATCAATAGTCATCGCTTCAAACTAAGTGATTATTTTTCTTGTGTTTCTTATTTGTAAGGTTTATTTGGGTAGATGATAGAGCGAGAAGCGGGGTTTTTTAGTGGAATGAGAAAAAGAAAGGCTAAGGATATTGTCCAATGCTAACGACTACCAGGAATACCAACTTTACATGTAGAAAATGAAAATGAGACCATGGTAATAGTAAGATTATTTGCAAAAATTTCATTGATGTTCAAGGATAGTACATCTTCAACGCATCAGCATTTACTGGGTCCTTCAAGTCTAGACTGTCCATTTGAGACAAGATAACAGCTCCCCCAAGCAATACTTTCTTCACAATGTAAGGCCCTTTATAGTTTAGGGCAAACTTCCCTCTTAAATCAGTTGTATTAGGCAAAGTCTTCCTCAACACCATATTTCCTTACTCAAAACATCGGGGTCGTACTTTTTTGTTGAAAGCCTTGGTCATTCATTGCTGATAGCAAATGTGGTGGCATAAAGCTGCCAGCCTCTTTTCATAAATCTGGTTCAACTGCTCAACACGCTTATTTACCCAATCAGCCTCATCTAATTAAGTTTCCGACAATATTTTGAGAGATGGGATCTTGACCTCTACTAGCAGTACAGCCTCCATTCTGTATACCAATAAGTAGGGGGTTGCCCCTGTTAATGTTCTGATAGAAGTTCAATAGGCCATGAGTGCAAATGGTAACATCTCATGCCAATCTCGATACGTAATGGCTATCTTCTCAATAATTCTTTTGATGTTCTTATTGGCTGCTTCCACGGCTCCATTCATTTGGGGTCGATAAGGAGTAGAATTTCTATGAATGATCCTGAAGTGTCGGCATAACTCGGACATCAATTTATTATTCAGATTCATACCATTGTTGGTAATAATTGTTTCTGGCGTACCATACCGAGTCAGTATGTCTCTCTTGATGAACTTGACCACTACTCCTTTCGTCACAGTAGAGTAGGATGAGGCTTTAACCCACTTAGTGAAATAATCAATTGCTACTAATATAAATCGGTGCCCGTTAGATGCCTTTGGAGTGATTGGGCCAATGATATCTATTCCCTACATCGAAAAAGGCCATGGTGTTGATAGTGTACGCAATTCTTGAGGTGGAGCATTTATCTTGTTCGCATAGATCTGGCACAAATGGCTGCGTCTAACATGTGCGATACAATCCGCTTCTACAGTTGACTAATAATATCCCATCCTCATGATTTTCTTTGCAAGCATGTAGCTATTCATATGGAGGCCACATACTCCCTCATGCACTTCTTTCATTAGCATCTATGCCTCTTTCCTATCTACACAATGTAAAAGGGTACCGTCAAACGATTATTGGTAAAGCGTAGAATTGCTTATCAAGTACTGAGCTGCCAATCTTCTAATTAATTTTTTATCCTTCCTCTCTACTCTTTCGGGGTACGTACCATGTTGTAAAAACATTTTGATATCATGATACTAAGGCTTTTTGTCACATGAACTTTCCATTGCCAAACAAAAAGCGGGCTTTTCTTCAATTTCAATTTTAAGTGGCTGAATCTCCACTCCTTTCGATATTTGAATCATTGATGCTAAAGTAGCAAGAGCATCGGCAAATTGGTTTTAAACCCTTGGTATGTATACGAAGGCAATCTTTTCAAACTTGGTTATCAACTCAGCCAGGTGTTAGCGATAAGGTACTAATTTGGGGTCTTTCGTCTTATACTCACCCCGAGCTTGGCCTATAATCAACGAAGAATCTCCATATACCTGTAATTCCCATATATCCTTAAACAATGCAATTTTAAGTCCCAAAATACACGCCTCATATTCTGCAATGTTATTGATACATAGGAAAACCAATCTTACAGCCATTGAAAATTGTATACCTCCAGGCAATACCAGAATTGCCCCCTACTCCACATCCGGACACATTAGCTACTCTGTCAAAGAATATTTTCCACCTTAAAGATTTTTCGACTATTTCACCATCAGAGGTATTCTTTGATTTTTCAATTAAGTCCCAAGAACAACAGCTTTCTAGGTTTAAGAGCTACTAACACTGGAAGTTTCATGAGGTATTCTTTGATTTTTGTGAAAGCCTCTTTGCATTCCTCATTCCAGCTGGTCTTTGTGTTCTTCTTTAACAGCTTAAAAAGAGGGCGGCATTTGTTCGTTAACTGTAATATGAATCGGGCTATGTAATTTAAATGTTCCAGCAATCCTCGGACTTCCTTGAGCGTTTGTGGAGGAGGCATGTCAATTGTAGCTTTAGCCTTATCAGGATCAACTTCAATACCTCTTCGGCTGACTATGAACCCCAACAATTTTCCTGACGTCACACTAAAGGTACACTTCTTCGGATTCAATTTCAAGTGGTACTTCCTCAACCTATCTAACAACTTCCTCAGGTTTTCTAAGTGATCTTCCTCCTCTTTGGATTTCGCAATCATATCATCAACATACACTTCTATTCCTTTATGCATCATATCATGAAAAATTGTAACCATGGCCCTCTGATATGTTGCACCTGCATTCTTGAGCCCAAACGGCATCACTTGGTAGCAAAATGTTCCCCAAGTCGTAAAGAAAGTCATCTTCGTCTTATCCTCTTTGGACATCCGAATCTGATTATATCCCGAAAAACTATCCATGAAAGAGAATAGATGATTTCTGGCGGTGTTATCCACCAAGACATCAATGTGAGGCAATGGAAAATTATCTTTAGGCATTGCTTGGTTGAGATCTCGAAAGTCTACACACACTCTAACTTTCCCATTCTTCTTCATTACTAGAACAATATTAGCTACCCATTCCGAGTAATCCAACACTTCGATGAATCCAACCTCCAGTAATTTCTTCACTTCTTCTTTAATTTTCAGCAAGACGTCAGGTCGAAATCTCCTCAATTTTTGCTTTTTTGGTTTGACGTCCTCCTATATGGGTAAATGGTAGACTACAATCGATGGGTCCAACCCAGGTATATCTTCATACAACCAAACGAAGACATCTTGATACTCAGTTAACAACGTTATCATTTCCGTCTTTTGTTTCTCTTTTAAACTCGCCCTAATTTTTAAATTCTTAAGATTTTCTTTGTTCCCCACATTAATTGTCTCAATCGGTTCATCAATAGTGATTCTACCTAGTTCATGTTTTTACCATTCCTCTTGTATATTACTGTGGTCATTGACCTCACTCTCGACGACTAACCCAGTAGGGCCAGAAGCGATATCGATATTCTCATTTTCTACCTATGCGAGGTATTCTTAGTTTTCACTTGGTTCATTGGATCTAAATGAGAATGCATTAAAGAAAAATGTATGTGAGCATAAGAAAAGTATGACACAACATAGGAAAGAAACGAACTAAGATTTCATTAAATAAATAGAAGTGGATCTCAAATGAGATAAAGGCCTAACTAATTTTGAACAAAAGGTTCAACGATACATTTGAAATGATGACTATTGAAAATAAAAATTCAGAAAATACTAATTATGGGTCACCCCTTTACCCTAGGGAAGACCTGTTGCTATTCGTCGAGATGGAGAACCAATTGTTCAAATGATGCTGGAACTTGGGTGGTGAGTTTATTGATCCTTCTGTGTTAGATTCTCGGGCTTGAGTCTCTTCCCGTCTGAATGTTTCAACTAATGGTGGAAAGGTCATTGAGGCATGGTATAATCTGTTACCTTTCTTGCCTCTCACTTGTTTGTTCTATAATTCTTCCACTGGGGTAGGATTGTAGCCAAGGCCGTAGGTACCAATCTAACCTTCCTTGAATCTCATTCTTCTATCATCTTCTCTGTCGGGTCCGGTAATCATGTTCACTTCCTCAAACATTTGTAAACCCTACTCTTCTTGTCCCTCACTTCCTATGTAGGGTATAGCCGTCTCCTTATAAATTTCATAATCCTAATCTCCCGGAATTGTAATCACCTGGCCATTTGAGATAAACTTCACTTTTTTGCGCAGGCTCGAGGGTATGGCCCCTGCTGCATGAATCCAAGGTCTTCCCAAGAGTAGATTGAAAGATCTTGGAATGTCCATGACTTGGAATCGAATAGTAAAGTGCTGAAGGCCAATATTCACAGATAAATCAATCTCCCCTATAATCTCTCTTCTAAATCCATCAAAGGCCTTAACTGTTGTGGAAGAAAGCTTAATTGCAGATGTGTCGATGCCTAGCAAATCCAAGGTGGCAAGTAGGCAAATGTTCAACGATGATCCATTGTCAATGAGCACCCTAGTGACAATTATGTCGTTACTCCTTACCATGATAAAGAGTAGCTTTGTATGTTTGTTCCCTTCCTCGCTCAATTCTTCAGCTGAAAATGAAATTTGATCTATTGCGAGGATCAAATTAGTAACCAGTCCCATCTTCTCAGTTGGCATTTTGCGAGGGACCTTCACTTCATTTAAACTGCGAAACAAAGCCTCCCTGTGTGGTTCAAATGCAATTAACAGGCCCATCAACGATATTTGTTCAGGAGTCTTACTGAGTTGATCTATGATCTTATACTCACTCGACTTGATCATTTTGGTAAAGGCCGATAGCCCCTCAATGTGTTTGGCCGTCGTCTTATCATTTGATTCGCCCAATGCGACCTTCCTCCCATGCTCCTCTCTTGGGTGATAAATATTTCCCGATCAAGTAATGCCCCATGGTAAAGGACCTGGTTTTTCCTGATTTGCCAGGTGATAGTTAAATGGAGCAGCCTTGTAATTTTCTGGTGGCAACGGTACTTAGAATGTGTACCTCTTCACTTTTGGAGTCTGGTTGCCAATATAGAACTCAAAAACCTTAGGCTTCTTATCTAAATCAATGACGTTAACAGAACAGTCATCAAAAATCATACCAAGTATCAGCCTATGGTTAGGTAAGGGATTATTGTTAACATTAGGAACTAGGGCTTCTACAAAATCCAACTGCACTGTCCCTTCATCTATCAAGTCCTGAATCTTGTTCCTCAGTCTTTCGCATGCATCAATCGAATGCCCCACTTGTCCACAGTGGTATTCACATTTTACTATGGGGTCAAAGATTCTCGATCGGTATCGATCGCTAGGAAATTCGTACCATATCAAATTATCCCTTTACAACTTCTCGAAGACTTGACTTAAAGGGACTGGTATCTTGGTAAATTGTCTATAAGTCCTGCTAGTTTAAAACTAGTCTCTGAACTGTTGTTAAGCGGGGGGGTGGATTCGCCCAAAAAGTAACTTAAGCATTTGGTCTAGCATTTGAATTTATCATACCAACCATAGATTCTTTAGGCTTGCTGGTGGCTGGTTTAAGACCAAATGATGACACTGGTGGTCTTCAATCTGCTGGGTCTTGCAGCTTACCAGAAGAGACGACACTTTCAATCCTGTACCCGACCGCTACTACTTCAGCAAAACTGGACGAGGCCTACTCAATGAGATGGGAGAAGTAGGGCCTCTCCAAGGTGTTAATGAAAGCCGATGTGAGCTCCTTCTTTGTCGTAGGAGTAGAGATTCTTGTAGCTAAGGACTTACATCTTTGAGCGTATTCTTCGAACGATTCATTATTCTTCTTCCGTAGGGCAACCAAGTCCAGCATAGTCAGGGCTACTTCTACATTGAATTTATATTATTCATAAAATACTCAAGCAAGTTTCTCCCATGTATTTATCTAATTCAAATCAAGCTGGGCATACCAAGTCAGGGTCGGTCCAATCAGATTATCTTAAAATGTCTGTACCATGAGTGCATCGTACTGAACATATTTACCCATCTTCCTGACATACAACCTGGTGTGAAGCTTGGGGCAACCCATCTCGTTATGCTTTTCGAATTCTGGTACCTTAAACTTCTCAGGGTATGATCCCATGTCTTACGCAGAAAACTCTATGATCCCCGCCTGCTTAAATCAATCACACCCTACGAATGCCTTCATCTTCTCAGTGATTTGTTGTGTCAATTTCTTTTCCAGTTCTTTCAAGCTGTGCGTACTTGGCCCATGGTCGACAGGTCTCGGGGCCACATACGTATCAGGCTCGAAGGTCGGGTTGTCTTTCGGGTAAACTCCTTCTGACTCGAATGGGTCTTTTTGATATTCGTGCTCTGCTTCAGAAGCTTGTGTATTCTTCCCATAACGGGTTTTAGAACTTTCTTTATTAGCCGGTGTTGTAGCTTGCAACAAAGCAATGCTATCTACTAAGAAGCTCATTTGTTTTGCCATCTTCTCTATAGCCCTTTCTATAGAACGGAACCTCAGCTCGAAGGGATCATTAATCTCAAGGTCTCCGTCATTTCCTTAAGTGGTGGCCATCCTGGTCTGGGAACATGTTCTAATCGAACTTCTCTAAAAGACTTAATGTTTGAGAGCTATCTTGAAATTTCACCTGATTGTTATTAAACAACTCAACAAAGGGTTAGTACATATTACATTTTCCTAGAAAAGGGTTGTTAATCGTATAAACACAAGATGCATGTCATACGTGTGCAATGAAAAATCAAGAATTGGGAAGAACCTTTTGATGTGGCAAAACCTAACTAACTTTTATAAATTTTTTACAATTGTGAAGCTTTACACCTCTTATTCTATTCATAAAAATGAATTTAAATGAAAACATAAAAAACCTAAAATCTAAAATTTAATCTCCTAGTGGCTAGTAGGCTTATCCTATGTCTTTCTCTTCTTTCAGATCATGGGAAACTGCTTTTCTTTGCCCTTAGTCCTCTTCAGTTGTGCTTCTAATGCCTTTATCTTCTAATGATACTCCTTGCAACGGCTTTCCAACTCCTGCTTTCTTTTACTCATCCTCTCGGGTTTAGCTTGAACTTTCCCCTTCTCTTTATTGTCTTCCATATCTTTCAGCCCTTTTAGCTGGTGATAAAGAAATCATTTGGTTGTTTAGCTCCTGGCTATTATCCCTTTAATGGTAAGGGTAGTCTTTCTCTTGTACTAAAGAGCTCGAATGCTCTGAAGCTTGGTTGCTTTATTAACCATCGTCATGCCGGGGTTAAGGAAGTCCAACGAGACAGCTTCTAATGATGGTTTGGGGATCATGTCCTTAATGAGTCCATTGGCTGGGACGTATGCGGTGTAGAGGTTGAAGCCAATCAGAGGAACCGCTTTGAAGTCTTCTCATCCTCTTATCATTTCCTTGCTTGCAAACCACCTAGGTGTTAACAACAACTCTTCTGCTTTCATACCTTGAAAGTATTGGACCTAGTAGCAGCTAGCTATATTTTTTGGCAGCTCGATTCTTTCTCCAAAAGATTTGATGAGATCATATTGCTGAGTAAACTCAGCCCGATTGAAATCAAGTTGGTAACTTCTCATGTGGCTAACGAACCAGATCACTAGTAAGGCCATATTAGTTTTCAGATCTCCTCATTTCTTTTTCTTGAGATGGTTTAATGACCAGATTTACTCGGTCAGAAGGGCCGAGACATATGATTTCCCTTCAAGGAATTGGGCTACGAGTTCTACAATTTTGAAATGGACTCAACGTCTTTCATCAGGGAACAAAATAGTATTGAAGACCACCAGTATAAAAGTGTTGACCCGATACTAGTGCCATGCTTCTAAATTTGCACAAAAAACCTCACATTTTTCTCTATGCTTCAATTCAGTAGAAAACCAGTGCATGACATCCTCTAATCGAATGGTCTTTCCTTGATTTAAAACCCAGTTTATTTCGGTTTTTCTGATTCCCAGTAACTTGCTGAAGATCTTTGGTGCTGCAACTTCTAAGTCTAGGACATAAATATCATCAGTGATTGTAGGAACCCACGACAATTAGGAGTACTCTTCTAAAGTTGAGTTTATCTGATGTAGGCCCATACAGAAACTAGTGGATTCGGGCTCCCAAAGGTAGACTAAGGCCCGTACTAGAGTGATGTTCACAAGGATCTTCTGTAGAGAGAGGATGAGCCCAATCTTATTCGTAATAAACTCCTGTTTATCTGGGCTGAAGAGTCGAAACCACATTTAGAGCAGTTTCTATGGCCAATGCGGTAGGTGGACATGAATGTCTTCAAAAGGCCCTTGACTTGATCCAGCCATGATTGATGAAAATCAAAATTAAAGTTACAATTACAGCGTAATCTCAACCTCACATAAAATTTTTACAAAATATTTACAAGGAAATATTACAACTACAATCACAACTTCACAACTACCTATATCAATTTAGGTTCGCCACATCATAGGTTCTTATGAATTTTTGAAAAAATTTTCATGTAATATAAAGGGTAGGTTCTAAAGGTTCTCAAGTTCTACAACCACTACGTTTTTCAAAGCAACGATTCTGTGGTCGAATCTGAACTTGAGTGGGCTAGCTTGATCGGCCCCAAAAAGTGGTTATCCCACAACATCCGAAGCTTACACAATGGCCCCCCTCCTAAGGTCCTAAGACGACCTGGTTCTGACCGTATCTACTATGCATTTATGATGCAGAAAAAAGAAAATAAAAGTAAAAACCCCCCAAAATTCCCCCTTAAATAAACTGCCACAATAAAAAAAATGTTAGTAAAAAACAAATAAATAAAATAAACAAATACATAAAATAAGATACCTAAGTTTTCTATTATTTTTATTATTTCATTTTTTTTAAAAGAAAAATAATCCTATTTTTGGCAACTTCTAGTGGCAAGCCCTCTAGCGGTCTCCGGTAGAGTCACCAAACTGTCGAGCTTGATTTTTCGGTTTTCTATTTAAAATTGATTTCTCATTTCCTGATTAATACTAAACCCTAACCCGTTTAATATTAATCCACAACTAACAAAATTGAGAAATTCCGGTTTTTTATTGAAAATAATTTTTGGAGTTACCACCCAACCGAAGTCGAGAAAAGAAAAAGAAACCGTAACCATTTGAGTGGATTGATTATGATTTGGCTACCAGTCTTTAATTTTAATTTTGAATGAAGAACCAAAGGATTCCGAATTCGGGGGCTAATCTATTAAACCCTTAACGAGTACCACTATCTATTTACCGAAATTAAGATTATTCTTCTAATTATAATATTTAAAATAAATAAATAAATAAATAAAATCAAAAGAGAAAAGAACCTAAGTTCTATATATTTTATCATCGTCCCAAAGGTGCTTACGTACCCACTAGCTGAGATCAGACGATCGTAGTTCTTTTCGAAAACTTTAGTGTATTGGTTAATTTTAATTTTGAAAAACCGATTGAGTCTACATTTTAATTGATTCGGTTTAGTTTAAAAAAAAAAAATCTAAAGGGCCCTAACTCGTCAGTAATTAAAAAAAAACTCTTTAAGATACTATAACCTTTTGTAAAAATTTCTTTTTTATCAATTTTTATTTATTTTTTAAAAAAATAATTTTTCTACATGAGAATTCCTAAAAAACTTAATCCTAAAAAAAATTTCTAGACTAATAGATATACATGTATATATACACATCATTACTACTAAATAAGTATCCACCTAAATAAATTAGTGATATCATGTAACATACTCTAATATATGAAATTCAATACTAATAAATCTCCTAAACTAATATATTCATATATTATATCACTAATAGATACTATAATAAGGCATATACATATATATATATATATATAATAAAATAAAAAAACCAATCTTAACCTTCCCTTGTCTAATATCTATATATATTGTTACCTATTAACTTAAATCAACCTAATCTATATTAAGACTAATGCTAACAGAAGTATCCTTATTATATATATAAATTATACCAAATTAATTAAAATCTTAATAAACTAACAACATGATATAATATAACAAACAAGAAAATAAAAGAATCAAACAACATTCTAAACTTGATTTGGCTTGCTGTTATGGATTCGGTTGAGCGAAATTTGTTGCTGAAGTTGTGTTGCTTGCTATGTTGCGGGCAGTGCAGTGATCGGTGGATTGTGGCGTCACGTAGTTGGGTCACTGCTCTGGTGTGTAGTCGACATCGGTAAGTTGACAATTGCGAACGGGCTGTGCGGTGATCAACAGTGAACTGCTACTGTGTGCCTGGTTGGGTTTGGGTTGTCAGTAGACAGTATAATTGTGCACATACGGCAGCAGCGTGATGTGGATAAAATTGTGCTCAGGAAGAGTTGTGGCTACTCAATGTGTGATAGAGGATGGTAAGTGCAACAGTAGGCTGTGATTGGAGCAAGGATGGAGCAGCAACTGCCATACATGAAGCGTATGATGCTGCTATTTGATTATGTTGGTCATTATGTTAAACTGCTGTCGTGCTTCATGCTTACTATTAGGTGGTTGTTGCTGCAATGGTTGAAACATGGAGTGTGTATTAGTCGACGTTTGTACGTAGATTATGCCAATAGGTGTTAATGCAATGGCTTCGTAGGAAGTGTGTTGGAACTTCAGTGGTGTTTGTGTCAAGTTAGATAGGAGTCGTGAGCAGTGAGTTATATTGTATGGTAAGGACTAAATTACTACTGTATGGAGTTCGGCCTCCTATTTTCTGTTTCATTTTTCTGACTACGTGTGTACGTTTATAGAGTCTAAACCATATCATATCTTATCGTATTTAATTATATTTAATTCGGTAATTAAACTAGTTTCAAATGAATTTAAATCTGATTTAACTAAATTCATATGATTTAATTAGATATGACCCATTTTCATCTCACTTCTGTAAAGATAGAAAAATAAAGACATCGGTGCCTACTGAGACTCGAACCCAATGCCTCAAATTAAATCCAACCCAAATACTTCGATACTTATCTGTTAGGTCGTTGGCCTGCGCCTTGACATTCAGTATAATTAAACTATATTTAAACTATCCAATTCCATAAAATAAAATTTTTTAACTAAACTAAAATTATTTATTCCTAATATAAGTTATTTCCTAAAACTCTACAAAATTTTTATAATTTTTCCCTTTTTTTTTATTTTTTTGGTATTTTCATCATTTGTTAATTTTTATTATTTTTATCTTTTATTAATTTTTTGTTTATTATTTTTATTTTTGAATTAGGACCCTTTTTGTAAAAAAAAAAATAAAAAATTAGAACTATAAAGGGGCAAAAATTAGGTGTCTACATATATAAAGTTGTATACTTCAAAAATTCTTTTTCTTTAAATAATAATAGTAAATAAAACCTTATTTTATAAGGTTTTTCATATACCTCACAAAAGCTTGCCATATTATATAATCAAAGAAAAATAAAAAGCCTCATTTGAATATATCAAGTCTAAATTGGCCAAAAAATAGCAAGTTAAAAATTTCTTTTAATGAAATTGGAATATTTATAGAATTTAACTTCCTTTACAACAATTGACAAAATAAAACTCATTGATTATGTAGAGATATATATTTGAAATATAATAACTATGTACACCAATTAATAATTATCTAAATTCATTAACTCCATTGTTCTATTCATCATTCTTCTCTTATCAATCTTAAGGAAACAAACTATGTATTTTATGCTTGTTATAAAATATTATTAAATGTAATGTAAGATATATTATTAATAACGTTTATAGTCAAGATATAATATATATTAATATTTATTATAGTATGAAATTATTATCCACAAAGAATGGATAGATTGAGAATAAAAAAAAAAAAAATTGGTAGGATAAAAAATTAAAGAATAATATCCTACTAACTCTCTTTCTCTTAAATATGTTTTGTAATTGCCATTTAGTAAAGGGATATATAATCAATTATTAGCTACATTTTCCAAAAAACAAATAAGAAAAAAGAAAAGAAATTTACCCCACTCAAATATTCTATTAACTATTTGTAATTCTTTTTTTTTTTTCCAACCAACTAATTACAATTAAAAAAAAGATAATTTTTAATAACATTTAACTTGTCTTAAATCTTTGAGCACCTTTTCATTTAGGAAAAAACCAACGATATATACTCTTCTCTTTTTATAGGAACAAGATAGCTTCTCCACATAAAGGAATAACATATAACCCTCCTCTATCTCGCTCTCACTTACTCATTTGATAGAGGCTACTGCATAAATTGAAAGAGGAGCAATGTAGACAAGTGATGATGTGTTATTAATGATAGTGTAATTATAATTTTTTACAGCAAGTGTGTAAAAAGAATAAATTATAGTGGTAGTAAGTGTAAGTTGGGAGAGTGAGAGCAAGTGGTGGCTGGTTATGGCAACTTAAGTGTATATGTGTCGAGCTTGGTTTTTCACTCCCAGTTTTTATAAGTTAATTTTCACTAAACTGATCAATATTAAATTCTACCCATTTAATATTAACCATCAACTAAGGTTTAAAGAAAACTAGTTTTTACTTTAAAAATTTATTAGAGTCATCACCTGACCAGAGTCGGGAAAAAAGAGCTAAGTTATAACTGATTAGGTAAATTAGTTATAACTTAGCTACTAGTCTATCGATTAAACCAATTTTAAAAAATAGTTTTAAAAACCAAAGATTTGAATCCAGGAGTTAAGTTTACCATAAATTTTCAAATTTAATTTTAAACTTAGAAATCGCATTTCAATTCTATAAAACAAAACTCAATTATTAGTTACTCTAATTCAATAATTTAAGTAATCTAAACTAAAAAAAAAAATAGAAATTTAGTTTTCTCTTTTATTTTTTACCGTTGCCCTATAGGTGTCTACATATCCGTTATTCGAAATCAGACATACGTAGTTCTTTGACAAAAAATTTAGTAGGTTGAGTTAATTTTAGTTTTAATGAAGATTAGGTTTTTGTTATTTACCCATTGTAATTTATTTAATAAAATTTTTCTAAAGGTCTTAATCAGGGTTTTATTTGGAAAATTCTAAATTGAGACCTAATTTAAAAAAGGATAAATTACTTTTATTTGGAAAATAATTTTTCTAAGTGATAAAATATTTATTTTATTATTATTTATTTAATTTTTGTTTTTTTTTTTGTTAAAACTTGAAAATAAATAAAACTAAATCCCCTTTTTTTTTGTTTAGTTTTTTTTCTTTTCTTTCCTTTCTTTTTTTGTTACATTACAAAAATACAAAAACACTAAATAACAATAATTTAAAGAAATAACAAAAATAATAAACAAATAAATAAATAAGAAAAAAGAGAGTCATACCAAATCTTAATTAGAGAGGCACGAGTCGAATCAGGGTAATGGGTTGGGTTTGGAACATGGGTATAAGTCAGTTTTCGAGTTGGACTCAAATCCAAGTCAATGTTCAACAGTAGCAACAGCAATGAAGGGTGTTTCTACTTGATTCAACCATTGAATTGAAGAGGAAAGTGGGGTTTCATGTGTATGGATTGGGGATAGTAAGGGTAGGCAAGACACTGTAGTGCTTGTAGGTTATTTGGGTGGAGATCGAATTGTAGGTAATGGCGATGGTAGAGCTCCGTGTTGTTAGGGTTGCTAGAGGTCGAAAGGAATTTGGGTTGGGGGTTTTTGAGGTCGAAGAGTATCATGGTAGGTTTAGTTTGCTCCATTGCAGTAGTTAGGGTAGTGTTCCGAGCTTGGGGTAATGGTGGCCAAGGTTTCGATGGTGGAATTGCTAGGGACTATGGCTAAAGACGAGGGTAGTTGGGTTAGGATACTCATGTCTAGGAGGGTTCAACCATGGTGGTAAGCTCAGCTAAAGATGGCTATAGAGAGAGAGAGTTCGATGGGTATAGAGAGAGAATGATCGAAAAGAGAGAGAGAGAGAAAGAGCTCGTTAGTAGTTTTCTTTCCTCGTGAGTGATTGTATATCATCTAAAATAAGCCCATGACTCCTGTTTATAAATTGAATCGAATTAGAAAACAAGGAAAGATGAAATCAGGTTAAATGACAATGTCTAGATTTTCGATTTTTTTTCTAATTTTTGGAGCTCGATTTGATCAACGAAAGGGATGAACTGGTCCTTCCCTTGGGTTCTATTTAAAATAGGCCATGTAGTGCACAAGATTGAAGCAAGAAATTATGTGTATGTGTATGAGATTTATGGAAAAAAAATCAAGGTAAAGTGAAGGGAGTAGGCTGTTTTTTGATCGAGAAAGAGGGGGAAAATAAGGGAAAATGCTGACGTAGCACTACGTCAGCCAATCCGACCAACCACAATATGGCACCTGTCCTCACATGACCCATGGCGCAATGAGATCCTAATACATTGCAGTTCCTGATCAATTGAAAAAATATAAAAGTATTTGCATGCCTTTGCCAAGATTTAAACCTCTTACCTCATGCTCAAACCCAATGTTTATCCATTAGGTTATTGGCTTGTACCTTATTTATATGTATAATTAAATTGTACATATGGACTAAGTTAGCTTGGAGCATATTCAAATCTAAGTCCAAGCCTAGTGGTCCTATTTCTAAATTTTAAAATTAAAAATATTTTCTATTAAATTATTATTTTCTAATTTTCCTAAATCTTCTATTTTTGTGACTTTTCAATTTTCTAAATTTTTTCATTTTTCTTTGTTTTCTAAAATTCTTATTTTTTATGTTTTTTTCCTTTTTTCCTATTTTTGATATTTTTCTAGACTTCTTATTTTTTCTAAATTTACTTTTTGGATTTTCTTCACTTTTTTATTTTTTTTTTTGTTTGTTTATGATTTAAGACCCCTTATCCTATTGAAAAAAAATAAAATAAAATAAAGGGGACAAAATTTGGGTTTTTATAATTACCTCTCTTTATGATAAAGTTTTGTTCAAAATTTTGCCATAAAGATAAAGAGATACTATTTTTGCCTTAGGGAAGAATTTATAACGACTAACCAACTATCTATAACTACCCCTCTTTATGATAAAGTTTTGTTCAAAACTTTGCCATAAAGATAAAGAGATACTATTTTTGCCTTAGGGAAGAATTTATAACAACTAACCAACTATCCTAGACTTGATCTACTAGAGATTTGGAGAAGAAATGAAACTTAGTTGTGCTTCTCAAGGCTCATTAACCTAGATGAGAACATCTCTCGAGAACTAGCAACCCTAAGTTGGGATTGACCTAATGAGCCTGGTCGTACCTCTCTAAACTCACTAACCCAGATAGGAGCATCTCTTGGGGATTAGTAACCCTAAGTAGAGATCAATTTAAAGCACCTAGTCATACCTCTCTAGGCTCACTAACCTAGGTAGGAGTGTCTCTTGGAGACTAGTAACCTTAAGTTGGAATTGATCTGAAAAACTGGGTCGTACCTCTCTAGGCTCACTAACCTAGGTAGGAGCATCTCTCAAAGACTAGCAACCCTAAATTGAAATCGATTTGGAAAACCTAGTCGTACCTCTTTAAGCTCACTAACCTAAGCGAAAACACCTCTCGAAAACTAGCAACCCTAAGCTGGGAGCGATCTGAAGGACATTATCATGCCTCTCTAGGCTTATTAATCTAAGCAAAAACGTCTTTAGGAGACTAGCAACCTAAGCTAAGATTGATTTGAAGGACTTTGTCATGCCTCTCTAGGCTCACTAACTTAGGCGGGAGCGACTCTTAAAGACTAGCAACCCTAAGTTGGTCATTAATGAAGTGTCCTATGGGCTTACCAAAAGGAATTAATGAAGAAAAGCGCCCTACGAGCTCGCTAAGAAAACTTGGCGAACAAGAGGGTCCTATAGGCTCATTGAAGGAAATTGAGGATCAGAAGCACCCTATGGGCTTACTAAAAGAACTTGGTGAATAGAAATGCCCTATGGGCTTACTAAAGACCATGAAAAGAGTTGAATGGATTGAAGGCGAGATAGCCCTTTTTAGAGCTAGCTAAGTTTAAACTTATCCAGAACATTACCTAACTATTGTGGTTAACTTTTTTTTGGATGGATTGAAAACTTGGCCACTTAGGTTGACATGGACTTGGAATAAAGATACTTTCTCTATCTTTTTCTTTTTTATTATTACACTCTCTCTTTTTTCTTTTTTTTTTAGTTTGCTAACAAGTAAAGAACCCTTCCTTGAAAATCACATGGGTCCTCTTATGTTCCTACTAGCCTTGATGTCAAGCTACTTGGTAGGGCCTTAAGATTTCAAACACCCTTATTTTTTAAGGAAAAGGTAACTCATGGTTAGTTTAGTCGATGAGGACTTCCTTATAAACTCTTAACCCAGACTACACTCTTGACTATAGCCCTAAAATTATAGTCCATTTTATGTATGATATGCCTTGATAAATTCATTAGGCCTTTTTCAGTTTTAACATTATGAATTTAGGCTTTTCACCCAAGGGTTTCAAAAGGGATTAATAAAGAAGCCTATTTTAAAAGAAAAATATTTTATTAATAGAAAAATATTTTATTAATCCTGGATGTACAAGTCAAGAACCTTAAGAATAATTAGAAACATGCTTACCCCAGTTTCAAAAACAACTTTTATTAAAGATAGATTACCTTTTAAGATTGAAAGAGCTTTTATTGTGTAAGGGCGGTATTGTTGGTGGGAAGACCTGTTGTGATTCAACATCAGAGAGGCTTCAAAGTGGATATAAAGCTTTTGGGTTTCTAAGCTTAGACTATGATTCAGAGCCTTAGGTCTTTGGGGCTATTTAGGCTTTGACTTTTGATTCGATTTGGCTTCTCTTGCTAGGATATGATATATCTCTTAAGGCTTTTGACTTATACTTGGGCCCTCTTTTCTTCATCTTTTTCTTTTCTTTTTTGTTATTATTATTTTGCCCCACTATTCCCTACTGTTCTTTCTTTTCTTTTGGCTCTAAGAATGATTGTCTCTACTACCAAGTTTATACCTCTTAAGTGATTCAAGGCCCTAAATCCGTGAATTTCTATTGTACGAGCTAAGGTAAGCATAAGCTTAAGGTATTTAATAAGGGTATGTCTCTTCTTCATTCCAAAAGAAAAATAACTTATCAAAAATAAAAGTTTCTTTTGAATTTAACGTTACTAAAGTAAGCACAAACCAATTTTATCCTTCTCTTCACATCAATGACCCTAACCTTTGAATTACCCCATTATGGGGTGTTTCTTGATAGAGTTTAAATTTGAAAATTCTCCAAATGGGTCCAACAAGGTGAACAAGAGATAATTGTTTTTAGAATTTGAAAATGAATGCCTAACTCCATTTTAATCTACGTAACACATTCAAAGTGGACCTCCTTTAAGGAATGAGTCCAAAGTACCCTCACCATTGTACCGCTCAACTTTCAAAGCATTTTAGGTTAGAGTGTGCTAAATAGTTTGCCTCTTTTCATTTTAAACCTTTTAAAAGTGAGTTGCCGATTACTTAAGGAGGAATTTATTTGCCCCAATAACATTGCAATCATTCAATTGAAAAGGCAATAAGATTATATTATTCTAACTGTTATAGACTTTATTGAAAAACAACTTTCTTTGCCCTTATCTCGACAAGCATCCAACTACTTAAAACAACCCATGAGCTTATTAGAGGGCATTGGTATACTTAAAGGGAATGGAGCTTTAGGCGACTTAGTTAAACTAAACCCATAACTTGAAGAACTTTTTCTTTCTTTCTTTCTTTCTTTCTTTCTTTCTTCCCTTCTTTTTGAACAAAATCTCTCCTTTTTAAGAAGAGAAAAGGAAAAAAGGAATATAAGGATAAGACTTATTTACAAGTTGTGAGAAAGGAGTAGAAAACAATCCTAAGGGATCACAGCCTAAATATTTACAATCTTATAAGGAAAAAGATCCTAAGGATATATAAGAGAAGAGATTGGAAAGTGTTAAAGTAGAAGGTATAGAGAAAAGGACCTAGAAACTTAAGGACACGACTCTCATGATGTTATTCAAATAGAAACTAATAAATATTTATAATAAAAATGCAATATGAGGATATGAGGATGCAGAGAGGGGAGCTAGTAAACTGATTACAATGTGGTAAAAAATAGATTTTTATTGCATCTTTGAAGTTTCCTTTACATTACTCAAAAATTCATTACCAATAATCCCTAAAGTCTAAATCCTCTTTTTCTTCTAAGGTTTTGGCTTCTCTTCAATTTTATTTCTTTTCTTCAACTTAGCAACCTTGATCCATCTAGCAACCTGCGAGATATCTTCAGTGTGGAACTTCTAAAAAGCTTTGACCAAGTACTAAGTAGCAATACTTTTGGGGAGTTCAATGACGGTAGCAAACACATCAATGGGATTCATCTTCTGGATGCTTTGTCCATGAAGGAAATCAAGTTTATGACTCCGACAATAGCTAATAAACCAAACCATAAGTAGGGCCATATTAGTCTTTAATTCTCCATTCTTCTCTTCTTATAGACAACTGAGTGACCTAGCTTGTGCTGCTTATAGTGTTGGGACATAAGATTTCTTTTCTAAAAATTGCGTTACGAGCTCTACAATCCTATGATGTATATGAAATATCCCATTAGGAAACCAAATGGTTCCAAATGTTACCAAGATATAGGCATTGATCCTATACTGCTGCTAATCATCAAAACTACTACAAAAGAGTTTCTGGTTGTAGCCAGATAGGGTCGCAAAGTAAGTAAAAGGATCATCCACCTTAATGATTCTCCTATGTAGATCTACCCATATTTTGCATCTTTAAAATTCATGGAGGCCCAAAAGCTTTTTGAAAATCTTTACAAGGTTAGCCGAGATATTTAGGACATATTTTTCACTTCCAATAGAGGGGACTCCTCGCAGATAAGAGTATTCTTCAACGGTTGGGCTTGTTAGCGTGGGCCAAAGCAAAAAGACTAACTCTGAGGGTCCTAAAAGTGGACCAAAGCCTGGACCATGGTGATATTGGTCTAAACTTTGAGCAATGAGAGGACAAGCTTAATCCTATCTTCAATGAATTTTTGTTGGTCTGGATTGAAAAATTGAATCCATCTTTCAAGTATCTCCTTAGGCTCTAGAGGCTCATGGACATAAACTTCTTTGAAAAGGACTTGTGTAAGAGAGGACCTAATCATTTTTTACAAAAAGGATGAAAAGAAAGATTACATCATAATCGTCTTATTTACACAAGGATTACATCGAAATTTTAAAGGAAAAAAAGATTTACAGGGGAAAAAATTAAGGAACTTTACAGATTTTTTTTTTTTTTTTTGTTTTTAAGTTTTGCTACATCATATCAATTTGTCAATTATGGGAAAAGGGTTCATGAATGCAATTCTAAAAAGGTCCTTAAGTTTTATGACCTCACTTGTTAAAAAACACTTTCATTAGTTACATCGAGCTTAAGTGAGGTGGCCTAATCAATCCCGAGAGGTGGTTACACTACAACACCCAAAGCCTACACAATGACCTCCCTCCTAAGGTCCTAAGATGGCATGGGTTTGACTACATCTACCCTATATCTTTAATGCAACAAATGACCCCCCATATCCTAATGCATGTGGTACGATAGGCATGAAGTTAATAACACATAAACAGACCTAAGAGTGAATTCTAGGAAAAATACAAAGAAAAAAGCTTTAGATTTGTTTTCTCTTCTTCTCTTTTATAACAATACTGGCTTATTAGCTATTCACCAAACATTAAAGAATGTATACAAAAAGGATAGGTTCCAAAGGTCCTTAAACTCTATGACCTCACGTATTTCTAAAAAATGGTTCCTTGGTCACATTGAAGTTTAAGTAAGATAGCCTAATCGACCTTAAACGGTAGTTGTCCTACTATGCCCGGAACTTACACAATGGCTCGCCATCTTAAGGTCCTAAGACGGCCCGGGTTCGATTGTATTTATCATGTATTCATGGTACATAAAATAAATCCTCCCCTAAATAGTTAACTAAATAAAACCTACAAAGACGTTAGTATAACGATTATACAAATAATGAAGAATAACTAAATAAATTGCAATAAGGTGATTTTTTAGAGAATAAATTTAATTTTGGAAAATCAAATGGTTAACCCTCTTGCAATCCCCCAATGAAGTCGCTAAGTTGTTGAGCTTAGTCTTTTACCCTCGGTTTTTGTAAATTAATTTTCTTTAAACCAATCAGTATTAAACCCTGCCTATTTAATACTGACCCTTAATTAGGGTTTAAAGAAAACTGATTTTTATCTTGAAAATATATTAAAGTCGCCAACCAATTGGAGTTGGGAAAAAAAAGTTAAGTTATAACCAATTAGGTGAATAGTTATAACTTAGCTACTGGTCTATTGGTTAAACCAATTTTAAAAAACGATTTTAGAAACCAGAGATCTAGATCTAATGATTAGGTTTATCATTAACTTTCCAAATTTAATTTGAACCTTAAAAATCACCTTTCAATTATATAAAACAAAATTGAATTATTAGTTACTCTAATTAGATAACTTAAGTAATCTAAACCAACAAAAGGGAAATTTAGGTTTTTTTTTTTTTTATATTTTACTGTTGCCCCATAAGAGCCTACGTACTCGCTATTCGAGATCAAACATACGTAGTTCTTTGACAAAAAAATTTAGAGAGTTGAGTTGATTTTAGTTTTAAAAAAGGTCAAGTTTATGTTATTTATCCATTTGAATTTATTAAATAAAATTTTTCTAAAGGATCTTAATTAAGGTTTTGTTTGGGAAATTCTAAATAGGGTTGTAATTTAAAAATGGATAAATTACTTTCATTTGGAAAATAATTTTTCTAAGTGATATAATATTTATTTTATTATTATTTATTTATTTTTATTTATATTTTTTTATTTTTATATTTATTTATTTTTGGTTAAAACGTGAAAATAAATAAAACTAAATCCCCTTTTTTTTCTCTTTTTTATTATTTTCTTTCCTTTTTTTGTTACATTACAAAAATACAAAAACACTAAATAACAATAATTTAAAGAAATAACATAAACAATAAATAAATAAAAAGAAAAAAAGAGAGTCAAATAAAACCTTGCTTAGAGAAGCGTGGGTCAAATTAAGGCAATAAGTCAAGTCTGGATCATAGGTCTAAGTTGGCTCATGGGTCAAACTCGAATCCAGGTCAATCTTCAATAGCAACAACAGTAGTGGAGGATGTTTTTGCCTGATTCAACAATTGAATCAAAGGGGAAAGAGGGGTTTCATGTGTTTTGGATTAGGGATAGTAAGGTTAGGCAAGGTGCCGCGATGCTTAGAGGTTGTTTAGGCAATGGTCAAATTGTGGATAGTAGCACTGGTAAAGCTTTGCATTGTTTGGGGTTGCTGGAGGTCAAAGGGAAATTAGGTCGAGGGGGTTTTGAGTTGGGAGAGTGTTATGGTAGGTTTAGTTTGCTCCGCCTGCGATGGTTAGGGTAGTATTCCAAGCTTAGGGTAGTGGTGGCTGCGATTTCAATGGTGGAACTACTAGGGGCTAGGCTAGAGACGAGCGTCGTTGAGTTGGGATACTCATGTCTAAGGGGTTTTAGCCATGGTGGTGAGCTCTGCTAAAGCTGGCTATAGAGAGAAATTCGAAGAGAGAGAGAGAGAGTTCAGTAGGTATAGAGAGAGAATGATCGATAAGAGAGAGAGAGAGAGCTCGTGAGTAATTTTTTTTTCCTCGTGAGTGATCGTGTATCGTTTGAAACAAGCCTAAGACTCCTATTTATACACTGAATCAACTTAGAAAACAAGATGAAATTGAGTTAAATGACAATGTCTAAATTTGTTATTATTTTCCAATTTTTAGAGCTAAATTTGACCAATGAAAGGGATGAATTTGGTCTTAATCTTTAGTTCTATTTGAACTAGGCTATGTAGATTAAGAAATTATGTGCCTGTACGTGAGATTTATCAAAAAAATCAAGGTAAAGTAAAGGGAGTAGGTTATTTTTTGGCCAGAGAAAGAGGGAGAAAATAAGGGAAAGAGGGGAGAAAGAAAAGGAAAATGCTGACATAGCACCAACATAGAGCCATGTTAGCCAATCCAACCAACCACAGTATGCTACGTGTCCTCACATAACACGTGGTGCAATAAAATCCTGATACATAGTAGTTCCTAAATAGCTGAAAAAAAAAAAAAAGCTTTGCATGCCCTTGCCAAGATTTTAACCCTTGACCTCATACTCAAACCTAATATTATGTCTATGCGCTTATCCATTAGGTTGTTGGCTTATGCCTTATCTATATATGTAATTAAATTGTATATATGAACAATGTTAGCCTGAGTAAGATTCAAATCTAAGTCTAAGCCCAACGATCCCATTTCTAAATTTTAAAATTAAAAATATATTCTATTAAATTATTATTTTCTAATTTTCCTAAATCTTTTATTTTCAATTTTTTCTATTTTTGTGACTTTTCAATTTTCTAAATTTTTTCATTTGTCTTTATTTTCTAAATTTCTTATCTTTTATATTTTTCCTTTTTTCCTATTTTTGATATTTTTCTAGACTTCTTATTTTTTCTAAATTTATTTTTTGGATTTTCTTTAATTTTCCATTTTTTTGTGTTTTTTCTAATTTAAGACCTCTTATCCTATTAGAATAAAATAAAATAAAATAAAAGAGGTAAAAATTGAATGTCTACAATATGTATGTATTAGTGGTAGCTAATTGTTTCATTAATAATCTTATTAGATTGATATTTTAAAATTGTATTATTTCTCAAATGGTTTCTCAATAATATGTATTACTATATTGGTTACCTTAATTCAATATGATAGTGACTAAAATAATGAAATATTCATAGATTTGTAAGTCACTTAATACCATATGTGCTAGATGAGTATGGGCCTTTAAGATTAGATGTGATTTTGAAGCATTAGCATTATGAATTATCTTTTTGGTAATCAAATAATTTATATTAGTATAGAGTAAAGGATTATACCGTTCGTGACTCTTTGAAGCAATAGTCAAAATAAGGAATAACTTATCAGATATAATTTGACTCTAGTGTAACTCTTTTGATTACTAGCATAGCGTATAATAGCAAAATAATTGTACCCTGAATCCATAGTAGGTTTTAACATGTATATAATTTTAGCAATTTTATAATATATATTAGAAGCTCTCTAACTCCTTTATCTCACTAGAAGTTTGACCTTTCTTATTTGATTTTTCGAAATCTCATAATTGTCTTTCTGAAAGTTACAATTTTCGAACTTAACAGAAAAAAAAAATAAACAGTTACAATTTGCTCTAATTTCTTTGCTAATTTGTATAAGCCATGTTTATCTTTTCATGTTCTTAGAATATATTATTATTAAGATATTATCTTGACACATAATTTATACTTTTCATTACTTTATTTCTTCATTGAGTTTTATTATATGGACACTTATAGTGATAGGATTTAAAGATTGGTAATTTAACCGTTGGGTCAAACAGTCTATGGAGGAGTTAAGTTAATACTTTGGTTTTGAAGGATTTTGCATGTATATTCATCTACCTTCCTTTTGGTTTATTTATTCTATTATAAAAGTAGTCTATTTTGGTAGTAACAAAACATGTTAGTAGTTATTACATTTTTTCTATTGATATCACCCTCTTGTATGTTGTTGTTGTACTTTATATGTTGTTACTCTCAAACTTTCAAACAAAGTGCAAGTTCATATGCTGATATTTTTTGGTACATTTGTTTTTCAAGGTTTGGTCACTATTGAGATGGCAAATGTGTGTTTAGTGTAGTAGGATGTGTGTGTGTGTGTGTGTGTGTGTGAATATTAAGTTGAGAGTATGTTTCATATCTTTACTAACTATTGAATGATCGAAAATAGTGGCTTATAAGTATGTATGATCATATAAAAATTGAAAAAACAAAATTAAAGTTTATCATTTTAACTTTGTCTTTTGCTATCAGTTTTAATTAAAAATTGAAGTTTATATTTTTTTTTTTCTTGGTATGGTTTCTTTTTTGTATTTTCTATTTACAATTGGAAATAAATTTATGTATAAAATAAGTGCAAATGTGAAAGCTTATTATAAGTATTTGTTCTTTGGGATTGATAGTTTCCTTAAACTTTCTAAAGCTACTAACTTGATATAAATTGTTTTATAGTTATCTCAACTTACTCAACTTGTCCAACAGCTTATTGAAGATTTTCTTAGTAATTCAAGTAAGGTTTAAAAACAATTCCTATAATTCTTTGTTTGTTTTTTTAATATAATTAAATTTTCTTATTACTCGTTACTTCATGTATGATGTAACAGGACTTCCAGATGCAAGCGATAGTAAGAACGATGATTATGCAAGAACAGATAAGGAAAATTAAGAAGATATATAGATTTTTAGACAAGTATTAACATGATGTTTAAGATTAAATGTAGTGAATTTTTAAGAATATTTTAATCTATATTTTGAACATATTTATTTTGTTTACAGTATGGATATAGATTTTGTCATGAACTGTTAATAATTTATATTACAGTGTGTTTATGTAAAGACTTATTATTAATATTTGATGAAATTTCAAGCACCTTTTGTGAATTGTTAGTACTTAAAGTTTGAAATGCCACTTAATATGGAACAAGACGGGCTTACAAAGTATTTGATTGTGTGATTGAAACATTAGGTGTAAATCATAGGTTACATGTGTGTAATTAAAAAGCTGCTTATAACTAAACAAGTACAATAAAATAATATATACAAATTATAAGTTAAACAAGTATGATTGAAATGATGGATATAATTGATAATAATACTAAAAAATAACCCATAGCCATCATATCCTAACAAATTTTGTCATGTTTGCATGTGTCTAATAACTTAATTTCAACTTCTTATAAACATAACAAATCACATCAGGAAATACATTTATTACCTTTCTACTATATATAAGTGTAGCTAAACCTATACTATAAGCCACATGCAAGTGTAGAAAATCTTAGAAAAGATGTATTAAATATCATCGAACACGTTTAAATGTAGGCTTTAATGTAGGTTAGATCGCATTTGCATGTAGCAAATTGTTGCAAACATGGCAATAATCATCTTTTGCCACGTGTAAATGTTGCTGACCCAACTATATATACTACATACAAACGTAGCAAATTATAAGTGTATATTTATGCATTAAACTTTTAGTCACATGTAAACATAGTAGAACTTATACTATTATCTACATATAAACGTACTAGATTGTATTATACACTTACATATATGACTTTTGGCCATCTGTAAACATAGTAGAATCTATATTAATGAGCTTGTGAAAATGTAGCAAAACATATATTATTGGCCATGTGTAAATTTGGTAAGGTTATAATTTTTAAACACATGTAAATGTGGTAAAACCTATACTATTTACCACGTGTAAATGTAGCAGATGTTTTATCTATTTTGCTATGTTTTCTTCTATTGGCCACATTTGCACTTTGAAACATAGTAGAACTTTCTACCATGTAAGGTTATATTTATTATACGTGACTAATAAATTTTTGCTTTTTTTCTTATATATAGCCATTTTTATTAGACGTAGTTGAAGGCTAATTTTGGTGTAGTGAATTTTAAAAACCCACTCAATACCTTTAAAATTTGAGTTTAGGGACTCGATGTGTCTATAATTTCAAAAGTGACTCTAAGGACTAATATGAGTTTATACTTTAAAAACCAACTCTCGTGGAACATTTATGGTCTTTTAGAAATAACTTCACGGGGCATGAGTATGGGTCCACAATTTAAAAAATGACTCAAATGTTGCATACTTGAGTCTACACTTTCAAAATTGATTTGAGGGATTTGGTTCCAATTGCCTTTGTTTTTTGAAGTTGAGATAAATATTGCATGATGTATGAATTAATTGTTCGTTGCAATAGAATTATAAGACTCAAGTGACTGTGGAGACCATGACAATTATGATTATCTTAGACTTGCCGCCAGTCATTATGGGATGGATTATGAAGATAATTGTCCTAGCAAAACTACTTTTATGATCACAAGCTATAGCTATTAGGTTCAATTGATTTTAGTTGAATTATTGGAGAATTTTCCACATTTTTTATATCTGTTAAACTGAAGTCTTTATATCGACAGCTCAATGGCGGGAATTTGATATGTTTATTATATTAAATATTTGGATTTGTAGTTGGTTATTAAGCCCTTGCAAACACATGCAGAGGTATGATATTGCAATAGACTTGTTATAACTTAATTTTGGGAAAAAGAAATTTATTAGATAGTATGAGCTAGTTATTATATAAATATAACGTATAAATATCAGTAAAATATTGATATGTATGATAATAAAATGGCAAAAATTATTACTTATATTTTCATACGCATCATATATGTCTATAGTTTATTGGTATTTACAATACTATGTCTGCAAAAACATGACATGTAATATCTAATATATCATTTATCTCTCCCATAATTAAAACAGTTGATCAATAATACCATTTGTAATATAATATGTATGTGATCTCTATGTCAACCAATAACACCTTCAGCCCGAGAATTTCATACTTAATATTTAATATAGTTTGTATCCAAAGCACAGCCTTCTTGGAATTACTCTTCATATTATAGTAGCTAGATCCTCCAACTTGGCATGCAGAAATATCACCATAAGTTATCTGGCGCGTCTATGAATTGCATCTAATCAACTGACGTTATATTATTTTCCCATACTTACAGTAATATATGTTGAAACATTATTTTCAGTGACTGTTATTTTAAATGCAAATGCTTATAAACTAACCTGCAACTGTTGTGTCCACAAAATGACGTTTAATTAGAGAAAGAATATTTTATGTGTCAGTTCTAACATGGGATTCACCACAATCAAAACCATTTATATCTGAATGCACAAGTTACTTGTCTACCTCATTGGGTGGCTAGCTACAATCTATCCAGTATGTGTTTATATTTATATCCATATTATTGTATAAAGAAACATTTCTGCCTTTCGTAATTTCTATTTTGGTTTTTTCACCCAACTTATAAGCCCTAGAATAGCTTCAAGGATGCTCGTATTGTGCCCACAATAGCACTTCATAATTATCTTATATAGGTTCGATATCTTATCGAAGTTCGTAGCCGAGAAAGTCATACGTGGCCAAAGCTCTCACACACTAGCATATAAATAATACATAAACACGAAATTGTTCTTGCGTAACTAAAAGTATTATCAAGAAACTCCATACCTTTCATGAAATAACATCAACAAGAGTCCATTTGACTTGTGAACATATAACAAGCCCCAATCCTCTCTACTGCCAGGACATCACAACCAGAAAAATAAGTCAGCTTCTATAATAATAATGAGCTTTATTTATTAAAAAAGAAAACAGAGAGAGAGAGAGAGAACCTCTCCGTGCTTGTGAAAGGGTAAGGAAAGTGTTGTATCATAGGGTTGTTGTCTCCATCAACCCGGCAAGGAACTGTGAGGAGGAAAAAACCTGCAGCTAAAGTGGTATAAAAAAAAGGCTAGCTGGAACATTATTGACGACCTATATACTTGTGTTTTGATTATTTTTAATGCGATTTTTATAGATGATAATGTAATGGAAATTTATAAAAAAATTATGTATATGGTGCTGTATTAAGGGCTGATTCACCTGCTGTAAATCGACCAGCAAGTTGCGCGATAATCGAATGCTGTCAACGTAAATATATGTTATTAATGTTGCCCCTTCTAGCTTTAAAGAAACTGTTTCATTTTCTCCTTCAAGTCTATACTTATTCTAAGGTCAATAAAATAAAATAAAACTATATTTATCAATCTAATCAGTATCAAGATGTTGTCATAAGCCAACTAATCAACATGCTGAAGAAAATAATAGAACCCAAGCGTATGTGTAATTAACCGACGTCGGAAGTTGCGAAATTTGTAAGACATGACCCATGTATACGTTTCGCTTCCGAGATAAATACAACTAGACTATACGAAAGTTTGTAGACACTTTATATAACCAAATGGTTTGAGATTACTCTTAATAACATATGTAAATATTTTAATGATATTTCAAATAGGTCAAGTATAAATTTTGAGAAGAAAATTTTTGTGTGATTTTTTTCATATCACAGACCAAAGAGAGACAATATATATATAACATAGACGCACTAACCAAGCTTCTAAACATAAAAAATAAATATCTTAAATATACTCTTTACATAATTAACAAATATTTACAAATCCTAAAATATTCTAATACTTTCTAAACATAGAAAACAAATATCCTAAATATACTCTTTACATAATTGATAGATATTTACAGATCCTAAAATATTCTAATACCCCCCCCTCAAGTTGGTGCATGAAGATTGCAAACCTCCAACTTGCGTAGAAGATGCCCAAATTACTGTGTCCCCAATGCCTTAGTAAAAATATCAGCGAGTTGCTCAGAGCTACGTACATAAGCAGTCTGAACATGTCCATGTTGAATCTCATCACGAATAAAATGACAATCAATTTCAATGTGCTTTGTTCGCTCATGAAACACGGGATTTGCACTAATGTGTAAAGCTGCTTGACTATCACAATACAACAGTATAGGATGAGAGTGTACAATACTGAGAGACAACAAAAGACCCTTTAACCATTTCAGTTCACACACAGTGGTAGCCATGGAACGATATTCTGCTTCAACAGAGGATCTCGACACTGTATGTTGCTTTTTAGTCTTCCAAGAAATGGGAGAAATCCCTAACATAACAAAATATCCAGTAAGAGATCGTCGAGTTAAAGGACAACTCCCCCAATCAGAATCACAATAAGCATACAATCGAAGATCACTATCAGCTCGTAAAAGTATTCCTTGTCCAGGACTGCCCTTCAAATAATGAACCACGCGCAAAGTTGCTTCCCAATGAGCTTCCCTTGGTTGATGTATAAATTGTGCCAAAATATGAACACTGTAGGACAACTCAGGTCGAGTAAGAGTCAAATAAATCAGTCTTCCTACCAATCTCCGATACTTCTCTGAATCTACCAACAATACATTTTCTACTAAGGCTAAATGATGATTTTGTTCAATAGGAAAACCAGATGGTTTAGCACCCGATAATCCAGCTTCACTGATAATATCCAAAGCATATTTGCATTGCCAAAGAAAAATTCCTTCTTGATTCTGAGTCACCTCTACGCCTAAAAAATACTTCAATGTTCCCAAATCTTTCATGTAGAAGCAGTAGCATAAATAATCTTTAAACTTCTGAATGGCAACTCCATTATTTCCCGCAATAACAAGATCATTGACATACACCAGTAAACTCAAATGTATCTTGTCTCGATTTAATGTAAACAATGAATAATCAGATTGAGATTGAAGAAATCCATACTGCTTTAATGCAGTTGTCAATTTGGAAAACCAACATCGAGGGGCCTGTCGTAACCCATAAAGTGATTTATGTAATCGACAAACTTTGCCAGGCTATTGAGTAGAGAACCCAGATGGCATCTTCATGTACACCTCTTCTTCTAAATCTCCATGCAAGAATGCATTATGAACATCCATTTGATGGAGCTCCCATCCCTTTGCTGCTGCCACCAAAAGAAATGTACGTACAGTAAACATTTTTGCAACAGGAGCGAAGGTCTCATTGTAGTCAATTCCTTCAATCTGATTATTGCCAAGAATCACCATTCGAGCTTTATAACATTCAACCGAACCATCTGAGTTATATTTGATCTTGTAAACCCATTTACTGCCTATAGCTTACTTTCCCTATGACAAATCTTCCACAGTCCATATCCCATTAGCCTCAAGTGCCTCAATTTCTTTCATCATGGCTTCTTTCCATCGAATGTCTTTGATGGCCTAAATATAAGAAACAGGCTCCTTTTCGACTGTCATAGCTGCTAAGAAAGAACAATGTTGTGGAGAAAATTTGTCACAATTTACATAATGTGCTATAGGATAGGAGGTACTTATGGATAGAATTAGATTGGAGGAACATGCAAAGAGACTTATTTGTTATGCAGTATATGTTACAAAATCTCGCAGCCGAGTAGAAGCTTCTTTTGTTCTATGACCCCATCCAAGTTGTTCTGGAACAGATTGACCCAGGATTTCAATGACACCCCCCTATCGTTATTATCACTTTGAGTCACAGTTAAATTCTCAAGTACCTCACTTTCGTCTTCCTCATTCAATTCACCATTAAAATGATTGGTGATATCGAAAGAAGCACCTTATACAAGATTTAGTTGCACACCTTCCTTATCAGCATATGGAAATTCAGATTCAGAGAACACAACATCTCTAGATACAAAATATTTTCCTGTATCAAGATCATAAACTTTCCACCCTTTTTTTCCGAAAGGATATCCTACAAATAAACAACACTGACTCCTGCTAGCAAACTTGTCTTTTTCCCTATTTAAGTTCCGAGCATAACACAGGCACCCAAAAGTTCGAATGTGATTATAACTAAAAGGTTTACCAAACAATATCTCATAAGAAGTCTTTCCTCCTAATAACTTAGAAGGAGTCCGATTGATCAAATATACAACCGTCAGAACACATTCTCCCCAAAATTCGATGGGAAGATTGCCCTAAAATCTTAAAGCTCTAGCCACATTTAAAATATGACGATGTTTCCTCTCAACACGTCCATTCTGTTGAGGTGTTCCTACACATAAGGTCTGATGTAAAATTCCATTTTCAGAAAAATAGTTATGCAAGCAAGCAAATTCAGTCCCATTATCACTTCTAACTATCTTCACATCTTTTTGAAATTGTCTTTTAGTCATGGCAAAGAAATTATGCGTGACAAGTTCCACTTCTGTTTTTTCAGTTAACAAATATATCCATACACTCCTAGAAAAATCATCAACAATGGTAAAGAAATACGAGGCCCCGTAAGAAGCATTAACATGATAAAGTCCCCACAAATCACAATGAATTAATTCAAAAATTTCATTTGCTTTAGTATCACTAGAAACAAAAACTTCTCTTGTTTGTTTAGCTCTCAAACAAATGTCACATGGTTTATTCTTTACTAAACTATTACTAAATTCAACTTGAGGAAGAGATTCCACAATTTTTGCAGACAAATGCCCCATCTTCCTTTGCCATAATTCAAAAGAATCTACATGGCTTGTCTTGCATGCTTGGACTGATAATGTTGACTTCAAATAATAAAGTCCCTTGCACTGTTCACCCACTCCAATCATCATCCTCGAGGTGCGGTCCTGTATAACACAAATTTTATCAGTAAATTGGACATTACAATTAGAGCCATCAAGCAATTGCGACACAGATATCAAATTACAATTCAAATTTGGAACATAGAGAACATTGTCTAGTTTGATATATTTTCCCAAGCAAACTGATCCCTCCTTCAATGCCATCACCTGCTCTCCATTAGGTAATCCAATTGAACATGTCACAATTTCTTTCAAATTTGTTAAACATTCTAAAGTACTTGTCATATGTTGTGAAGCACCAAAATCAATAATCCAATTCAGATTATCTTTACCATTCATCTTCTCACTAGTATCTGGTTTATACGTATTCAACAAATTGAGAAAGAATGACCATTGTTCTGCTGTCAAGGTCTTAGAAACTGTATTTTCTTCCGTTGCTGCCATTGATGATGATGGCTGCCCAATTACATGGGCTGTGTTCACCTTTAGCGTATTACTTTGTCCACGCCTTACACTCTGTCCCCCTCGTCCATGTCCAGCCCCTTTGGGTCGCTCACCCCACCATTCCGGATATCCAATGAGCTGAAAACAAGTTTTAGAATCATGTCCCTCTCGTTTGCAGTATGAGCAAATGGCAGATTTGTCTTTCACTTCTGTTTTATACTTTCGCCCTCCTCTATTGGTCTGCACTGCAAAACTCACAACTTCTCTATGTTCCTCCTTCCCTCATGAGATGTTTCTAACACGTTCTTCTTGGCACACCAACGAGTATGCCTTATTCAAGTTTGGCAATGGTTTTATGCTCAAAATATTAGAACGAACTACTCCATATAATGCATCTTCCAACCCCATCAAAAACTGATGAAGCCTCTCTTCTTCTCGTTTCTTGTTAAGTTCAGCTGCAATATTACAATTGCATCTTCCACAATGGAAGATGGGAATTTGCTCATAATTCGCAAGCTCTTCCCAAAATTGTTTCAATTTCCCATAATAAGTCACAATCAACATACCTCTCTGTTTGTAGTTGGCAAGTTCTGCCTTAATCTGCTGAACACGAGGTCCATTAGCGATAGAGAATCGCTCTTTGATATCTTCCCATAAATCCTTTGCAATCTCCATATATGTTATGGTAGATCGTAGTGTTGGCTCGATTGTGTTGAGCATCCATGAAACCAACATTGAATTCATAGTCCACCAATCCTCTAATTCAGTGGAATCATCAGCAGGTTGATTAATCGTTCCATCAATAAATCCGAATTTCTTCTTGGCCCTCAACGACGTTCGCATCGCTGGAGCCCATTCATCATAATTGTCTCCTTTTAATTGCACTTGAGTAATTATATTACCAGGATTATCACTCGAAGTCAACAGGTAAGGAGAGGCTAGTTTTTTTCCTTCGCTAGTCATAGCGTTTTTTTTTTTTTTTAACCAGGCTCTGATACTATATAAATTTTGAGAAGAAAATTTCTGTGTGATTTTTTTCATATCACAGGCCAAAGAGGGCCAATATATATACAACATAGACGCACTGACCAAGCTTCTAAACATAGAAAACAAATATCCTAAATATACTCTTTACATAATTGACAGATATTTACAAATCCTAAAATATTCTAATACCTTCTAAATATAGAAAACAAATATCCTAAATATACTCTTTACATAATTGACAGATATTTACAAATCCTAAAATATTCTAATATCAAGTTGTAGAAGGTTGTTTGATATTTTCAGGGATTGCAAAATGATATTTTCTTGTAAATATTGATTATTTTACCTAAGATATTGATTATATTTGTGAAAGAATAGGAAAATGTGTAAGAAAACATATTCGAATGACAATGGTCGTGTAATTTGCCATAAGATTCATCAAATTTTATGTCATGACATCTTAAGCACAACTGCATCTTTACAAATTAATCATGGGATTTAGCGGATTACAAAATTTGAGTGCAGATACGCTGGAGCGGACTAGATGGCAAAGGAATATTATGATATTGAACACTTTTATATTCCAAAAGTGGATTAAATCTTTGTATATTAGTCAGTTTTATAGTTTGTTAGGCCTGGACTTTAATTTTTAGTCCAAGCCCACTACTCCTTAATCCTAGTGCCAAATTATTCAAGACTAGACTTTCCTTGCTTTTATTCCGAATTCCGAATGACCACAAGGTAAACTACTTCTGCTTCTTTTCTCCTCACTATTGCTAGGGTCTGCGATTACTCATAATTTTGTTGATGAAATTGCAAGGTAATTGTAGATTTATTATCCTCTATTTTCGATCTATTTTTCCATATGACTTTTAACAGAAGATTGCTCATATTTGTCTTGTGTGAATAGTTTTTGCAACGTATTTTGATTGATTCGAGATAGCCAATCTTCTTAAGGGAAAAAGTCCTCTTTTTGGTTTGTTAAACTGCCTACTTCTTTTATTGTTATTGACCTTATTATAGAGCACATGTTTTAATCTGTTTGTTTGTTGTAATCAATATTGTCAAATCTGGAAGATTAATTTAGAAATGAGAGGGGATTAAGGCTAGAGATGGTCAACCAAGGTCAAATTAAAATTGAACCAAAGTCAATAAAATAATTTATATTTACATATAAAGTAATAAAAATTATCTACTTCTTTAAGAATTAAAAGTCGAGAGTTTTTTATAATTTATTTTTTGTTTTTTTTATCTATATTTATTTATTTTTAGTAAACTAGTATATTTTCTAGAAAATACAAAAAAATAATAATAATATATTTTAATCCATAAAAACTTAATGGGTTCTTACAATAGACCAGTCAAGTCAACTAGCCGAATCAAAGATCATTGTCAATAAGGATTAAATCAGTAATTCAGATCTATTTTATAAAGGAGTCAAGTCCAACTAGGTTGGACCAAGATGATCAATTCGGGTTTGACAATACTAGTTACAGTACAACTAATTTTCCCAATCTTTAAAATTGCTACCTATTGAAAACAACTTTATTCTGAAGGTTGAAATAAAAAGATACCCAATGTGAAATTATAACATCCTAAGTTGCAAATTTTGAAGGTTTGGTAGGCTAATTTCAATACCTTTTGTCTCTAATTAGCAGATTATAAGTGTATGTCCCTTTACAGCTTACCGTAACCTTGTATGATGATGATATTATGTGATAAAATTAAAGGAAAATGGCAATGATGAAACTAAAGTTGTAAGGAATCATTTGTTGCTCATATCATTGTATATGTCAATAGTAAGCAAAAATGTTTCTTATTGAAATCCTTAAGCCAAAATAAAACAAAGAATCCCCTTTTTTGTCCCAAGAATAACTACTGATAGTACCCTTTGACTTGTAGGATTATAAGTCCATCTACCATCCTACGCATGATTGGTCACACAAAAAAATGCCTCGAACAATTGTTCAAAACCCAATGGTGATGAAGGATAATCTAGTATGCTAAGATGGCTACTCAATGATTGTTGAATAACAACATTTTTGGTAGTAATCATTGAAGCTATAGATTTTTCCTCCTCAGCTAAAATTTGAAAATCAAAACCTATACCTTGTTCTTGTATTTGAGCATACTCCTTAGATATAGCTACTAGTTCATTTTTCTTTAAGTGTATCAAACATATTAAGTTATTGCTGATAACTACTTAAGCTACTCTTATCAAAGAAATTCTTAAACATAGATGTTCCCAATATGCATTTTCTCCATTAGCACTTATAGTTATAGCATTTTCATAAGGATACTCCTTTTCGTGAGTGACATTTGCATCATCTTAATTAATGATTATAACTTCTTTCTTTGCTGATCTTTGATTCAAGCCACAAAAATTTGTGGCATCCTCAACATCTAATGCTATTATGGATATGTCACATGCTTTCTTGCACTCTGTTTCTTCACCGTAGCATTGTTTTTATTCATTAATTTGTTTAGGCATTGCATCTTCATAAGTATATCCCGATGCATGAATAATATACATGTAAGGCATGAATGTGGGTGCTAGGTTAATTGTTTTAAAAATGTTATGGAAAATTAGAAGCATATGATTTTTATAGGTAAGAGGAAGTGTGGATGAGAAATAAGAAGGCCGAAAAATGGAATGTACATTTTGTTTGTCTATGGTATAGAATTGATCTAAAAGAGAATCATATTCAAAGAGTCCGATCTGAATCATGAGTTTCTTAATAAAGTTATCCCATGTTGAAAATTGTTTGAGTTGTTTCATGCATATATACCATTGAGAAGCTTGTTCTTTCATGGCAAATTAGGACAATTAAATGTGATTTTTTTTTCTACTTGATGAAAATCAAAGAAGAGTTCAATGCTAAACATCCATTCCATTGAATTAGCACTAGAAAAATTCAATATATCTACTATGATTGTATTGATTTCTTGTGAAGAAAATGCCAAAAATATAGAATCTTGAAATGCATCATGAGAACTACTTTTGAATCTTGAGTCATTGATTTTAGAATTGAGTAATTCTAAACAAAGTGTAGAATCACTCGCAACTTTCTTGACATTTTCTTGAACACAGGTTGGAATGTAGAATCTTGGCCTTAAGTTCACGGCAATGGCAACAAAGAAACAAAATGAGAGCATCAAATGTTATGCTTAGGTTTCAATTATTTGCCTAAGCCTACTACTCCTAACCCTAGTGCCAAATTAATCAAGACTAAACTTCCCTTGCCTTTATTCCAAACGACCATAAGGTAAACTACTTTTGCCTCTCTTCTCTTCACTATTGCTAAGGTCAACAATTATTCATAATTTTGTCAATGAAATTGCAAGATAATTGCAGATTTATTATCTTCTATTTTTTATCTTTCTTTCTATATGACTTTTCATGGAAGATGGATGATGTTTGTCTTATGTGAATAGTTTTTGCAAGGTGTTTATGTGATGTATGCCATGATAAGAGTGGAAGATGATGATGGTTAAGAACATTTCGCCTAATTCAAGACAACTAATCTCCTTAAAGACAAAGTAAACTTTTTGGGTTGTAAAACTACCTACTTCTTTTATTGTTATTGACCTTTTTATAGAGTACATGTTCTGATCTATTTAGATCTATTTGTTCACTATAATACAATTAATTTTCCTACTCATTAAAATTTCCTACATGTATGTGCAATTGCTAAATTTTATAGTTAGGTCATACTTTAGTCATAACAATTATAAAGGATCAATTTCAATAACTAGGCCTTTAACTTAATTTAATGTCATAGATTGGTTTTCGTAGTAGTGTCTAAGGAGCTAAATCAAATTTTAGGGATGTATTAGAGAGATCTAATTTGGTAAATTCGAAGCAAAGATTGCTAGATTGTTTTTCTCACTCTTGGCTTTACTTAGTTTTCTTGTATACAAAAGTAGGCTTAAAAGAGGTCCTTCGAACCATTCTAGGATTCTTAAACCTTAAGAGCTTTTACAAAGCCTTAGGCTTGTTATAAAGGAAATGTGGCTTCTTTTAGATTAAAGACAAGCTATGTCTTATAAGATTAAAAGGAGTTGGACCTTACCAAATCAATTGACCATACTTAAAGCACTATAAATTTGTAAGGAGAAGGAGGCTTCAATATGGACCATAAATTGCTACAATTCGATCCAACGGCTCTCTTCAACTGTTCATCTTATTTATCTATCTAAAAAGCATTCAACACTTGAGATTAAGGGAAGCCATAGCAAGCTTTAGAGAATCATCCAAACTCCATTGAAATCATTCCACTAAAGATCAAAGCATCTAATCTTTTTAAAGCATATTGTTGAGTGGCCCAAATTCCTTTATTTTTTAACTACTGAAACTAATGGTTAAAGTTTTTGTTTGAATACATCCCACAATTTCATTCAATACCCAAAAATCATCTCTATCACCTTTAAAAGGAGGGTAACTATCTTAAGTTTTCATTAGCTTATTAGTTCTTTAATTCCATTCTAGAGATAGCTTTGTAAGAGAAAAAGTTATTTCCTTAACCTCATTATTTTTAAAGAATTTGTTGTACTATCCATTTCAAAGTGGAATTATATTACTTTTATGCTATATATTTCTGTTTAATTCTCCAATTGGTGTGATCATGCGCTTCCACCTAGCGTATATACCTTAACAAGTGGCATTAGAGCACTAATTCAATTGAGAATTTGAGATGTTTACCATTATAAAATCCAACATCAAGAAGTTTGATGGAAAGACTAGTTTTTTCTATTTGGAATGTCAAAATGAAGATCATTCTTACTCAAAATGGATTAAAGAAAGCTTTAAATGGGAAGTCAAAGAAATCAACTTCCACGATCAATGAGTAGTAGGACGAGTTGAATGATGAGGCACTTTTGGCAAGCCAACTTTTCTTGTCTAAGTATATTCTTCATGAAGTAGCTAATGAAAACATCATTGTAGGATTATCACTAAAATTGAAATCTTTACATATGATAAAGAGCTTATAAACAAGCTTATCTCAAGGAGCACTCATATACAATTCATATGATTGTAGGTACTCTGATATATTCTTATCTTAGTGAGTTTAATTTTATTATTATATATTTGAAAAATATTGATACTAAGATTAAAGATGAAGATAAAGTCGTTTTGTTGGTAATCTCCTTACCTTCTACTTGCAAACATTTTAAACAAATTATGTTGTATGGTAACAATTATACTTTATCCTTCCAATATGTTAAATCTAATTTATCATTTAAAGAAAAAATTGATCTAGAATTTCATTATGAGGAAAAGGGTGAAGGTTTAAGTGTTAGAGGTAGAACTTTAGAAAAAAGGAGTATTGATAACAAAAAGTCTAGGTCTAAATCTAAGGGATGAAAATCTACTAAAACTTAGCACTATTGCAAGAAATTAGAGCATAATATTTTTCATTGTTTTATCTTAAAGAAAAAGCAAGAAAAGGAAGAAAAAAGGAAACCTTTACAATTCACTAAATCCAGTAATGTTGAAACTGGTTCTATTGGTGATATTCTATTATCTGTTGCCACTTTTGATAAGAGGAGTAAAACTAAATATATTATTGATTCTATATGTACTTTACATATGTGTCCTTATAGGACCTATTCACCACTTTTAAACTTGCTGATAGTAATATTGTCTTGATAAGAAATGATGCCTAATGTAAGGTTATTGAAATTAGTACTATTCAAATCAAGACTCACAATGGTATTATCAAAACCTTAACTAAAGTTTATTCCTAACTTGAGACTAAACATAATTTCTCTAAGCACCCTTGAATGCCTTAGGTATAGGTACTCAGTTGAAGGAGTTCTAAAGGTAGTAAAAGGTCCCTTTGTTTTGATGAAAGCTAATCAAATTGATAGTTATATGTCTTTTAAGGCTTTGTTATGATAGGTACAACAATTGTATCTTCTTCATTTCTGATATTGATTTCACTAAATTATGGCATATACCCGCCTATGCTATATGAGCAAAAAGGCATGCACTACTTAAGCAAGCAAGGGAAGGTTTTTGCTTTCCTTTGTTGCTTTATTTAATTTAGAACCAAAGTAATGTGATGTTAAGAAAGTTTTTCTATATCTAGAGTTGGAAGAAGAAAATCACATGGAGTCGTCTGAGGGATTCATTATTCTTAATAAGGAGCATCTTGTCTATCAATTTGAAGAAATCTTTATATGGCCTTAAGTAAGCTCTCAAATGGTAGTACAAAAAGTTTGATTCCTTTATGACTATGCAAGATTATTATAGAAGTTACTTTAATGACTATGTTTATTTTAAAAAATTTTTAGGCAAATCTTTTATATACTTATCACTTACGTTGATAATATGTTAGTTACATCATGTGATAAGTTTTTTATTAGAAAGTTGAAAACATAACCTAGTTATAAGTTTGAAATGAAATAATTAGGTTCAATTAACAAAATTCTTAGTATAGAGATTCATAAAGACCAATAAGGTGATAAACTATTCTTATCAAATAAGACATTTATTGGGAATGTCTTTATGAGTTTAATATGATATCTACAAACATGTTTCTACTCCACTTGCCAGACATTTCAAGTTATCCTTAGACCTTTACTCATAGATGGAGGAAGAGAGAGAGCATATGTCAGATATTCGTTATGCTAGTGTTGTAGGTAACTTTATGTATGTTATGATATGCACTAGACTTAATTTAGCGTATGCATTCAACATAGTGAGTTATTATATGCACATATCCAATAAGGATCATTAGAGTGTTGTGAAATGGATTTTTTTACATCTAAAAGGTACTTCTAATATTAGTTTGGTTTTTGGCATAAATAAGGCTATAATCAATGAAGTTGTAGGTTTTGTTGATTTAGATTATGGTGGTAATTTGGATCAAAGAAGATCCCTTTATAATTATATATTTACTCTCTATAATTGTGCTATCAGTTGGAAAACTACACTTCAATTTATCACTATATTGTTTACAATTGAAGTAGAATATGGTATAATGACAAAGGATGTAAAGGTAGCTCACTTCAAGGGTTAGCTAACGAACATGGTTGGAAATAATAATTTCTTATTATATTTTCTAATAACCAAAGTGCAATTCATTTAATCAAGAATAGTCATTATTAGACCAAACACAATGATGTGAAACATCACTACATTAGAGATATTGTAATTATTAGTAAAGTCATGGTGAAAAAAATTCACACATCCTAGAATCCAACAAATATGCTTATTAAGTTGCTTCCAAATACTAAATTTCTACATTGCATAGAATTGCTTGGTCTCTATAGCACAACACTTAACCATCCTTTAGGACTTTCTATGGCAATGAGCAGTTCATCAAATTCAAGCTAAGGTGGATATTGTTGAGTGGTTTAAATTCCTTTATGTTTAACCATTGAAAAGGTTGAAGTTCTTTTTGACATATAAAGCATAATTTATTTCAATGGCCAAAAATTATCTCCATCACCTTTAAAAGGAATGTGACCATCTTGAGTTTTCATCAACTCATTAGTTCTTTAATTTTATTCTCAAGAGAGTTTATTAGAGGATTTGTTATACTCTTCATTTTATTATGGAATTATATTGTTTTAATGTTATTTATTTCTCTTCATTTCTCCAATTAATATGATCATGTGCTTACGCATAGCATTATATCTTAATACATATTTAGAATGATTATTTGATTCATTGTCACATACATATTCAAGATATCATATTTGCTTGTTTCTCCTCCCATGCATTTCTCTAATGACAAGCCTCTACATGTCATTAGCTTGAGACTTCTTTGGTTTAGCTACCATATGATTTGCACATGAGTGACTATCTATAGCAACTCAACTATATGATAGTACAATTGGTAAATTTATAGAGAAATCACATTTTGCAATGGATAAGAAAATAGAAGGGTTGCAAGCTTTTTGTAGGAAAAGCTATAGAATATAACGATGATTAGATTTTTAAAAGCACAATTACCAAAAAAAAATGCATAAATACATGGGTCTGTCTCCTAAAACTCAAAAAAAAAAAAGTTAATTTCTTTGAAGTTTTTAGAAAAGAAATAAAAATTGCATATATAATTTTTCAAAGAGCAATATATTTTTAGACATTGTTAAGTAATTAGTTGTTTTGTTTTACAACAAACAAGTGAGACTTGAATTCAAATCTTATAAGTGCCATCTTACCTTTTAAGATACATTTAACGTTTAAATGATATCCTCTTTATTTCTTTTCCTCTAACTTTTTTTTTTCTTTCACAATATAGTTAACACATTGAATTCATTCATTGCAACATTATATCTAATTAAATAAATTCTCTCGAATTACTATTATTTTATAATACACCATAAATATTAATTTCATTACTTATATTATAATTGTCCAAGCTTTATTGCATAAATTATCAATAAATAATATTAATTATATGACTTTGGGTTAGTAATATTTTTCTTATATAATTAGTGTTAAGAATATGAAAGTGGTTTATTAAACAATTAATTACATAATAACTTATAATGATAGTGATTTTTTTTTTTTTTTTTTTTGGTTTTGGTATTGCTAATTAAAGAAACTTGCAAAGTTTTCATAAAAAGGCATTGTAGAATACTATAATGAAAAGGTAAAAAACTTACTTTTAACCTCTTACGAGGTGCACCAAGCATCTTTAAGCATTTCTTGAAAAAAAAAAATCCTATCCTATAAAGTTATAGAAAATTTAGCAAATGCAATCATTAACAAAAAAATCTTTTACATATATAGATTAAAATATAATATAATTGCAATAACTAATGGATGTTTTCTTATAAATGATTCTAATATTGACTTGATCGAAGTAAATTTGACCTCTCCAATGGTATGATTCTACATCCATCTTTCCATTAATACATAATAGTAGTTAGACATATAGTAGTTAGGAAGCAAAATTATTGATTCTTCCAAAAAGTGCAAGTTTACAAACAATTGTATAGACTTTACCGTATAGTAGATTTTTTATGAACTATTAAAGAAAATTACAAACTTTATGAACCTTTATGAGGAAATCTTGTAGGTACAACAAGGGGATCTCTATGGGTTTTTACCAAATGTAAAGGGTTTCTACAAGATAAAAGAATCATGTAAGAAAATAAAATTGTATTTCAAATTTTATTTTCCCTCAATTTTACTCGATCTATAAATTGATGGTTGAAATCATCTAAATTTTTAGAATACCCTATAATATCATCGCTATTATTTTAATCTCAACTATTAATTATATGTAACAGTATCTCAAAGGGATAAATTAAAAAAAATTAAAAATATATTAAATTGAGAAAATCTATTTCCCATAAAATTAGGTTCTATGAACTAGGTACTATATATGTTTTTACGAATTAGTTGATATTTACAAATTTAAGATATATATATATATATAATTTCATAAACTTTTATCAATCTTACCATTTTGATTAGTAATACATTTTGACTATATATGATTTTTCATTATCACTTATGATGATCGCAACATTTTTAGACCGGTGGATTATCGATTACCATATCTTGATTTAGGAAATGACTTTAATTTCAAGCTATGATTCAAAATAATTTTCTCTTATAAATTTAGGATTAGAGCCTTGACCACCACCGCCGGACGGCAACCCACTCATTATTGGCCCGTATTGCAAAAGTGAAAGTGCAAGTTAGTGGATCGGCTGTGATCCACCGCTGTTGGTATGCTTGCAAAATATTTTCCATCTATCACCATTGTATTTTTTTATGGAATTTTTCTTTTTTTTTTTTCAATCCCAACTGGAAATTCAATATTTTACACTTCCAGCTTATTTGATCTGAATTATTTTTTTTCTTTTCAAATAGCATGAGCAGCTTTTATTGGCCGATCTTAAACTATTTTTCATGATATCTTATGTGGAGTGACCCGAGTAACGAAATCAAGTAAAAGATGCTTTGAAGAAAGAATATAATTTGCCCGTATAGAAAAGAACATTATCTTAATAATCGACCTTTTAACTATTGTCTGTCCAATTTATCAACTACCTAGCTCATCATATATTAGGAAATATGAATCAGAACATCAAAAACAGACTTCAGCATTAGAACAAAAGTACAAATGACTAGAATGTTGGAAAAGCTTAAATGCTAATATAAAACCTAAGGAAGCATGCAAATGTTGGACCATTCTAACTCTTATTAATTATTAAGTTCCACGATCTTTTGGGATATACGATGGGCCTCTCCTTGCTAATATTCCATGCGGCGAACTGGATTCTCCATATTTTTATATTCGCTTCATAACCATTGGGAATCTCCATTGGCCACTTCATCTCCTCTTACAAAGTCAACTTCCTAAACAATATAAATACATATGCCACGCTTAAACTTCCCTAAAACAACTCAGATACAACATTGTATCAATACATATTCCTAGCAATATCCAGTCCTTTGTCTCTTGTAGCATTTGAAGGGGACATACAGAAAAAGAAAAAATGGCTGACCATAATTCTCCAGGCACTCCTGGGAGTTCCATGCATGGAGTCACAGGAAGGGAACAAACCTTTGCCTTCTCCGTGGCCTCTCCCGTTTTCCTGACCGACACGACAGCTAAGTTCGACCTCCCTGTTGATTCCGAGCACAAGGCTAAAGTGTTCAAACTGTTCTCATTTGCCAATCCTCACATGAGAACTTTCCATCTATCCTGGATTTCCTTCTGCACTTGCTTTGTGTCAACATTTGCTGCTGCTCCCCTTGTCCCCATCATTCGGGACAACCTCAATCTTACCAAACAGGACATCGGTAATGCTGGAGTGGCTTCTGTTTCTGGAAGTATATTTTCCAGGCTCGTGATGGGGGCTGTTTGCGACCTTCTAGGACCGCGATATGGCTGTGCTTTCCTAATAATGCTCTCTGCTCCTACCGTTTTCTGCATGGCAATCGTAGCGGATGCAGGAGGATACATTGCGGTTCGGTTCATGATCGGGTTCTCTTTAGCTACATTTGTGTCTTGCCAATACTGGATGAGTACCATGTTCAATAGCAGGATCATTGGACTTGTGAATGGAACAGCTGCAGGATGGGGAAACATGGGAGGTGGAGCAACTCCACTACTGATGCCCCTGGTTTATGAGTTGATTTGACGAACCGGATCGACTCCATTTACTGCTTGGAGAATCGCTTTCTTTATACCGGGATGGCTTCACGTGATCATGGGAATATTAGTCTTGACTCTTGGCCAGGACTTGCCTGATGGAAACTTGGGTGCTTTGCAAAAGAAGGGTGATGTTGCTAAGGACAAGTTCTCCAAGGTCACTAAAATTTCATCAAACTTTCAATTTTTTCTCGGTCTACTGAAAATCAAAAGAAACATTTTGCTAATATGCACTGGCTTTCAAAATTTTCAGGTGCTGTGGTATGCAATCACCAACTGTAGGACATGGATCTTTGTTCTCCTGTATGGATACTCCATGGGTGTGGAGTTGACAACTGACAATGTCATTGCTGAGTACTTCTATGACAGGTTTGCACTAGCCTAAAATGTTGAAACTATTCTACTTTGCCAAGGGATTTCAGATGAAATATATGTAAACAAAGTAGGAGGCGGTTTTCCAGGTGCTCGTCCCCTTAATTTCAGTATTGAACCCAACAAGTTCATTAACATATGCGTCTTTTGGCTGGCAGGTTCCACCTGAAACTACACACTGCTGGAGTAATTGCTGCTTCCTTCGGAATGGCAAACTTCTTTGCCCGTCCTTTTGGAGGATACGCTTCAGACGTAGCAGCCAAGTACTTTGGCATGAGAGGCAGGTTATGGACCCTTTGGACCCTCCAAACTCTAGGAGGAGTCTTCTGCATCTGGCTCGGCCGTGCCAATTCAATAGCACCTGCCATTTTTGCCATGATCCTATTCTCAATCGGAGCACAAGCTGCTTGTGGAGCAACATTCGGCATCATCCCTTTCATTTCACGGCGATCATTGGGAATTATATCCGGTCTTACCGGTGCAGGAGGGAACTTTGGATCAGGATTGACACAGTTAATTTTCTTCACAGGTGCCTTCTCAACAGCAACAGGTCTTTCTTTAATGGGGATCATGATAGTGTGCTGCACCCTTCCTGTTGCTCTGGTACACTTCCCACAATGGGGTAGCATGTTCCTTCCTCCCTCCAAAGACGTGGAGAAGTCCACCGAAGAGTTCTACTACGCATCCGAATGGAATGAGGACGAGAAGAAGAAGGGAATGCACCAGGGAAGTCTCAAATTCGCCGAGAACAGCCGGTCGGAGCGTGGTAGAAGAGTAGCATCTGCACCAACTCCACCAAATTCCACTCCAACACATGTTTAGTTCATAAAGGTCAAGGGAATCTTGGCGAAACCAAAGTCAGATAATGCGAACAATCAATGTGTTTTCTGTTGTCTTCTCTGCTAAGCTTTTATGTTTTTACCCTTTGCACTTACATTAAACATAAAAACCTTGTTGTTTTGGATCCTGATAACGAGGATCGTTTTGTTTTTCTTGCTCTGGTCTTGTAAGATAATACATACACTTGGAATATGGTTACCTTGAATCTGATACCTGCATATGTGGGTTTTATGTCAATTTTCACGTCAGTTTCATGTTAGCTTCATCCGAAGAAAGCTAAGGATTGTTCATGGACAGGCCAGGTTATATTATCCCCCATGTGCTTCTGTATATTCTATTACTCTATTCGAAGTTCAAAATAACTGAAAAAGGAATCATCAAAAAATTTTGGCTAAACTATTTGCTAGAGTTCTCGGTCATGATTAAATTTGGAAAACGATCACGTGTATTAGTTCACTTATTATGAAGATTAAGAGAGAAGTTTTATTTTTTTTAAGGTTTTGGTAACATGTATCGGTTGTTAAAGATTTAAACAAATATATATTTTAAGTTTTTATTATGGATTATTCATTTAATGAAAAAAAAGAAATTATATTATAAAGTAAAAAAGTTATCATCTTTATAATTATACCGAGCAGCTATAAATATTTTTCTTCCATACAATTGTTTTGTCCTCTCAAGTTCAATTAATATTTGAGAGAGGAAGAGTTTTTTTTTTTTTTTTTTTTTTTAATACCTTTAATAGGTGCATCTTGCACTTGGTGACGGAACCATTAAAAACACTTCCACAAAATTTTATATACACATCACAAGAAATGACATGGATGGGAAAAAGGTCACGTGAGATTGCCCAAAAAGAAGAAGACTAAATGGATAAGAACTAATCCTGCCAAAAAGTCTCGATGTTAAAGGGCGATCCATTGATGATAATGCCTTTGTCAGAAAACTTTATTTATTTATTTATTGCTGTATTTACACCATGCATGGTGCGACACGAGGTAATAGGAATATTTGGTGTATGAATATTAATAATATTATAAAAGGTATATGGTGATTTTAAAAATTACTCATTTTATTATCATATATTAAAGTTGGTACTTGCAAAACAATTACATATACATGAGTAATACCAATGAATTTTTTTGGGGCTGGTGTAAGCAAATTATTCTTTTGCCCATTAATTAGAGCATAGACAGCGGGCGGCACTAGGCGCCTTGGAGATCTTCACTTCCTGATTAATGCTTAATGTGGCATTTGAAATGATGTATTTAGGGTGCAAGGAAGTCGAATTGGAGCAAATACATGCAGACACTACACCGACATTAATATGGAATGTGATATTAATAATATTAACGTGTATAATAAATTATTCTATACTTTTATATTGATATTGTTCACTAAATTACATGCAATTGAAAATATTAAAAATAGTCACTTAAAGGATTTCATCATAATATCCACGCTTTACAAGGAAAACATGTTGCCGTTCACGAACGACTAACAATTGTTGTTTAAATGCAAAATTGTAGAATCATTTATTATCTATCACGTGAAATATTGTATTAAAACTATATTCAAAAGGAAAAAAGAAAGGAGAGATCAAATTAAGCTCTTATAATTTGTACACATAAGGGAATTCGATTGCAGTAACACGTGCTTGCATCACGAATTTATATTTTCATATGGCTTTTGAGGAATGAGGAATGACGTAGTATCAGCAATGTAATCATGAGGCTCGTTATAGAGCAAATTCGTCTGCCTGATTGATAAACACCGAATAGAGTAATACTTTATAGGTTTCTCTGCAGTTTTCAAACCTAAATTAAAATCTTATACGGTTTAAGGTTGAGTTTTAAACTTAAAAAAAAAAATGTGACATTCAACTCAATAAAAAGGTAAATTAATAATAATATTTACTCTTAATTTATGCAATTTATAACCTAGACATAACTACATTAAGCATATTGACATTTGTTTATTTATGACCATATTATTATTTAATTGACTTTGTCTTTCATTTTTTATAAAAAAGATTAATACATATATTAAGTATTTATTTATAAAAATCCTTTAAAGATACACTTACCACAGCTTGAAAAATCAAAAGTAAAATATTTTATGTCATTGGGGTAAAATGAGGCAAGCTAGGTATCAAGTGTATAATACCCTATAGGGATAGTTCCAATAATAGGAGGAAAAATCCTATAGTGTTTTATAGGATTTTGAGAGACACTAAATCCTATGGAGATAAGTTTAGTTTTCATATGATTTTGACAAACGCTAAACCTTATAAAAGCATGTTCGGGTTTTAGAAAGCCAGCCCTGAACCTACCCTTATCACATCCTAACTTGATACTGGCACATGGAGATGACCTAGAAAGAAAAGCAATGAGGAAGAGCACGTAAGCTCAATGGATATAAACACATAAATAATAGAGTATTAACATCACTATTCTTAAAGAAAAGGTAGTGTGTTCTTTATTCTAAATCCTACTTTACTTTTAGAATTACAATTTTATAGAACGGCATCACTTCTCTTGACATTTCAATCATTTCAAGTAAGGAAAAGCTCTTGAGTAGTTACAAAGTTTAGCTATCAACAACATCCATCAAACCACAATGTTAGTCATTAGCTAATATGAATTCTACTTTTAATGGATTTCTCGATGGACTCTAAGGCCTCTCTAAATGCGTCAGTCTCCCAAATGAAGGTTGAGAGTAGGCAAATCAATCAAATTATCCTTATTCCACATCTACCATATTAAATCTTTCTAAATCATCTTAATATTCGTAGGTTTAACCCTTTAGAGTCACTATCTCAAGAAGTTAAGCTTAATTACTATTAGGCTTAATGTTCAAAATAATATAAATTCAATTTCGTTTTCTAAAATATGAAAAGGCAAATTAGAAGTAGATAAATTAAAAAATATACTTAAAAATAAAAAATAATTAAATAAAAAACAATAGACACCAATAAAATTGGCTTAAAGAAGTAAAGAACTAACTATTAGAAATCAGCGATGGAGAGACCAGGATGCACGATCACCAATATGACTTCGAGAACATAAGTCCTTGCCTTTGATGCGCTGCCGAGGATCACGATAGTCAACGGGAATAGAGCTTAAAAATTGTTTAAAAGATTATGAATCTGTTGCTTATGGGTATGATACTATTAAGTCTATGGCATACCTCTACGACATATCTGATACTATGCCCCTTTTGTTTTTGGCATTACTCAAGCCTATGGTGTGTAGAACACATGGCAAGCTCATGCTAAACAAGCATCGTCAGAAAGGGTGTCACACGCTTTAGAAGGCACCACATAAGAGTGCCGGAGTGCCGAGGGTGTAGTTTATAAGTCACAAAAGACCAAAGTCGAGCATGGTCGAGCGTAACGTAAGGATGACACTTGCCTGATGCTACTGGAGGCTAGTGACATTGGGCCATTAGGAGCAAATGGGGACTTGAAGCTGGTTAACCATTTGCGACTGAGTAGGGATGCACGCAGGTGATTGGGAGGTCTATAGGCAAAGACACCAACTCACTAGGAAGAATGGATTTAATAGGTGGAACACATTACATGTATAATATATATATGATGTGTAAATATCAATAAGATATTAACATATAATGAATGTAAATCACATATAGTAATTAACTTAGAAACAACTTATATATTTACTATACTTATCAACATCTTATTAGTATTTATATGTTACTATATATAATACGTGATATGTAATATTTAGTAAATTTTTTTTCACTGATTAGGGATAATTAGCATCGATCTCCAAATAAAGTGTAAGTTGGCCAAGATCTTATTTTGTTTCTTAAATTATCCTATTTGATGCATATTTAGTCAGTGTCTATTTCATGGATAAATAATACACTTATATCTAAACGATATTTCAACATGATGAACTCCCTTCATTGCTCTCATAATATTTCATCCAAAATCATCTAGAGTTTTCCATATAAATGCAAGGAGTTGTTTCATTTCAAGTTTAGTGCACAACACGAGCATTGTTAAAAAACCAAGAAGTAGTATATTCCCTTCCTTCAACAATCAATTAGGCATATGCATCTCATCCTATGTGTGTGTGATCCTTGTCCTAGCAACGGGTGCAGATTCTAGCGTGGTAGCTCCTCATGGAGTATAACAAAGGCTTGAATGCTGAATCGTGAGATCGAATTTACTAATAACAAAATATCACGAGTTTTGTGTACGCTTCATCAAAGTACAGTAACGCAGGGTTCGATTTACAAGACGGGAAAGAATTAATGAGATTTGGGACTCGCCTATAACAGCCATCCTCATCGTACCATCAATGTTGGGACTCATCAACCCATACCTATACTCGAGCCAACATCACCAGATCTAGGTTTTGGTTACATGACCTGCACTTCAGAGAGACACATGCAACCCAGGTTGCAAGCACCACAGCCTTACAAGACTGCATTTCACACACTAACGACACACCCACACATTTGCGTTTCAATTGAATAAAAACTTAAGGGTGGGGGGCATGTATTACTATTCAATTTTTTTTTTCCTCTTTTCTATTTTTTGAATAATAGCGATTCATACAAAATTGCTATTCGGTGTACAAAATATATATAAACACCATCTATCAATTTTATATAGAATAAGGGATGAGTGAATTGTTATTCCTCCAAATGAACAGGAAAAGAATATCAAACAATGCAAAATAATCTAAGCAAAAGTTTAACTAAGAGTTTGATATATTATTTTTATATGCTTCCTCTAGTAATTTGGACAATGCAATTTTAGTTTATCTCCAAACCTTAGAGAAGGCAGCTTTTTGCAGGTTTAGATTAGAGGAGAAATCCCTTCCGTCTATATATATATATAAACAGAAGTTATGATATCTTATGTAAGAAAAATAATTTGAATGATATGCTTATTTATATATCTTCTATCTATTATATCACCTACTTTGACATTTATTAAGAGCAGTTGCTGATGAGTAACACAATAGAGGAATGTTTAAAAAAACCACTAGTGCTTCATTTACATGTATGTAAATATCTGAATGGAAGTCTCTGGACCACCTGAGATCTGGCATGCCCATCTTAACATTTGACTTTCTAAGAAAATGCTTTGCATGATTTCTTGTACAAGGCTTCTAAGAAAATGCTTAGCATGATTCCTTGTACATGGCTTCCGAAGGATCGCGAAGATTCTGATCCATGCTCACATAGTCTCTCAATAATTTCAGTTTTACATTGAAAGTTGTCGTTACCACGTGCAACTTGAGGCATTTTTCGAAATTGATAAAGAGGTAGAGCTGAATTCTGGATTTTATTATTGAAGTATCTAAATCCAATATCAACTAATAGATACTATGGTCATAAAATCAGCATGTATGGTTATGGTTGTCAAAATCATAATTTTATTATTCATTTAAATACATAAAATTTATAAAATTACATCAAATTATAAATTTATAAACTCGTATATCAAAATTTATAATTTTACCAAAAATCTACATATAAATAATTTTACATTTATTTTAACTAAAAGAAATCTTAAAATTATAAACTTATTGAACAATATTATTAACTTACAATTTTAACAATTATACTATCTCCGATTAAGTTGAGCATCACATGTGGAGCGGAAGCTTTTGACTATATTAGTAAACACTCGTTCGCTTGCTTTCTGAATACCTTATTTGACATCATCAAATGGGCAACTTAATTGAATTAGAGATTGAAAAACAATGCATGGTTTTAGATAGAAATCCTCCTGATATGATAATATATTGAAGCTTTCAGATATCGTATTGCCTTTTAAATTTATTACTTAACAATTCCCATGCATCATCGAGTTACCGCTCCTTAATAAAAATACCGGAAGACAGTAGTCGAGAGTAATTGGAGTATACGTATATTCAACTTCCATTGCATGAGGATCTTTCCCAAATTCTGGAGATCAAGAAAGAGAATTTGCTAGAATGTTTATAAAATGAGCACATGATAATTTACCGTTTCAGCTTGCGCTTGTATAAATCATTTTTCTTTTTTTGATTTGGACAACATATAAACCATAGTTGGTTAAATTGATATTTCTTCACATAACCCTTGGAATAGTAACGCTGCTGCTATATCGCTAAGTAAAATATCAGAGACGTCACGCTAAGAATCAAACGTTATCATGTCTTTTGGATGTCCAAGCACAAACATAATGATCCTGAAAGCATGAGATAAAAACTTCCAACTATCACTTTCTCATCAGGGCAAATGAAGAAATTATGAACCAAGGCTAAGCAACTAGCAGTATACTCAACAAACCAAGCAACTACATAGATTCAATTCCCTCAACAACTGCAGAAATTTGGTTGCCGGTGTGTTGATTTGGGTTAAATGGAACTAGAAATTCAAAAATTGGAAGAACAGTTTTATAAGAGAAGGTAGACAAGCAAGAGCTATCAAACAATTGAGAAGATGATGCAGGACCTATCCATCTAGGACTAAAGCTCAATGAAATATTGATGTATATACAGCAATAATAATATGTAACAGACGATTTGAGTCCCCTTTTACAAAATTGCCGATTGTGTTCTTTCAAGAATATACCCAACTCCTGAACCTTAAGTCAATAACATAAATGAAGCAATGCTATAAGCTTATCTTTCCACGACCACCACATGTACTACACGATCGGGCAGAAGAGCACTTGGTGCAGTAGCTCCATTTTTTTGGAAGCCTGCATATGATATGTTAAATAAATTATGAGGCACCAAAAGTCACAAAAATGAATAAGAAGGTTTCTGAAGAATATATACGCTGCAGTATATCTAGTAGCCATGTTTTTGGCATTCAATCTAGCTCTCTCAGCACTTTCTTCAGACAATCTCTTTAACACAAAGCCTTCGCCATTGCACTCAGAACATATACCAGAACCACCACAATCTTCACATGTTCTCACAGAAATCTGCTTTTCTAAAAGCAAACATTAGCAGATGAATTGGAACTCATGCATACAGCTACACATAACTGAGAAAGCTCTTCCTATGGATCTCTTTTGCTGCAATCTACACTTAATCAACTTGAGAAAGTATTAGGTATATGCACTTACATTAATCTTGACCATAAGTGGAAGAGTAACCTTCTGCATTAGTCTATCATAATCAATAAGAGATTACTAAGGAATATAATAATTGTTTTGACTGTCATCATCCTAAAAAGTTCTCCTCTTAGTAGAATTGCACATTGTCAACAGTCAAGCAATTATATCTCTTGGAAAGAAAGTGAAAATCTAATTAGATGATTCTCTCGGTTTCAGAGTTGATGTGAGCAGATACCTTTGTTTCTTCAGTGGCTTTTTGTGTTCTCTTTGCAAGAATTGTGGCTGCAGTACCCACAACAGTAGCTGCAACCGCTACAGAGATTGCTGTTTCCGGTAGTGCATAGCGAATTGTAGAGTCTTTTCTTTGTTGTAAATTTTGAAACTTTGCACCAGTTGTGGAGCAAGAGTAAAGATTGATTGCACCAAGAGATTTAGATTGAGGATTCCTAATCTCTTACCAAAATGAAGATAAAGGTCAATTATGAGCACATAAACAGTAACTACATGAGAAATAAGGACCAGATAAACAATATGACATTGATATATATATATATATATATAATCAAGATAGAATGCCATCAGCAGTAATCCCAGACTCGCAAGCTATTACCTTGAAACAGTACATGTGAAAGCACAATGCATTACTAAAGAAAAAATAATGCACTTCAAGAGAAGATCAATATTCCCATGCTGCAAAGAATTACATTCTAGCACTTTCCAGCAAGAAAGAAAATAATGAAGCAGGGAACATCAACAAGTCATTCTAGGAATATAGCATTCTTTAATGAGTCTAGAGATATTGGCAATATTAATTTACAGTACTTCTAAGTTCATGTGCTCACATTTAGATCAAGGCGTTTCTGAATTCATATACCATGAGAAAATGTCTGATATGCATCATTTTTTATTTGTTCCAGTATCACCCAGTTCACTCTATAATACAATAAGTAACAATTAGAAAACAGGACATCCCCTAACTAGTTTCAATTTATCAATAGCAGTTTTATGTACCCTATTTGACTAGAACCACAAAAAAGGAACAAATTTTAGCGATCTTGGACAAAGCAAAGGTAAAATTGAAAATTTCGAAAAAGGGAACATGATTTTTTCTAATTGATGCAAAATCAACATTCTATTCATGCACAAAGCATAATGATTCATGGTAAACTTATCATGCCATGAAGCTAAGCAAACAGGGAACACAAGTACTTAAGTTGGCTTTCCTCCCTTGCCCAACCCCAACAAGTACACGAATTTCATTCATTGCCAGTAATTGGAAAATAGATACTAATAATTATTAGTGTTACACTCAAAAGACCATTCTCTAGGGTCTGGATTATGTGGTTTCTTTTCAGTAATTGAGACCTATCTAATATTCCATCAAATGAATGGAAATTTTCCAGATCTTGGGTCTCATATTTCTAGTCTTTTGCCTAGGAACTTAAATTATGAATGTCAAACAAGATGCTGTAAGATAAATAATTTTGTTGTGCGTTGTTTAATTACAGTTTTAAAGACCTAAATTACAATGTGAAAAGAAAAACATAAAATAAGCATTTTGAACAAAATAGAACTATCCCTAGCGTTTGTTGCCTTCATACAGTCAAGTTTCAATGATTGTTTGCTGAACAGTAGGGATCTAAATAAACTGAGTTAGCTTGCAGGTCACTAAAGTTCAACTTAATATTTATTCAAGTTGAATGATATTAATGTTCAAGTTGCTTGCATATCTTGCAGAGCCTAGCCCAATCTTGTAACTATCTGTCTAGTTTAGTTCACTATCCTGATTAAGTTCCAATCAGGTTTAAGTTTATACCGACTTTAAAATACAAACCTAACTAATTTAGTTGAGTTGAGCTCAAATTCAAGTAGCGTATTGTTTTCAATTCTCAAGTTGACTCAAGCTTGGTACTATCATCCGATTCATTTGCACCCAATCAAATGCCCTTTCTGTCTAGTATAATAAATTTTCACACTAATTCAGAAACAGTTCCTCCAGTGTCTGCCTTGGGGACACTAGTTTTACAAACACGTCAGCAAGTTATCATATAGAATTGTAAAGTTTTTCAATTTTCTATAAAACATGTTTGCCCCATTCAGTCCTTATCGAGATAAGCTCCCCTGTAATCAAAACCGATAAGAACAAGAAGACATGTATCCACATGCATATCCTATTCACAATTTGGAGTTAAAGAGCCCCAACATCCACAACAATTGATGCAACAATCAATCATCCTAGTCATTAAAGAGAATTGAAAACACAGGTTCAGCAATCTCAGTCTCACAAATGAGTGTGTATGGCTATGGCAAGGTAGTTTCACCAAATTATTTGAGGCACATTTAAAGAGAAAACCCTAACCAGTGAAACCTAATTATAATCACTCATTAATGCCTCGCACTAATTTCCTTCAACAGTATCTTAATAATTGCGGCAACCAATCTCATCAACTTAAAAGGAGGAGATGGGAAAAGGCAAACCCTAATTCAGTGGAAATATGATAATGAAATTACTAAATTAGGGATTAAGGATTCTTACTGTTATAGAAGGAATTCGTATACAAGATGGGATGCACTGCGAGCTCCATAGGATATTTAACACTCACCTCAGTGACGGTTGAAGTTCTGTAATGCCTGTGAGTCTTATCCGAGCTAACTCACAGAAAGCATGTATTTAAAGCTCTAACACAAAATGATGGATATCCAACTAGCTTTGATAACAAATTGATGAGACAACAGGGTTTTCGATGTTGATCAATAATAAAAAGAATATTATCTTTTTTATGGTTATTTTCTTTTTTGGTTTTATGAAACTGGTAGTAAATAAGATATGGACAAAATTGATATTATATATTAAACATGAAAATTTAAACCAATCTCATTAAACACAAATCAAAAGTTGATATAGAGATGAGAAAAGGTCAAAGATGGAGAGAATTAATTAAAATTAAACTGAGATCAATAAAAATATTATAATATAACTTTTATTTATTTATTTATAAAATAACAAAAATTACTTATATTCTTAAAATATTTATATTTATTTATTTATTTATTTTATAAATTAGTATATATTTTATGAAATATAAGAAAAATAATATATTTTAACCTAAAAAAATCTATAAGTTCTTTTAAGAACTATTTTAGACCAATTGTGTCAATTTGATTGAATCTAAATCGTTGTCAATAAAGATTAAATAATGACTTATATTAATTTTATGGATGGATCAGTTTTAAAATGGATTGAATTAAATATGCAACCTGAATTTGATAACACTAATTGAAGCTAATATACAATTTACGAAACACTCACAAGTATGAAGAGAAAATCCAAGTGCCTCACCCAATGGCTAGTGTTAATCACCAAGTTGACCATAGTCCATAATTAGATGAAAAGAGCGAAGTGAATAAAGACTTGCAAGCAAAAGAAAATACAGAAACACAAATTGATTGATCTTCTATAATTTCTAAATTTGCCAGCATACTCTAATCCCTTCTACTTGTAGGATTAGTGAAAGATAGGTGTTTCGAGCCCCGTCTACGATATTATATCATAACCGTATCGAGCCACAGAGGAAACTACATGACTTATGATTCTCGTGAACGTGATTTCTTATAACAGTAAGAGAAAAGTAAGATCTCAAGCTATATAAAAGATCTTGTCACATGAAAATCCCGTGGGGCTTCATCTCTCTATTGGGACAGCCAAGATCCAAGGATCAAGATAAATAAATGCAATGAGTGAAATTTATGGTCTCTTTAACCACCCAAACCTCATAACAAGGGAAATAGCATAAGTTTTTGGATTTCTTAATGAGTATTCCAAAAATATGGACGAAAATTCTTCAAAGATATGCACAACCTAATATATGAATATGTAAACATATTTATCTAAAAAGGATAAGACAAAAGAGATCAATACATTTTTATATGTATATTTTTAAAAACTATTGTTTATTAGTATCTTCTCATTCGTTATAAGCGTTCATTCTCATCACTTATACCTTTCCGTAACTAATATCTTTTTATCATTACAATTTTTGTTCTATTATGTATCTCAAGGATATGTACATTATATAATGGATGATAAGATAGGCAATCCTTACATGATTGAATATTAAATAGCACAACCATTAACTTATTCGAAGAGTTACAAGTCTTTCTAGATGATATTTCTTTTCATATATAAACATAGGAAGACAACTAATTATCATGAAAATCATTATGTGATATATATTTATAGAATTTTAACAATAACATTCATAACATATTTAATACAATTAATGGACATATAATGTAGAACCCCCTTCCCTAAGTTGTAATCATCATGTAAATCAACCAGTGATAGACTAGGTTCAATCCTTCCTCCTCAAGCTATAATATGTAATGTTGTTAGTAAAAAATAAATAAATAAATAAATTACCAAAAGAATCTTCTCATGCAAATGTGTTATTAGGTGAACGAGATGGTTTCCAAAATTAATTGATTAGTGCTTATATATATTAGAACAACTCTTACATTCTATTTATTTATATCATTAAGTTCAATGGGGAAAAGGGTGTGCAATTTTAGACGTCAATTGGTTACCATCATTATAGGCATTATACTGATCCAAATGCACCAATTATCTTAAGAAACTGTTTGTAGTTTTAAACATCATTATTAATGGTTAAGATTATTATAATCTAATTACATGAATAATAGTTTTCCAATAAGATAGATTAAATTCAAATCCCTCCTACTCCAAGTAATATAATTGGCTAAGGAAAAAAGAAAAAACATCATTTACTAATGAAAGTCTTTTTTCACTTTAGACAAAATATAGAAAAATAGTTGTCATAGTGGTTAAAGCCACCATAAGGTTGATATGGTGTTTATGGATTAGCTTAAATGAAATTCTTAAAAAGTAAAGTCTAATAACAGTTCCAAAGGGTCTAGTAAAGCAATCTAACAGAAATATTTCAAAGGTCTGAAACAATGCTAAGACCCACATTACCTAATAGCCAAACTGACTAAAAAAAGGAGAAATCATTTGTAGACCTCGAAATAATAGTCATCATTCTTGATATCCACAAAGTCCTCATTATCAAAACCAAAACCAAGCATATCATACATACAATAAAGTTTAACTTAAAAAAATAAAAACAAAATGAGTTGTAAGAACTTAGTACATACTGTCTACAAATGTATACTAATGCTAGACCGCATATGCTCTTATTACTAATACAACAAACCAAGTTCATTGAGCTTTAGTGTAACAAATAACATAGGAGCACTCATAACTCAAGACAATGTACTAGGGAACATTTACATTCAATCCCACCATAGTTAACATGGTGGGATAAATGCTATTGTTATTTTTATGAAGTTTTTCATTAGATAAATGCTTTTGAGATTTGAAAACCTTAAATTGATTTTGTTTGCTTAGCATAGAAATAGCTTATTTATCAATATAATCTCATACTGAATAAATTCATAAACTAGCCTAAGGTTACTACTAAGGCTTAAAAAGTAAAGTCTAATAATAGTCCATCAAATAGTTCCAAAGGGTCTAGTAAAGCAATCCAACAAAAATATTTCAAAGGTCTAAAACAATGCTAGGACCCACATTACCAAACAACCAAACTGACTAAAAAAAGGAGAAATCATTTGTAGACCTCAAAATAATAGTCATCATTCTTAATATCCACAAAGTCCTCGTTATCAAAACCAAAACCAAGCATATCATACATACAATAAAGTTTAACTTAAAAAAAAAAAAAGAGCTATAAGAACTTAGTATGTACTGTCTACAAATGTATACTAATGCTAGACCACATATGCTCTTATTACTAATACAACAAACCAAGTTCATTGAGCTTTAGTGTAACAAATAACATGGGAGTACTCATAACTCAAGACAATGTACTAAGGAACATCAACATTCAATCCCACTATGGTTAGGATCAAAGGTTGGCGAGCGTGTCCAACTACCCCTTCTAAAACCATCGTCATCTTCATCTATAAAGTAGTCTCACATGGAGTTCATCATTATTATTTGGTAGCTAGTTATTATAGTCCATCTATGTTGTATAGTTTGCTATGTCCAAAACCCTAAACTACATCCAATATAACTTCCTTGCATTAACGGTTGTTGTTACCGTTAGTTTCCTCCTATCAACAACCCTTCAAGCCACCCTTTGTAGCTTAAATGCTTAACTACTATGTCCTCCTAGAATTGACGTCTACGCCCATGATCCTAATCCAAATTGTTGAATTCCATATCATCTAACCATATACAAATAGTAAACACTAATTACTAGTTGAGTTTGTGTATTAATCTAGTTTATTCTATCTATAAGCACACACATCATGAAGAATTATTAGTCGAGTTTGTGTATTAGTCCCATTTATTCTATCTATAGGCACACACATCATGAAGACTTTCCATACCTAAACTCCCAAATAAAGTAAATTGAAACCAATTATCTAATATAAATTACCTAATTAGGTCATATAAAAAAAATACAAATTACTTATTAACTATGATAAAACCTAAGAGTTTTTCTTTTTCTTTTTTGTTGCAATAAGACTTAAGAGTTGATTAATTATTATTAACTCGTTAATTTGCTACTAAGTTTGTAGTTTAAGCCTAATTAACTTCTACTTAGTTTGTTTCTTAAGTGTAATCCCATATGGCTAGTAGGCCCATTTAATTATACAATTAAATTGGCTTATTAAGATTAGCTTAATTATTAGTTCATCTATTACTTATAAGGTCCTTTCTATTTATTAGTATTTTTATTTGTCATTTAATGACTTAGTTTAATTAATTAGATTGATTCAATGGGTAGAAATTTAATTCAATTTTAGAAAATTTTATTTATGATTTAAGATTTTGAGTCATAGAAATAAATTTAAGAGGCTTTAATCTATTCGTATCCATAACCATCTAAAATCTCATAAGAACAAGTTTTTGATGATTTGTGGAGCTCATGTTGGATTAAACTTGCATTTTTGCCAAAAAAATTATTGAATGTTCATGATAACATATGCTAAGAAAATACAAATCGAAATCTAAAAAATTAATGAATGGAAACAATTATTCATAACCTATCATTGTATTGAGTGAATCAAATGCTACCAAAATAAGAATCTACACGAATATTCAACATAGACTCATTATTTACATCATCAACTCATTCAAGATTATTCAAACCAATCAAGAACACATTTAGATTTTCTACAAAAGTTCCATAAAATCAAATCAAATGAGAACATGAACATCAAAACCTACACTATAACTCTCGACATGCATTGATTCAACATAGTACATCATCAATTTTTATTAAACTTGATTCTAATCCAATACTTAACATCCTAAATCAACATCTATCAAATCCAATTCATCAAAACATGTAAGATTAACAAGATCATACCCAAAACACACCTAAAGGCTCAACCACACTTAAAATATTTCAATTTATGTGATTCAAACTTCATTTCATCAATTTACATCAAATCTCTATCATTAATTACACCTTAAACATCATATTTTACTTATATCAAGAATTAAACAAAATATTTATATCCATACATCAATCATGCCACCACCATTAATCTAACACCCAATTATATCACTTCAAACATCAATCAAACAACCTTGTATCACTTAAACGTTAAGTTTACACTTATGTCAAATTAGCTACTTATCTCTTTAAGATTCCTCAATTGCATATGTAAACTCACTTGAAACTTCTTATAGACCCATTAACCACCAATTAATACTTGGAACTCTTTGAAAACAACAAATTAACACCTAGTTATTATGTTAAATTATACATAAAAAAAATCTATAACACTCATGCTTTAAATCACTAAAATTAATTGAAACTGTCTTCTTTCCCATAATCAAAGCTTGTGCCACTCTTTCAACTCCCTTGGTTGTTTCATACTCCTAATTAAATTCATAAAGCAACAAATGATTAGATCTTTAAGTTGGTAAACTTGAAATTTAACTTAATTACAGATAGATTAGTAGATATTTACTCTTAGCTTTTGTAATTTGCTCCTTAACTTTGAAAATCCACTTGATAATCACTTGATTCATCTTAAGAAATTGGAAAACCTACTTAGACTCTCCAATACTACTCATGCCACATGTAGTAATCTACGGTCTTCTTGATTTTTCTTTTAATTTGTATTAGTGAACAACTTGTTATCAAATTCCAATTTAGCTAAACTAATTAGATCAAAAGACCTAATTATTATTATACCCCCATTTAGACTCTTCTTCAACTTTACATAAATTATTACTCAAGGATAGTTTAACAACTGCTTTAATTAATTTTTGCTAGATTAATTAATTTTCCCATTTAAGGCCAATTTACTAAAACAACCTCAGTTAATTAATGAATTTAGGGCTCTTTTAATAATTTAAGTTTAGAAAATAATTTAGTGAGCTTGGAAAACTATATTTTGTTTCTTAATAATTCTTTTTATTAATTATTATTAATTGATTTATCATTCTAGGTTATTTTACTCTAATTTGTTAACCATTTTCCAATGATTTTTTAAGAATGAATTTTGAACTAATTACTCTTTAATTTAAAATTTGCATATTAGTTATTTGACTATAAAATTTGTTTTTACTATTGACAAGATATATATATGAAGTCCAATATTGAACAAATTGTATGTGTGCAAAGAGAGTTAATCTAAGATGATATGGTTAAATGAAGGAAAAAACATTTAAATTATTTTTATATTCCATGTTTTAAATAAATTTTTCATAAATGTGGTATGGTAAAGAAATATCATATAAATTATATTTTTCAGCCATAATTAGATAAATTTTGTTCCGTTGAATATGAAAAAAATAATGGAATTAAAAGTAACACTTCATTTATGGACAGTATCCAATATATTGTTCTCTATAATTACAAGTTTTCCTTTTCTCAACACCACCACCCCTCCTCCCCCCCCCCCTCCCTAAAAACTTTAACAACTAAAGGGAAGTTCACATCATTCAAATTTTCTTTCTTTTCTCTCTCTCTCTCTCTCTCTCTTTTACAATTTAAAAGTTAGGTGAAACCATGGAGAATGTAGATGATTTCCAATAAATATTAATGTCATCTACTTGAATGATGTGCCATGATTTATATCAATATATTAATTTTTGAAACTTTTGTATGATCAACCATTTTTTCTTAAAATATAATATTTTAACATATCTTAGCTTGTTCATTGATAACTCTAATTTTAAACATATTTTATATAGTGATTTTATAGCATTTCCCGTACATCTTTGGTTTTCTTTAAAGAAATTGATACTTAATTGAGTAAAATGTTGATTTCAGGGTTGAAATGCATTCTAGGCTCGAAAACAAAGAAAACGAATCAAGTTTCACTAAATTCCGAGTTCAAACGAAGAAGTTATGAAATTTTGAAGTTGTGCAGAAATTTTGCCTTAGTGCAGAAAGTTACACGGCCTGGGGACACGGCCGTGTTCCAGGCCGTGTCTGGTGACGAAAATAGAATTCGTGTAATACACATATAAAAGGATATCTTAGGGTTTGAAAGAGGGAGAGACATTACAGAAACAGAAAGAAACAAGAGACAAGAAGAGACTTAAGGAGAAACAACATCAAGAAGCGATAACGACATCGATTTCAAGATTAAAGATTGTTCATCAAATCAAGAGGGGTTTTCATGCTTTATTTCATGTTTTTGATGAATCTCGTTTTTAGATTCATTATGATAGCTTAGAATTCAAGTATTTAGGATTATGGAACCTAGGGTTTCATGTAACCCTTGGATTGAATTATAATTTCAAGAAAGTTTCTATCTTTTCTTGATTCAATTATGTCGTTAATTATTGATTGATAATTCTAGAGTATCAATATATGATATTATGCATGTTAATTGAGAAATTGCATGTGTAATTAGATCTTAGCATAATTGAAGAGAATTACATGTATACTTAGAGATAAGATACATAGTTCTTTCGGAAAGTTGATTGTTTGTGTGGGAATTCATTAAACATTAATGCAATTCTAAGTTATATTACTAAGTGAAGAGATTCCGGTAAATAATTTAGGATTAGGGTTAATATGCTTGAGAAAGATATTAGCTTTAATTGTGAATCCCTCCGATCAAGAATTATAGAAACTAAATTGAATATATTTTAAAAGGTTACATGTTAAACACTAGGGGAAATAATTCCTAAATACATCATTGCATACTTGAAGTCGTTAATAGTTTATTGTTTTCTAAATTGCTTAGTTAAGTCTCATAATTAGTTTAGTTTATTAATTTCAGTCTTTTTAATTCATTCAATTCATCATAATTTTCCGGTTAGATAATAAAGCTAAAGTTAATATTAGTACTCAAAATCTCTGAGGGATCGACTCGGACTCATATCCGACTATATTAAAATTGATAGGTGCGCTTGCCTCGTATCATTCATGATATGGTTTCATTACCCACTAATCATAATTGAGTTTTTCTTTTTCTTTTTCTTTTTTTCATTTTGTATCTTTGTGTGTAATTTCTACACTATACTAGATTTTTCTTTTCTAATTTATATTTTAACCTTAAGAACACTCATTTTGTACAATGTTTATCAATAATAATTCTAATGTAATTTAGTTTTATAATTGCTATTGGTAATTACCAAAGCACCAACTATTCAATTTGAATACACACATGTGAGGTGCGTTATGGGCTAATTTTTCATGTGTTTTGCCCTTATTCGCACATTGTGTATACTTTATGGGACACCACTTAGAAACAAATATAATGAAACGTAAGATATCGGACTGGATTTACATGGCCATAGAAACAGAAGGACACTGAAACTTTGTAAATTCTAGCCCCAAAAATACATGTACGTCCAAAACAAGAATTTACTCACAACAAGAGTATGATTACATAGTTGTTGTAGACGCCGAGAGGTGTCCTCCCTTTACATGAAAATATTGAATTTTCACACCATATCTATTTAATGTTCATCGCAAGTAATAAATAATAGACTTTGTAGTAATACCCTAATGCTGAAATAGAAAATTGAAATTTAATACTATCGGCGGCAAGTGCAAATCCTCGTATTCAATTTCATTAAAATCAATTAATGATGCTGTTGGCTTATTTTTTAAATTTTAGTTGCTATCTTAAATTATAAATTTGCATTGGGTGGTTGTAAGGGTTTCCTCTTAATTGTATCGATGAGTTCGGGGTTTTGCTCAACCAAACATGTAGGTAATTCTTTATGCTGTTGGGGAAATATGAAAGTTCATTATTCCACCACCCCCACCAAACCTTTTTAGCATTAAGTATGAATATGAATCCTCACCAAATTAAAAAGTGATCAAGAAGACAATTACTAAAAATTATTCGATCACACAAATTAAATAGAAAATATGTGAGGAAAATAAGCATGCTAAACATATGTGCGACATAATCTTTTTCAGTATTGAGTAGAATGCAAATGATTGATTGAATTCTCATGAACCGATTCACATATATCATATTGATATACATATCTCATTAACCAAATGTATTTTCAATTTATATTTGTACTATAATTCTAACTAAACCTTTTTTTTTTCTTCAAAATTCTCATCAATCTAAATCTTTTAAATAAATTGTTCAATTTTTTGGCATCGGGTTTATGTTTAACTACTAGCTAGATACTAACATTCTACAACATTTATTTATATTGAAAGGGCCCAATTTCACTCATAATATTTGTTACCTCCTTCGAAAAAGGACAAAACTTTAGGCATTTATACATAAAGTTAATTATAAACTCTATAAATCACTGCTATCCTACCATGATGCATATTCTATATATAGTAATATGTATAGAGATTGATCACATTTAGTTTTTTTATGATCTTCATTCTCAAACTTCACGAATAAAAAAAAATTGTATGTATTAGATCTTGATAAAATATTAATAAACTACATGCAATATATAATAAAACATGGATTGCAGATGTTAATATACTTGCCATATACTATATCTTAGATAGTAGATACTTTTTACAGGCCCATCAACAATGGAATGCCCCATTTCCCGAAACATGTAAAATAACCTCTCATTTGAAATTTGCATCATATTATCCATAGATATTACTGCGCATTAACTTTGCCACCAGAGCGGGAACACGCGAAAAAACTAGAAAAACAAACATCATAACTTTAAGGAAAGAAGACAACATCTACTACTACTACTACTATGTACACATAAATCGAACATTGTAATTCGGTGCCAAATCTGAATCTAAATCTGTCTGACTCGGTGCCATTACGAAAACTCACGGGCATCTTATTCCCACAGTCAGAAAGAACACACCCACCTCTCCATTAAATTCATAATGCCTCTCTCTACCTATATATGAGCTGTTTGTGTGTCAACATGTGTGTGTATGTACATGTCATATCTTCACGAGCCTATTTAAAGGGCTCTATTTCCCACTTCTTCTTCCAAACTTTGCCTACTTGCCTCTCCTTTTTATACGCAACCATATTTCATTTATACACACATACAACACCTCAATATATAAATTATCGATTTCCTCAGTCTCATCTCATCATAGTAGCATCGATCAAATTTATTCACGTATACGTTCTTTAATATGTCGATTTCTCGTTCGAATTTATATATTTTTGCTATGACTCTTCTGTTCCTCATGCAGTCGAGTGCAGCTGCACGAGCGGGAGTCGTGCTGTCTAGTGTTCCTAGCACTATGATGCCTTTACTTCCGCGATCAAGAGAATATATCAACGTGAAGCCTCCTTTTTATAGGAACAGGCAGGTATTTGGAGGCAGGGGAATCAAGGATTGCATGCCGAAAGGGTTTAGGCACTCCTCTGCCCCGAGCCGGTTCGTTAATTACGAGCCTCTCGGTTCCAGATGTTCAACAGGCCACCCACCAGCCAGGCCTTGAAGTGGTGTTGCGGAATTGAATTAAAGATTCGAGAATTGCCACGGCATGAAATCTAAGGATGTATATGTAATGGCCAATCTATGTATATTGGTGTTAGGAAAGTTTTATTATGAACCGGGTTATACATAATATGATATGTTACCAAACATTAGTAGTATTATGTATCTCTATGTGAATGCATGTTGGACATCATTATAACTAATTATTTATAAACTCGATCCACACAAGTACTTTTCGAAACTATTATTATATAAGTTGGCAATATTATAATTAGACTCTTGGTAAGCAGCAGAAAAAGATGAATCGTGCATGGTAGAGACTATGTATTTTGTGCCTTTTTAGAATTAGAAAGGATGATCAGAGGATGTATTGTTGTTTTAATTTTTGCATGGTGATAGTAATGAAAGTGAAGTTTCTTCTCTATTAAATGGAATCATTTTCCTCTGTTATTATATTTTTAAAATATGATGGATCTCCAATTATTATTTGCTTCGAAAGATGATAACCGCAGCTATAGTTGAATATTTCACACACATTGGAATATATAAATTTTGCAATAAGACACAATCCTTGTCTATCAAGATTATAATTCTAGACCAAATAGCATTAGAGAAAAAAAAATCTATTTCTTTTCTCTTTGATTTCTGCAATTTTTTATTATTTTTAATATGATTTGATCAAATATATCCAATAATAAGAGTTTATTAAATGAACCGTTGGGAATCAATTAAGAGGTGATATGTGTCACTTCTTAACAAAATATTTAATAGGTCACCGGAATGATTATTTTTATTCATTTTCAAAAACTCAAATAGGAAAAAGATGTATTCAGAAAATAAATATATAAATAAGGTCAAAGTTTGAGAACTAATTTTACACCTTTCCCTAATTAATTCAATCAACTGTTTCTCTTATACTGCCCTAAGGACCAAAATCTAACCACATTAAAAATATATCAATTTAATAATAAATAATAATACCATATTAAAACCTTACTCATAAAAGGATTACACACTGTTTATAATATCAATAAAAAGCCCATACATAATAAAATACGTACTAACAAAAACGTTGCAATCCAGTTAACAAAGGACAAAGCTTGATTCCGCTATCTTTCTTTAAAATATAATATATATATATATATATAATTGGCCATAAAAAGTAAAAATTTTGAATTAATAAAAATCCGTCTTTTGTTTTTAGAGAGGATAACGGCCAGAGGCCCGTTCATATCATGTGAACACAATCAATCTGGCTTTACCTCGCGTGCAAAATCAAATATATTATATACATCTGACACAAAGTACAGTACACACTCAGTATTTTAAAAAATCACAAGAATAGCAATGGCCCAGTTGGCAACTTTTTGCTTCGGCGTCGAAATGGGTATCGCTGAATTACACTCCAAAATGAAGGTAAGTTTGCTTAGCCAAGACAAGTAAAATAAAGAATTTATATTAAATAAATAAATCTCCCTGTTTTCGACTTTCGTACGCGTTTGGTTCGCTGAAATAAAATAAAAATTGCAACTATAGTGGGACGATAATTCCATGAAAAGGAGTTTACCTGGAATGATCTTTATGCTTGTAATTCTTTTCGAATAAGTATTGTTTTTGGAATAAAATTATTATTTCTTGAAGTATAAACATTTCTTTGATAGAAAAGAAAAGTAATTATTACATATTTTTTGAAACGAGTATTTATACAAAATATAGTTATACAAGTTGATGACACCTTATTTGCTTACTGTCCTTTTGTATATTGGCGCTTGTCCTTGGCATAATGACATGAGAGTATCCTTTTCGTAAGAGGCTATAGGCTTCGGAGGCATGCACCAATGAGGAGGCTAGAGGTCAGCAGTCCTTCAGGTCCTTAAGGATGTTGAAGATTTGCTCTCAATTCTTGATCTTCTTCTTCTTTAGGTACATAAGGCATCAGGTCAGTGACATTGAAAGTAAAAGATACTCCGTATCCTTTTGGTAGCTCAAGCTCATATACGTTGTCTTTGATACACCAAAGGATCTTAAAAGGTCTATTCGACTTAGAGGATAACTTATTCGTCCTTTTCCTTGGGAAATGCTCCTTATTGAGGTAAATACAAACAAGGTCTCTTGGGTTATAAATGACTTGCCTCCTTCTTCGGATTCCTTATTTCTTTTGTCGGGCTATAGTTTTGGCTAGTTGCTTAGTAATCTTTTGATGCAATTTCTATAACTCCTCAGTACATTATGGATTCTTTCCAACAGTAACTCGAAGGAGGTTGCCAACTATTCTGTTAATAACTTTTGTCTGGCCATATATTTATAAGTGGTAAGAAGTACTAAACATGAGCTTAGTACCAAGCTTCTTCTATAGGGTTCTTTAGAAGAAGCTTCTGAACTTTGAATCACGATTAAACACAATACTCCTTGGTATTCTATGTAGTTGCATGATCTTTTACAAAAAGAGGTTAATAACAAATAAAGCATAATTAGTTTTGTGGCTCGAAATGAAGTGGCTCATCTTGTTGAACTGATTGTCCACTATCATAATAAAATCATGTCTTCATAGTGTTCTAAGTAAGTAGAGCTTGAAATCTATGCTCAAATCAATCAATAGCTGTTCTAGTATAAGCATAGATGTATACTCTCCATATGGCTCCTTTCTTCCCTTGGCATGTTTGCATACCTCACATCATTCAAGAACTTAGCGTACATTTTTCATTATCCCTAACCAATAGAAATGTTCTTTTAGTAACTCGGTTATTCTCTTCTCACCAAAGTAGATGATTAAGCCCCTAGCATGGGCTTCTTGAATAAGTAACTCCCTTGTAGAATCACTTGGCACATAAACTTACTTTCTCTTCATTAGAAACCCTTAGCTCAAATAGAATCCATCCACTACTCTTCCTACATGGCATTTGACCACTAAGGGTCTAAAATACAGATCATGCTCATACTGAGAAGGTAAGGTGCCAAATCTAAATATCTTAGCTTACAACACCGTAATAAGAACATGTCGATGAAAGAGTGCATCGACAATAGTATTGGTGCTCCCCTTCTTGTACTCGATGACATGGCAAAATGTTTCTAAAAACTCAGCCCATTTAACATGACATCGAAAAAGTTTTTGCTACCCTCTAAGATGTTTAAGAGATTCATGGTTAGTATAGATGATGAACTCTCTCAATAGTAAGTAGTGTTGCCAGTTTTAAAGTACACAAGCAAGGGCATAAAACATCCTGTCATATGCCAAGTAATTCAATGTAGCTCCTCTAAGTTTCTTGTTGAAATCAGCAACTGGTTAGCGTTCTTGATAAAAACAGCTCCAATGCTGACTCTAGATTCATCACATTCTAGTTTAAAAAATTTGTCAAAGTCGGGCAAGATGAATATTGGATCGGAAGTCAACTTGGACTTAATCTCATTAAAGCTTCTCAAACCATTTTAATTTAGAGTTTTTCTTGGTCAGATATGTCAGTAAGGTAACTATAGAACTAAAGTTTCCAATGAATCTTTGATAAAACAAAGCTCGACTATGAAAACTCCTTACTTTGGTAAGACTAGTCAGTATTGGCCATTTGAGAATAGCTTAGACTTTTTTGTTATCAACTTAGATACTTCCTTCAAAAATGACATATCTTAGGAATACTACCTTACTTTGACAAAACATACATTTCTTCAATTTATCAAATAAGTGCTCGACATAGAGAATATCAAACATAGATTTTAAGTGCATGACATGGGAGATGAGGTCGGCACTATATACACTAGTATATCATCAAAATATACAACAACACACTTACCAATTAATGTTCTCAAAATATGGTTCATCGGTTGCATAAAGGTACTCAGCGCGTTTATTAAACCAAATGGCATCACCATGCATTCGAATAGGCTATCCTTTATTTTGAAAGCAGTCTTCCACTCATCCTTAAGTCTGATTCATATTTGATGGTAGCTACTCTTCAAATCAATCTTTGAAAAAACTCAGGCACCATGCAACTCATCAAGCATATCATCTAACAATAAGATCGGATATTGGTACTTAATAGTGATTTTGTTGATTGCTCGACTATCAATGCACATCTTTTAAGAGCCATCCTTCTTTGGCACTATAACAGCTAGCATAGCACAAGGGCTTATTCTCTCTCAAACATATCTATAATTAATTAACTCATCAACTTATTTCTTCAACTTGGTAGCTTACTTAGGGTTGAGCCTATAGGCAAGTCGATTAGGCAGAGTAGCTCTAGGTTGAACGTCAATACAACATTCTATATCTCTAATTGGTGGTAAACCTCGGCATCTTTGCATGAAATAGGTCGGCATACACTTGTAGTAAAGTTTGCACCTTAGCAGGTAAAGTTTCGGCCTCTCTTAACTCTAGAAGTTTCTTAACTAATAAGAGTACGTATTCTTCCATCTTGGCATCTTTGGAAAATTAGGCTTAAGAAATCACTAAGGACTTCTGCTGTAGTGATCAAGTAATCTTCTCTTGTGGCTCCTACACTTCTTTAGGGCTCATTAGCATCAATATAACTTTCTTATTGTCCATTTAGAACATATAAGTGTTCTTATATTCATCATGCAATACTATCAAATAAAATTGCCAAGGTCGACTAAGTAAGATATGTGAGGCATACATGGGTATGACTTCACATAGCATCTCGTCCTTATATGTGTTGCCAATAGTAGTCGACACTTTAACTTACTCGGCAATGGGTAGACCTTCCTTCTCATTTAGCCAATGAATCTTGTACGGCTTAGGGTATGGATAGGTTAGCAATTTTAAGGCTTTAACTACTCCTCATGCTATCACATTGGTACAACTCCCTCCGTTAAGGATTAATGCATAAAACTTGCCATTCACTTGACAATTTATATGGAAGAGGTTTTCCTTTTACTCATTCTCCTTAGATACAAAGGTACGAAGAGATTATTGTATGACAAAACAATATTTAGGTCCTATTTTGGTTAAGGTCATAGCATCAGAATCTTCTTAGAATTCTTCCAACAGCTAATTAACTCCTACTTCATCTTCTCCTTCACTATCACTCTCCACTTCAAATTAAGGCTTGTCTCCCTTGATGGTCATGACACATCTATCTGAGCACTAACTAACCGCATATCCAAAACTAAGGGACTTGAAGCACTTAATCTCTTGGGTCTTCCTTCTTGAGCTCTGACCTTAGTCTTTCTTGACCTTAGGCTCTTCAGCTTTGCCATTGCCTTGGCCATTATCATGCCTACTCAACATCTGACCTCGGCAATCTACCTTAGAACTGAATTAAGCTCGATCATATCCTAGTTGGCTCAGCATACCAATTCTACTTAGTAAGCCAGGTTGGTTGCTCAGTACTCGGCAAATCCGATTCCTCTTCTACGTCTTGACCTTCTATGTTACTCAGGTGGTTTCATCTAGAGTTCCAAGCCTTTATATCTCCACTATGTCACCAATTTCAGTCGTTAGCCTAGAAATGAACCATGTTATAGTCTTTGTCTCAGGCTTGTCAACATTACATATGATCATCAGTAATTAAAACTCTCGAACATACTTGTCTATTGATCTATTACCTTGTCTTAAATCTTTAAGACCTTAGAAACTATTTTGCTTGTAGTGCTTAGGAACGAATCTACTTCTTAGGACTCTTTTCATCTTATTCCATGTTTAAACTTCACGTCGGGCTCTCTAACGTACATTCTGTAACTTCTTCAACAATATTGCGGCATACTTAGAAAATTCTAATGCAACCATGTAAATATGAACAACATCTTTGTGATCATAAAGGTCAAATATCTTTTCAATCTTCTCTTCCCAGTTTAAATAGTCATCAGCACTATCAGACCTATTAAAGCTTAAAATCTACACCTTAAGATGCTTGGCTCCTCTAGGAACCCTAAGCTAACATTCTCCTAATCGATCATACTGCTCTTCCTCATCATACTTCTCTACTTCATCCAACTCAAGTCTCTTTCTCACAACTCTGTTAACATGTTGGGGTGAAGCTATGTTTACGTTAATAGCTTCAGGTGCTCAATTCTCACCAATATGTCTTCTCGGCCTATCTCCCATTTCTTGGTCTTATTCAACGTCAACTCTCTCTTGCAGCCTCATCTCTATGGCCTGTTGTACAGAATTAGCCAGATTAGCCACAATAGTCATAAGGTCTTGTATCTGCTCGTCAGTAGTTCGTAGGGTCTGTTAGGTGATACGGTGATGTCCATAAGCATCATTCTCAACATCATTAATCTCTCCTTGAATACTAAGATTCGACATTCTCAATAAAAAAACTTCAAAAAATCCTTTACTTATAGAGAAAATTCTCACAAACTTAGAAAATATGACTCAAACAATGAACTAAGAACTTGCTTTGTTTTTCAAGTGGAGAACAAAGTATAATAGAACAAATATACACTATAACAAGATAAATTACTTCGAAACTTAGCTCTCAATCCCAACCTTAAACTCTAATACTAAGATGATATGATGTGCTCAGGATCTTAGTAATTATTAAGGCTTACCATAGGTAATAGTAACTAAATGGGTCCTTTGAGGTATTAAAAGAAAGTAGGATAGAAGGGTCGGGAAACACGGTAGCTTCCATGGAGTTGTGTTTAATGTAACCAGTATGCTATGTTGATAACTTAACATCACATCTTCTATTTCTATGTTCACTAATTAGTAGAGCCATGTTAGCATCCATGAAAGCAGTATTTTCTATTAAGTAGCAGTGTATAATGTGTTCTATCTTCTAAGTTGATATCATACCAGCTCTATTTGTCTAGTTGCATTGAATTTGTTTGGGACTTTGGTCTTATACCGTATAAACCTTGCTTCTACTTTTTCATTATCTTTGTCCTATCATAGGTGTGTACCTTAACTATAATTTGACTTTGTCTTTGTTTCAAATGGATCCATCTAACATTGCTCTCTCTCAAGATGATGCCAATGCTACTGAAAATCACCTTACTGTAGTTACAGATTTAGAAACTTAATATGAGGATAGTAGCACTGTAAAGGTCATCATGGTTTGTAAACTGATTTTAGAGAAGATGGTGAACAAAGCTGTAGTGATCTTAGTCCTAAAAAATGCTTGGAGAAATGGTGCTTGTGAAATAGTGGCAATGAAGGACAATTTGTATGATTACATTTTTTTAGAGAGGAACCAAGTCTTGAAATCATTAGGGATAGTCCATCGGCATTTATAGGAATGTTATTGGTTCTGAGTAGTTAGGAATCTCACTAGAATATTGAGTATGTTAATTTGAACTACTACCCTTTTTGGATACCAATTCACGGCTTGAAGCTAGATCAAATGATTGATTCAAATGTAGTTAAGATTGGAGCTTGTGTAGGTGAAGTGTTAGAAAGCAAACTAGCTAAGTGTAAGGGAGGTGAAATGCAAGATTTTTTAAGAGTTTGGGTGAATGTTGAATGGTCTCAACTGATTAGAATAGGTGCTTATGTGAGTAGGAACAAGGGCGAAAGATATTTTATGCCCTTCAAGTATGAGAAGCTCCTTAACATTTGCTTCAAGTGTAGAAGAAAGGGTTACTCTATGATAGGTTGCATCATTGAATCTAATAATCAGAGCTTTAGTCCATGGTTAAGAGCACTCCCCTACCCCTACGTCCTTGTACCTAGTGAAATCCTCTATTGAAGGAGGTAGCCCCTCCTATACCATCTCTCTAGCCTAATCATCATCCATGGATGCAAGTTCTAGTGAGTCTAATCCAATCTTTAGAAACAACTCATAAGTTAGTCTAATGGGCCAAAAACCTAGGGAAACATCCTTATCTAATAGCTAAGTGCCGATAGATAGACCATCTACCTACATCCTCCCTTTCAGGAGACTTATAGTGGACTAATAACGCACATCCCCTCCAATCTAAACACCTTCCTTGAGTACCCCAACTAGCAAAACTCCTTTAAACACAAATTCGAACCAAGATGAGCAAAAAGAAGTCACCAGTCTAGTAAAAATTTCTAGCAAATACCATTAACGATAAGAAAAATCCTCTTTACACCACCTATCTATCACACATACATAGTCCTCACCACCCCAAATCAACCCTACCCTCACATAAACATACGTCACCTACACACTTACTCAACACATTTTCCCTCCCCCATGACCAAACCGAATAACTTCTATATAGTAAAGTTACCTAATTCAACCCTTATTACTTCGATATAGCTCTTTTTGTCAAAAGTGTCCTTGTCTACCTTATCCCCACTTTAAGGATAATGGCTATTAAATGGCCAATAGAAGTGCAATCCCCTGTAACAACAAAAAGACTGAAGTTTGATGTTAACCCTACTTCTCCAAGCAAATAAGCTGAACATTTGGCTCTCCATAGGGGGCGAAAGCCAAAGGAACAATTAGGAAAGGCAGCTAAGAAATTGTCTGCAATCAAGAAGCCAAATGGATTAGTGGACTCCCTTGTTAATGTCCTAATATCCTTTTAACAACACTTTTTGGATGGCTATGGTGGTTAGCCAGAATCAGCTACACGAAGGCCATGTTCATCTTTAGTTGGAATTGTCATGCCTTGAGGCTTACCTTGATAGTTCAACATCTCGAAGACCTCATGTTTAGGCATAACTAGACAATTGTTTTCTTAATGGAGACAAAAAAACAAGTCCTTGAAACTATCTGGAATCCAAGGAAGGCTTATATTTTTGGTAATGAATTTTTTGTTCCTCCATTTGGGTTATCGGGAGCCTTTGCATTATGATGGGTTGACGATTTTGATGTCTCTATTATCTCTTCTAATAAAAATCATATCAAAATAGTGGTTTGAATGGCATATGGATCTATGTTCATATTTCTTAGATTTATGTAGATCCGAATCCGATACAAAGACAATGATTGTGGTTCAAGTTAGAATATATGGGAACTAAAATTAGAGAACCATGGTTATGTGACTTCAATGACATTCTCTTCAATCATGAAGAAGAAGGAGGTAATCTAAAGTGTAGTAGGCTCATGAAGAACTTTGCCAATATGATAATGAATGTGCAACTTAATGACTTAGGCTTTTAAGGACCAAGATTCAACTGGTTAAACAGAAGAGATGATGGGGATTGGCTCTGGAGATAATTAATAGGGCATTCGGTTCTTAGGAGTAGCTACATAGATACCTTATGACCTTAGTCTTATGTAGTGAGATGATTGGCTCATATCATGTAGCTCTTATAATGCATTCATGCTTTACTAATAAGAAGGGCAAACGATGTTTTATGTAGACCACATTAGAGGAGTGTAGTAATGTCATTTAGGCTGTTTAGAGGAAATGTAAGGTTAAAAATTTTTAGGTTAAGTTGAAGGAATTGAACCAACTAGTGTTTCCTAACAACATTCAAGAAATTCGATACATTCAAAATGAACTCCTAGAGATCCAAAAGAGAGGCTTACATGAGGATAACCATGCTAAAAAGGAATTGATTGAGAAACTTGAGCTTCTATGGAAGAGGGAAGAACTTTACAAGTAGCAAAGGTCATGAAAGAAATGGTTGAAAGAAGGTAATAGAGACGCTAAGTTCTTCCATCAATTTACCCTTATGTGATGCCAAAATAACAAAATACTGAAATTAAAGGATGCTAATGGGAATTGGATATCAAATGAAAAGGAAATTGTAGTAGCTTTCCAAAACTTTTATATAGGGTTATTTAGATTTAGTAATAGGAGATAGTGGGCTAATTTTCTTGAAGCCATACCAATCGTAGTCAGCAGGGACATGAATGAAGCCTTAAGTATGCTAGTTACAACATATGAAATTCAAAGGGCAACCTTTCAACTAGGTTCCTTCAAAGCATTGGGTCCTGATGGCTTCCCAGGTGTATTTTTTTAACGGCATTGGCATATTGTGGGAGAGACTATAGTAGATATGATCCAATACTTCTTTAGCACAAGTAATATATGCCCCATTTCCCCAATCTTACAGAAGTAGTCCTCATCCAAAAAAGTGCAACTCTTCAAGAAATTAGACACTTTTGCCTTATAAGTTTGTGCAATTTCACATTTAAAATAGTTTTAAGTTCTAATAAATCGTTTGAAGCCATTCCTTTAATGATCTCATTTCCAAAAATCAAAGTGCATTTGTCTTTAGTTAGGTCACTCATAATAATGTCATAATAGCGTTTTGTAGACACTTAATTTTTGTCTCCTTTATTTTTATTATTTATTTTTCTTTTCTTAATAAGCTCTAAATTAGGAAAAACACAAAAAATAGAAAATTAAAGAAAACCAAAAAATTTAATAAATTTACTAAAAATAAGAATTTTAGGAAAATACAAAAAAATTCAAAAATAAGAAAAAGCATAAAAAATAAGAAATTTGGATAAGAAACACAAAAATTGAGAAATTTAGAAAGTAAGAAAATAGAAAAATTACAAAAAAAATTGAAAAATTGAAAAAAAAAATTGGAAAACACTATTTTATTAGGGTAGATTTTTTAATTTTGAAATAAGTTTAGAAATTGGGCCGTTGGGTCTAAGCTTAGATTTAAATCTAACCTAGGTTGATCTAGTCCAAATTGCACATATAGATAAGGCACAGGTCAACGACCTAATAGATAAACACTTGAACATTGTATGGGGTTTAAGCTTGAGGTCTTGGCTTCGAATCTTGGCAAAGGTAAGGAGGGCTTTTTATTTTTTTTAACTAATACAGTGCTATGTGTCGGGATCTGACTGTGCTACATATCCCAACATGTGGCAATGTTGGGTTGGATGACCTTATTGAGTGGCGCCATGTAGTATCTACGTGGCATGCCACGTCAGTTGCTACGTGTCACGTGATGACACGTGGCAGGTTGGGGTTAGTTGGGTTGGTTGACGTAGCGTTACATCAACACTACGTCAACACTTTCCCTCTCTTTCCCTCATTTTCCTCTAATTTTCTCTAGATTTTCCTCCTCTTTCCTTCTCAAGAACAGTCCATCCTCTTCACTTTGGCTTCAATTTCTGCACAAATTTTACATACATGCACATATTTTCTTGCATCAATCTTGTACTCCACGCAGCCCATTTTGAATTGAATTAAAGAACGAGACCAGATTCATCCTTTTTGTTAGTCAAATCAAGCTCCAAAAATTGGAAAAAGCTTAAATTTCGACCATTTGCATTAAAGTCCGATCCGAGCTTTCCTTTGTTTCTAAGTTAATTGCGAGTATAAATTGGGTGTTAGGGGATGTTCAGAAAGATACACAACCATTCACGAGCTATTGAATTAACTCCCAAGCTCTCTTTCTCTCTCTCGCAACCACTTTCTCTCTTTAACTCACTCACTCTCTCTCTTTGAATCTCTCTCTTCCAAGCTTACCATTGCAAATCACTACCATAGGAGTACTACCTGTGACTTAAGCTTCCCATTCCATCCCCTCTTAATCACGACTGTACCCCCTAGTGATGCTACCAAGCTCACCACTACCCTAACCCTAACCACCAAATCCCCTCTCTTCGAACCACCACTCTAGCCACTCTTCGACCTAAACCAATCACATAGCCAAACTCTCCACACCTCGAAACACTACACCACACTCCTCTCTTGCACCCAATAACCCCTGACGGTGCCACTCGAACACTACCGCAACCACCACTTTACACCACCCTCCAAACTACCTGCGATCACTATGGTACTTAACTTAACACTACCTACCCCCCTTAAGTCTAATCCCAAACACACAAATTTACCCTCACACAAAAAAAATTTGGTCTGAATCGCCTTGAATTACGCTTGGTTACTATCATTGAAGTGGAGTTAGATAGGGAATAAAATTGTTTTATCACTTAGAAAAATTGATTTTCCAAAAAAATGAAATAAAAATAAATCAATTATTTTTCAAATTAGGATGATTTAGAATTTCCAAAAATAAAATCCAATTTAAAACCTTTTTTAGAATTTTTCTTAAATGAGCCAAATTGAGTAAAACACGTAAACTCAATTGTTTTCAAATTAAAACAAAACCAGCCTACTAAAGTTTTATAAAAGAACTACATACATCTGATCCCGAATAGCGGGTATGTAGGTACTTACAAAGCGATGATAAAAATAAAAAATCTAATTCTTCCTTTTTCTAGATTACTTAAGTTGTCCATCTAGAATAATTAAATTGAGTTTCATCTTATAAAATAAAATGGTAATTTTTAAAGATTAAAGTTAAATTTAGAAAGTCAATGGTACTTGTAGGAGTTTAAAATTCCTAAACCCTAGATCCATGATCTTTAGTTTCAAAAACCATTTTTTAAAAATTGGTTTTAATTATTAGATTAGTGGCTAAGTTATAACCAATCCACTTAATTGGTTATCACTTAACTGTTTTTTCTGACTCCAATTAGGTAGCGACTCCAATATGTTTTAAAATTGAAAAAAAAAAAAAACAGTTTTCTTTAAACCCTAGTTGAGGATTAGTATTGATTGGGCAAGGGTTCAATATTAATCAGTTGAAAGGAAATCTAATTTATAAAAAACTAGGAGGGTGAAAAACCAGGGTCAATACCTTCTATTTTCTTAAATCAAAGTAATCTTTTAAGAAAACTTATTATGGCCTTAAACTAGTTATGAACAAAGCTTATGATTGAGTAGAATGGGATTTCTTAGATGCTATTTTGGTTAAGTTCAGTTTTAGTGATGCCTAGATAAGATGGGAGATGGCTTGTGTCACCTCTTTATCTTATAGATTATCAATAAATGGTAAGGTCATGAGTTAGTTTCAACAAACTATAAGGTTATGTTAAGGCAATCCATTATCACCTTATCTTTTCAACCTAGTTGCTGATGTGCTCTTAGAAAATATTGAAATGGCAGTTAAGGAAAATCAACTTCTAGGAATGAAGATTAGACAAGCTTATCCCACTTTATCACATTTGTTGTTTGTTAATGATTTGTTGTTCTTTGTAGATGATTCGTTGTCCACTTTATCCCATGTTATCATATCTTAGTTATTCATTTGGTGTTGTGGCTTAGATCATGTCAGAACTTCAAAGTTAAACGTACTCAAGCTAGGTTAATCCCAAGATGGGTAACCTTTTGGGAAGTTATTGTACTAAGGGACAAAACTGTATGGCGTCTAACACCAAAGCGGATAATACCTCAATAGGAGGAGTTTTGACCAGGTCGTTACATAAGTATCTGGGCTTCCCTATCATTTAGGGGAGGAATAAAATGGAAGTTCTCAAGTTTGCGAAAGATAGAATTCATTTGAAGTTACAAAATTGGAAAAGGAATCTTTTATCTAATGTTAGTAGAGAAGTCCTTCTTAAATCAATTGCAGGTGCTATACCAACATATTTGATGAGTTGCTTCAAGTTTGTAGACACCTAATTTTTGTCCCCCCCCCACCCTTTTATTTTTCAAATTAGGTTATAAGGTCTTAAATTAGAAAAAGTTGAAAAAAAATAGAAAATTAAAGAAATCCCCAAAAAATGAAGAAATTTAGAAAAAAAAATACAAAAAAAAAAGGAAATTTGAAAAGTCACAAAATAAAATAGGGTATTTAGAAAATAATAAATTTTTAGGTTGTTTAATTAGAATATAATTTTAATTTCAATCACAATTTCAATAATTTTGAATAAAAGGCTGTTGAGTTTAGGTTTAGATTTGAATCTAGTTCATGCTAACTTGGTCTATATATGCAACTAATTACATATATGAATAAGGAAAATCCAATATCTCAACTGGATAAGTATCTGGACTTGATATTGCATATGACTTGGAGATCCTAGGTTTAATCTATGGAAGGTGCAAAATGTATATTTTATTTTCTTTTTTCACTTTATTGCCTTATCATCGCTACATCACGGGCTACGTCATTGTTACATCATTTGCCAACTCATTTCTAAGTATGGTAGACACATTCCGACACACTACGACACATTCATACATGCGTAGCTATGTATTTGGCACTACATATTGTCTAGGTTCGTCCAATCCAAAATTGGAAGAAAATCATATTGCATTTAATTTTTTCCATCTTTAACATGACCATGATACCTATAAATAAGGGTCTACTCTTTATTTTTAAAACATAACAAAAACTTCGAAACACTTTAGAAAAACAAAAATCGAAGTTTCCTCTCTCTAGCATGATTCCTCTTTCTTTAGGATAGCATTCCCTACAATGTTTATACGAAAATCATCACTAACGGATTTCACGAGCCGACCAAGCCAACTCCAAGCCGATTTAAGTCGACCAAGCCGATCAAAGCCGAAGTGAGTCGATTAAGCCGATCCAAGTCGTAGCGAGCTGATTGAGTCGATTCAAGCAGAAGTGAGTCGACCCAAGCTGTTCGAGCCAATCTAAGCCGACCTAGTTTTTCTTTTTTATTTTTTATTTATTTATTCATTTGTTTATTTGTAAATGTTATAAATGAGAAGAGAAGAAAAAAAAAAAGAAGAAGTAGTCTATTTATTTAGAAATAGATAAAATAAGTATAAAAAAATAATAAAAATAAATAAATAGGTTAGTAAAAAAAAATCGTTTTGATACTTAAAAAAATTGAGTTTTCTAAAAATAAATGAAAATAAATAAATCAATTTTTAAATTAGAATCATTTAGAATTTCCAAAAATAAAATCCAACTTAGAACCCCTTATAATCTTTTCTCAAATCAACTCAAAATGGGTAAAAACGTAAATCCGACAATTTTTCAAAAGTTAAAATTAATCAACCCGCTATATTTTTATTAAAAGAACTACGTACGTCTGATCCCAAATAGCGGATACGTAAGCATCTGTACGTAAGTATGGGGTGACTTAAAATATGGAAAGTTTTATTTTTTCCATTTTTAGATAGTTATGTAAATTAGTCAATTTAGTCACATGTATCATAATTAGATTTTTTTTAGAAATTAAAAAGGGTATATTTGAAAAGCGAAGTTAAATTCGGAAAGTTAAAAGTGATATCCATTTAGGGTTTAATAAATTAGCCCTCAGATCCAGATCTCTAGTTTTTAAAAAACCGTATTTATAACTTGGTTTTTTAATCAATAGACCGGTAGCTAAGTTATGACCAATCCATCCAATTAGTTATAACTTAACCCTTTTTCCTGACTTCAGTCGAGTAGCGACTCCAAATCTTTTCAAGTTGGAAAAAATGATCTTCTTTAAGCCCTAGTCGAAGGTCAATATTAAACGGGTAGGGTTTAGTATTGATCGGTTTAGAGAAGATCTAATTTTATAAAAAGAACTCGGAAGGTGAAAAACCAGGCTCGACAAAGTTCACTAATAAATGGTGAAAGGAAGTGGGCTCCATGATAACACAATATTGGTAAGGGCAAGTGAAATATGAGAGGAAGATTGACTAGTAGGGTTAGGACAAAATTACCCTCTAAAAACAAAAAGAAGGCTAGAATTAAAGATTTATGTGATTTTAATTTCACCTTATTAACTAAGTTGGTTTGGAGAGTTGTCTCTAATCTTAACACCTTCTAGGTACGTATTCTTAAATAAATATATTTTCCTTGATCTTCCTTCTCATAGGCTTCAAGAGGTTTAAGGGACTTACGGGGCTTGGCGAGTATTTTGTGCGGGAGAGAGTAGTTGATTAAGCATGCCTTTATGGCAAGTTGGTGACGACAAGTCAATATAGGTGGCAATTGATCAGTGGATTCTAAGTCTAAGTGGTTACAATCTTGGATTCATAATGTAGCCCTTAGACTCGAATTGTCAAGTAGCAGACCTTATTGATAGCAATGCCTACTGTTGGAAGTTGTAGGAATTGCATAGATGGTTTATTGATTAGATACTTAGGGAGGTCTTGAAGATTCCTATGTCGAGTAAGAGTTTTTGTTATCAGCTAGTATGGCCACATGAGAGGATAGGTACTTGTTCTATACGTTATGATGTGAACTGTGGCTAAGAATAGACAAAGCCGATCATTGGATGAGTCCAAGCTTGTAGAAAGCTTGAAAAGAGTTAATAGGGAAAGGTACGAAAGGGTAAAGAAATGAAGAATGAAAACAATAAGCAAAAACCCACAAATAGTTCCAGAGGATATGACGCACTAATGGAATTTTTGAGGATTCATGGTACAATTCGATATGATACATGAATTGGTCCAATAAGGTTACTCGCCACCTAACTTTGCTTCAGGGGAAGAATAAGAGTGATGTCGAGAGTAAACAATAGTATTTACATAAGGATGAAAAGTACTCAATTGTATTGAAGGTAATCTAATCTTATAGCTACAATTACAAGGGTATTTATACCCATAAGTTAGGGCAACTTACCTAAAAGGGAAAAGACAGAAAAGACATTTCCTAAAGAAGTAATGTATATGATATAAAAGGGCAAAAAAGAATATACAAGGAAAATAATCATTAGTGCTATAGATTCTACACATGATACTGTATACGTAACAACGCTGCATTAGTAAGGTTGTTAGGAGATGTGGACAAAATGTACAGATAGATGGGTTTATCTGAGCAAGCATGGCTTAGTCAATCCGATCTCTCTCTCTTGGCGTCTTGATAAGGAAGATGCCAAGTAATTAGTTGGCTTAGCATTGGAGAGTATTCATCAACTCGGCATACTACAGAGCAATGGGTGGTCATACAACATGGCATTAGAGGTGACTCAGCTAAGAAGTACTTGACCTTAGTAGGTGTTGGTTGGAATAGGAGGATTCGTAGTGCTAGCCGTTCTAATCCTCTGGGTTAGCTGCGGGTAAGAGATCCAGTAGTTTGATTCCTATCATTCCCTCTAGGTTGTTTCAGATTTGGGATAAAATCCGAATGGTGTTCGCTTAGTTCTTCGTTAAGGTGATATGGACTGAGATTGGCAATGTTGAAGGCATTAGAAACCCCATAGTCCTCAAGCAATTCCAACTTTTAGGCGTTGTCACTAATTTTCTAAAGGATTCTGAAAAGTCCTTTTGTTATTGTAGACAATTTGTTCTTCCTTTTGTTTGGGAATTATATTGTTTGGCCGACTTACCCTTGGTCTTTCCTCTCATTCTTCTGGCAGCTTGGTTGATGTGCCAAATGACCTTGTCATAAATGTGCTGAAGGGATTATGCTCTAGCCAAGGCATAAGGGTCCTCTTATGCGGGTGCTGATATAGGGGTGTAGTTGAGGGGCAATTCGGGATTGAATCCATAGACCACCTCGAAGGGAGTTTGCTTAGTAGCATCATGTACAGTTTGGTTATAGGCGAACTCAACCACCGATAGGCAGACGTCTTAATTAGCTAAGTTCTTGCCTACTATAGCTCGGAGCAGTGACTTTAAAGTACCATTAACTACCTTTGTTTAGCCGTCAGTTTAGGGGTAACATGAGGTACTGAAGAGTAATTTGGTTCCCAACCAACGCTACAAGGTTATCCAGAAATGGCTCAAGAACTTCAGGTCTTTATCGGAGACTACAATTCTTGGTACGCTGTATATTCACATAATCTCTTATAAGAAAAGAGAAGCAATAGTCAAAGCGTCATTAGTTTTGGTGCAGGGTAGAAAGTGTGCCATCTTATTGAACCGATCCATGACAACCATCACAAAATCTTTGCTTCGGGTAGTTTGTGGTAGTCCGAGAACAAAGTACATACTCAGTTTAGTCTATAGCCTCATCGGAATAGGTTAGGGCATTACTTTCCCTTATTCAGCTAGGCACTTGGCCTTTTTGCACACAACACAGCTTTCAATGACTCAATGTACATCTCTTCACATTCTTTGCCAAAAGAATTGGCCATTTAATAGTTCGCAGGTCCTCATCTCTCCAAAGTGTCCAGAGAGTCCTCTATAGTAGGCTTTCCTACTTGATAATTCCCATAGCAAACAAGTTGGCACATACAGTTTCCCTCCTCGTAACAGATAGTCATCCTCTACATAATACTCATCCACTGTCCTCTTATCTTTCCATCGCGAAATTATTGGTCCAAAGTATGGATCCCCGGAGTATTGTTCTTTTTTACAACTATGTTGCTCTTTTTTCGCTTATACTTTATCACAAAATTGAATCCCTTAAGGAATTTAACCCATCTCGCCTACCATTTCGATAACTTAGTTTGACTTTAGAGGTACCTCAATGATTCATGGTCAGTATATATGACAAATTCTCTTGGTAGTAAGTAATGTTGCCACACTTGCATTACTTGGATCAGTGCCAAAAGTTCCTTATTATACATTGAGTAGTTCAGCTGTAGTCTTTGGAGCTTCTCACTGTAGAAGGCAATTGGTCGATCTTCCTACATTAAGAAAGCGCCTATTCCAATGCTCGATGCATTGCATTCCAGTTCAAAAATTTTGTTGAAGTCAGGTAATACTAACACTGGGATGGAGGCCAATCTTTCTTTTATGTTGCCAAAACTCCTCTCCTCCCTTTCTCCCCATTGGAAGTTGGTGTTCTTCTTTGTTAGCGTGGTAAGTGGCATGGTGATGGTGCCGAAATTCTTGATAAACCTTCTATAAAATAAAGCCAATCCGTAGAAACTTCTTATGTCGGCATAAGTAGTAGGAGTCGACTACTTGACAATTGCCTTGATCTTCTCATCATCAACTTACAGGTCCCCTCCACTGACTACATACCTCAAGAATACCACTTCCTCCTGGCAAAAACAATATTTCTTCAAATTGCTGAATAGTCTCTTGGTACAAAGGATATCTAGGACTGCTCTGAGATGTTTACAGCGACTTAGCATGTCGATATTGTAAACAAGGATGTCATCAAAGTACACCACGATACACTTCCCTATGAGATGTCTCAGCACATGGTTCATAAGCCTCATGAAAGTGCTTGGGGTATTCGACAAGCCGAAGGGCATGGCCATCCACTAGTAAAGTTCATATCGAGTCTTGAACATAGTCTTCTACTTGTCTCTTGGCCTCATGCAGATTTGATGGTAGCTGGATTTACAATCAATCTTGCTAAAAATCTTAGCTCTACTCAGCTCATCTAACATGTCTTCTAGCATTGAGATCGAATACCTATATTTAATTGTGATTTTGTTCACAACTTGGCTGTTAATACACATCCGCGAGGTTCCATCCTTCTTTAGCACTAAAAGTGTAGGCACAGCACAATGGTTGAGACTCTCTCTTACTTAACTTCTCTCTGGCAACTCATTAACTTGATGTTGAAGTTTAGAAGCCTACTCGGGATTCATCCAATAAGCTAGCTTATTTAGCAATGTAGCGCCGAGTACTAAGTCAATGCAGTCCTCTATGCCTCGAGTTGTAAGAAACCCCTCAGGTAACTGTTCGGGGAACAAGTCAACATAGTTATTTAGTAACTCCTTGATTTCCTGGGGAAGCTCACCCCGCTCTTTCACTTCTAATAGTTGCTTGACCAATAATAGGGTCGACTCATCAGCATTAATGACCTCTCGAAGCTCGGCTTAACATATTACTAGAGCTTTCTCTGATCCGCGAGTGAGTTTCGTCTATAGCTTGTTAACTTCTCTTGACGGCATCAGATTCAGTGTGATCTTCCGATCATCCATTTCCAACATATAAGTGTTCCTGAAGTTGTCATGTATAACTCTCTTGTCAAACAATCATGATTTACCCAAAAATACGTGAAAAGCGTACATAGGTAACATGTCATAAAGGATCTGGTCAAAGTAATTCCTTATAGTGATCAATAGTAGTATTTTTCGAGTGACATGTAATGCTCCTTTCTCACTCAACTAGTGCAACTTGTACAAGCTAGGATGGGTAACAGTTGGCAGCTTCCGTTTTGAAACAAGATCAGTCGATGCCATATTAGTATAACTTCTACTATCCATAATGAGAGCATACATCTGATCATTTGCCTTGCAGGTGGTATGAAACAAATTCTCCCTCTGCACCTCCTTTCGTGAGGGTTCCATGCTCATAATTCATCAGATAACCATGAGTAATTGGTCTAAGTCCTTGGGAAACACGTCTTCCTTAATTAGCTCTTTCTCGGCATTTTCCTTCTCGATAGGAACCTTCTCCTCCTCAGGTTCCTCATCCGTGTTCTTTACTTCTAACTTCGAGATGTCTCCCTTAATGACCATTGTCCTTCAATTCAAGCACTGAACAACCATGTGTCTGAACCTTTGATACTTGAAGCACTTGATCTGGTTGGTCTTCTTATCAGACCCTTGTCCCTTCTCATACGTTTGAGTCGACAGTACATCTTCAAGTTGGCCTTTCTGTTCGTCTTTGACATTAACTCTTTTGCTCAACTCGATACTGGGCTGAGCTCGGTGACTTGCATGTCTTGGTCGGCCAATCGGTATTCTAGTTGCTATTCGGCTCCTTCTTTGTCTCTCCACTCACTGAGCAATCCTAACAGCTTCGTCCATTGTGTTAAATTGTTGAAGCTCCACAATGTCTCGGATGTCTCCTCTCAACCTAGTAATAAACCTTAAGACTGTTTGGGGTGGTGGTTCCTCCACTTCGCATCTTATCATAAGCATTTGGAATTCTTGAACATATTTATCAATTGTTTGACCTTCTTGTCTCAACTCCTGAAGCCAAGTGAAAGTATCTTGGAGATAAGTTTCTGGCATGAATCTGTTTCTAAGCACCCTCTTCATCTTAGGCTAGGTGTTAATCTCTTGGTACCCCTTTCTTCTTCTCATGACCTAAAAATTCTTCCACCACATGGCGGCATATCTGGAAAATTCAATAGTAGTAGTCCTTACTTTCTCATAATCCTCATATTGATAGTAATCAAATACACTATCTACCTTCTCTTCCCAATCCAGATACTCATTAGCATTCCCAAATCCATTGAAACTCGGAATCCAAAGCTTCACATGGTCGGATGCTCTAGGGACTTGTATATGCTCCTCTTCAAAATACTCTTCTTCCTCCTCATCAAGCTCTCTTAGGTTTATCTTTTGCCATACTTGTCCGCCAGCTCATCCACCTCAAACTAGTCAAGCTGGGTTTTGACCTCTAATTGGTTGAGCAGCTTATAGAGTGTTTTGTGTGACCTCAGTAGGTCAGCAAGACAGGGCATAAAAAGCTCGGGTCAGATCTACTAGGAGGTTAGCTACCTCATTAAGTCTCTCGTTAGTACTTCTAGGAGTTCCTTAAAATTGTCATCCGTGGTGGACAACTTTACTGTCATCACCAACATTAACATTTATACTTGGGTTTATCATTTTTCCTCCCATATTCAAATTCAAATTTAAACAAACACTTCAGAAAGTGAACAGCTAACAACACAACAGTCAAATAAATACAGTAACTTGCTTTGTTTCTCATACACAAAACAAAGTATAACAAAATTCATAGAGAACTAACTACAGCTCACACAAAACCTTTGTTCTAATACTAAGATGATGCGAACCATAACTAAGAACAGACAAGGCTAGTCGTTGGATGGGTCTAAGCTTATAGAAATCTCGAAAAGGTTAATGGGGAAAGGTACGAAAGGGTAAAGAAATGAAGAATGAAAACAGTAAGCAAAATTTGACAAATAGCTCTAGAGGATATGGCGCACCAATGGAACTTTTGAGGACTTACCACACAATTCGATATGATACACGAATTGGTTCAATGAGGTTATTCGCCACCTAAACTTGCTTAAAGGGAAGGATAAGGGTGATACTGAGAGTAAATAACAGTGTTTACACAAAGAAGAAAAGTGCTTAATTGTATTAAAGGTAATCTGATCTTACAACTACAAATATAAGGGTATTTATTCCCGTAAGTTAGGGTAACTTGCTTAAAAGGGAAAAGACAAAAAAGATAAAAGACATTTCCTAAAGAAGCAATATATATGATATAAAAGGGCAAAAAAGAATATACAAGGAAACCAATCATTGGTGCTACAGATTCTATACATGATACTGTACACGCGGCGATGCTACATTGGCAAGGTTGTTAGGAGATGCAGATAAAAAGTACAGATATATGGGTTTGTTTGAGCAGGGATGGCCTAGTCAGTTTGGTCTTTCTCTCTTGGCTTCTCGATAAGGAAGATGCTAAGTAATTAGTCGGCTTGGCGCTAGGGAGTATTCATCAACTAGGCGTACTACAGAGCAATGGGTGGTCATACGGCATGGCATTAAAGGTGACTCGGCAAGGAAGTGCTCGCCTCAGTAGGGGTTGGTTGAAACAGGAGGATTTGTCGTGCCAACCCTTTTAGTCCTTGGGCTTGGCTGCGGGTAAGAGGTCCGGTAGCCTGATTCCTATCACGTTCAGCCTATAATTTACTATCAGGAAAATTTTGGAGCATCCTCTTCCCATTAAGTCCCAAGATCCACAAGGAAGTTAGTATGGCATAGTATAATGCTTCCTAAGGTTAAGCATTTCATTTAGCATGCTCTTCATGATGCAATACCTACCAACATTAATTTGGTGAAGAGAAGGATATTGAATGAGCTAGCTTATAAATTTTGTGGCCTTGATGAATCAATAGAGCATGTTCTCTTACTTTGCCCTTAGACTAAGATTATTTGGTTTGCTACTTTAAACATTAGAGTTGAAGGTTCTTTAGTAGTCTTTTTGGATCAATAGATTTTTGAACCATTGATAAAGCGGGATATTACGATAAAGAGTTGTTTAAGAAGTTAATGTGACATCTTAAGTAACTATTTGAGCTTCCCATTGATAATGTTGCTCTAATACTAAGAAAGAAACAATCAATATGGTGTTTTGGTCATATTCTTATTTCACCGCCACAATTCAAAGTCTTATATAATATGAAATATTTATGATTTAACTATATGCTTTGAATAATTCAATCGTAGTGGGGTAGGTGGTGCAACAAACTATGATGATTGATGACAATAGAATTTGAAATTGACATAATATGACATTACTATTTTGTATATGATTAAATTAGATGTAGGTATAGGCTAGTGGCCAATTCTAACCAATAATCTAGCATAGTAAGGTAAGGACCTAACCTCATTTAGAATGGGTGAGTCTTGAATAGGGAATGGACTAGTAGGTCCATGGCATGTTCCTAGTGAAAATTTAAAAATGTTAATCATTGAAAAATTCATAAAAGTTAAAAATATGATTAAAAAATAAAATCAATAATTAAAATAGTAAAAATTTTAAATATTTCTAGGTGAATTAAGAGAATTTTATCTTATTCATAACATTTAATGTGTTACTATTATCAACATAAGAAATATATATACTAAAGTGTGTCTATTTTTGTATATATAGACTTTTAATAAATGAAATACTAAAGTGCATTTATTTTGGTATATATAAGCTTTTAGTAAATGAAAGTTCTCACTCTTTAGTATTATGGAACTAACTTTTGTTTTTAAATCTTCTTTCTAGACTTATATCACATTACTAATATTACAAATCAATTCAAGTGCAGTTATGTATGAATGAATATTGATCAATTTTATCTTCCTTAGAAAGTGGCTAAAAACTACATAATTTTGGTGTTCAAGGCGTTTTGAAGTTTAAAACATAAATTCTTAGAAAATAAGAGAAAATGATTAGTTTAGGCTAATTCACGAATTTAAGACATGTAAACCACAACCAAGAGAATATATAAGTCTAAGGACTAAGTTGAATGGGTTAATCTTGATTCCCTCATTGGGAGACTCAAGAATCCGTGATTCTAGCAAGTTTGAGCTAGCTAGATATACTAGAGTCTAGATCAAATGCGACATTAATTGATAAGGATAATTCACTGCTTCATATATGACTAGTTAATAATAAAATGGATATGATGACACACAAAATAAATTATTTTGGTATAAACAAATATTAGAGTTACAAATTTTGAAAAAGTAACATAACACAATTAATCTATAGCATAAACTAGGCGTGAATGGATAATCTTATCGTATAAGGTACCTACTTGGACTCTACTCGATCGAGTAGGTTCTGGGTTGGTAATTGAGGCTATATAAGATAGGTTCTAAGTAGTAATTTTCCAAAATTTGTTTTCATAGGGTAGGGTATAGGTAAGAAGTCAAGATACCTTGAACTTACCTTAGAACTTGTATGTTGAAGCATATAAGGCACAGGTTACATACATGTTCTAGGGTCCTTATCTTATAATAGTAATTAAATAAAATTAATATATAAAGGATACCATCTTATTAAAATAAAGTAAAGCCTACCTTATCGAAAACCCTAAGCTAAACACTTGTTAGTACCTTCCCTTCCATCTTTTGACTTTAGTCTTTACTCCATTGTTATTTTCTTTCTACTCCTTCATTCTTTACTAAATCCATCATCTAGTAAAGTTTAAAAAAGGGAATTTGAGTTCTTAATTTCTACTTCTAGCACCACCTACAAGCTACAAGGTACGTTAATTTCTTACTCTATAGTGAAATAGTTTGTTTATTTTATGTTTGACAAAAAATTTAGCATTACTACTGGAGTTAAATTTAATTTTCTTAGAATATAGGGAGATTATTTTATTGATGCATGTACCTTGAGGAAGAAAAATATTTTTGTTTAAATTTATGTTTTGTTTAGTTTTTCATGTTATGTGTCTTCATTTTCTTATGGTTAATTGTTTGATCGTATATTATCAACACATTCACAATTATCGTATTATATAATATTGTGAATCTTTTATTCATATTTTAATAAACATTGTAGATCTTGAGTTAAGTACGATGTTTCATTTTTTAAAACCATGTGCTTATTCCATTAAATATCTTCATGTGATTTTTAGAAAATGAATACTTTATTGACACAAAGGATGTTTTATATAATGTTTACATGAAAATTTGGTTATAATAATAATGGTTAAAAACCATTTAAGGAAAAAAAAAATAGTTGGAAATAAACTTTAATGGACTCTATTCATTGTGTCATTTGAAAGATTGCCCAAATTAAGCAATTTCTTTCGAAAAATAAAATGGTTAGGTTTGTTTTATGTTTTTTTTTTTTTAAATAGCCATAACCAAACTTATAAGGAAAATAAAAAAAAAAATCTACATGTGATACAGGTTCGATGTGGATGAACACATGGCATCTGGTATCTTACGAACCAAGGGGAAGGGTTTGAACCTCAAGACAATTCGAATAGTAAATGATAGTTGAAAGTTGAGCAGGGGTCCTTGTGCACCAATGATGGATATAATACACTAACACCTTACATGAGCTCTAATTGCACTTGATATGATGCATAAGTGTGATAGGAAGGCACTTACTACTGATCTACGTTCACGAAGGATTGGATAAGAGTTAATGAGAGTAAGAAGAAAACACTTAGCTTACGAAAGTAGGTCTAAATATCAACGGTATTAGTTGTTGCGGCTATCACAATTTATAAGTATTTATATGACCCAATTAGGATAATATCTTAGGTTAGTGTAAATTACAAAAAAGATTCCTATTAGTAAAGGAAAAGGAATAATCTATAAGGGTAAAGTTGTAAATGAGCAAAAAGAATATCTGGTGATAGAAAAAGATAGTAAGGATGTCAAGAAAATAGGGCATATATTAGTTGCCAATTCTATAGTCCTAATGACGCTATTAGTAGAGTAGAGCAAGTTTTGAATAGATTAAGTCGAGGTTAGTAGTTCAACAGCTTGACAATTTAGACATTTAGGATTGGGAAGGATTGGTTCAAGAGGTGGCTCATTGTTAGGTTAGCCTTGGGTAGTCAGCTCAAAGGAGGGGTTAGCTTGGCCTTGGCATGTATTAGGTCGGTAGTATACAGATTCGGTACTTAGCCTTGAATAGATGTATTGTAGAGGGGTCGACTTGGTACATAGGTCTGTCATGTCAACAGCCTCTTAGATTAGTGGATAGCAAAGCAACTTACAGGTTGGATTAAGGATTGCATTGCTCTCTTGAGTTCATCTCCCTTCGGACAACTCGACAAACCAAATGGGCAAGTCCTTAAGCTTAGGAGCATGTAATTGGTCTGTGATCTCTATCATCCCTTTTGGGCTGTTTGAGATTTGGGATAAATTTTAGCTTAGCTCCATGTTTCTCGTCTTTAGAGTAATAAGGGTGGAGGTTAGCAATGTTGAAGGAGTTTGAGACTCTATACTCTTTGGGTAGTTCAATCCTATAGGTATTAGGATTGATCTTTTCAAGCACTTTAAATGGCCTGTCAACTTTAGGAGATAACTTGCTCTTCCTTAAGTTTAGGAACCGTTCCTTACTATGGTGGATCTAAACCAAATCACTGGGTTGAAATTCCTTATTCTTTCATGCTTAGCTTTACCTCTTAAGCTTGGTAATAGCTCACCTTAAATGTTCTACGACCTTTTGGTGCATGGCTCTAATGGCCTCAACTCTTTCTACGGTTGGTTGATCACCTTCTAGGCTTAGAAGGGGTGTTTGGTCTAATGAGAGCTCAAGGTTGAACCTATAGGCGACCTCAAAGGGTGATATGTTCATGACAATGCAGGCAATCTTATTGTAAGTAAACTCAACTATAGGTAGTCATAGATCCTAATTAGCCATGTATCGACCAACAATAACTTGGAGTAAAGTTCCCACTGTCCTATTGACAACCTCAGTCTATTCGTCCTTTTGTAGATGGTAGGACGTACTATACAATTGCTTGGTTCTCATTCATTTCCATAATGTTCTCTAAATGTCGCTCATAAACTTTGGGTCTCAATTTGAAACAATGGTCTTGGGTACTCCATGTAGTTTGACGACCTCCTGTAAGAAAAGAAAAGAGATAGCTAAAGCATTGTTAGTTTTAAAGTAGGGCACAAAGTGTGCTATCTTGTTGAAGTGGTCCATAACCACCATAATAGAGAGTCCTTCCCTCAAGACATCCTCGGTAACCCTAATGTGAAGTCTATGCTTAACTCAGACCATGGTTTAGTTAGAATCGATAAGGGTAAATATTTTCTATGCTTGGCTTGGCACTTTGCTCTTTTGTAGGTGGTGCACCTTTCCAGCACACTTTGAACCTCATCATTTTTTGCCTAAAGAATCTTAAGGATGGTACCTCATGAGTTCAGTGCTTGCCAATATGTCCAAACAATCCTCTTCAATGTACCTGGTGCACCAACAGTTCTCTCATAGATTAGGTCAGGATACATAATCTCTTCTTTCGAAATAAGTATTTGTTCTCCCTATAATAGTCATCAAGTGTTTGGCCTTCATTAAACCTTTCATAGATAGAACCAAAACATGAATCCTTAGCATTCAAATCCTTAATCATAGAAAAACAAAGTAGCTTAGTCTCTAGTTCAATCAAAAGGGAATGTCATCTCGATAGGGCATCAACCATTACATTATGCTTTCTATTCTTGCATTTCATGACATAGGAAAATCCCTCCATAAATTTAATCCACTTAGCTTATGATTAGTGTAAATCACAAACTCTTTAGGTAGTAGATAGTATTACCATACAGTCAAGGCTCGGACCGAGGAGTAAAACTCCTTATCATAGACAGAATAATTGAGTGTAGCTCCTCTAAGCTTCTTACTAAAGTACGTGAAAGGTTAGTCTTCTTACATTAGCACAACACTTATGCTTGGTTCGAACGCATCAAACTCTACTTCGAATACTTTATCAAAGCTCGGTAAGGCTAAGATAGAGGCTATAGTCAGCTCTCCTTCACCTCTTCAAAACTTCTTTGTTCTTTCTCCTTCTACCTGAACTTAACATTCTTCTTTGATAGCTCAATGAGTAGGGCAACAATTGTACTAAAACTTCTTATAAACCTACGATAAAATGATGCCAGGTTATGGAAGCTTTGCATGTTGGCTGAGCAGGTAAACACTAACCATTTAGTAATGGGTCTTATTTTCTCATTATTGACTCAAATGCCACCACTACTCATAGCAAACCCTAAGAAAATTACTTTAGGTTACTAGAAGTCATATTTCTTTAGATTAGCGTAGAGCTTCTCGGTTTGAAGTTTCAAAAAGACTGCTTGGAGATGCTCTTGGTGAGTCTTTCGATTAGGATTGTAGACCTGGATGTCATTGAAGTAAACCACTGTAAATTTTCATATTAGTTCTTGGAGCACATGGTTCATTAATTGCATAAATGTGCTTAGCACATTTGACAGTCCGAATGGCATCCAAGCCATTCATACAATCCCTAGTAGGTCTTGAATATGGTATTCCATTCATCTCCCTCTTGCATTCGAATATGATGGTATCCTAATTTGAGATCAATCTTGGAGAACACTCTTACTTCATTCAACTCATCTAACATATCATTGAGCCTTGATATGGGATACCTATACTTGATAGTAATGCGATTGATTGCTTGGTGTTGTTAGTGAATTTTGGGATGAGGAAAAATCCTACAAAAGAAAGTGAAATACTTGGTATTAGGGCTAATCCGGTGTGGCCACTCTAGTGCCTAAGTTAGTAAGGTGACTTAATATAGCAAGTATGTGAATAAGAAGTGTCAGAGACATTACAGAGTTTCTTTCTAATATTTATAGTTGGTCATAGTGTCTGAGGTAGTTGTCGAGATAACTGTTAAGACACATGAAAGCTTCTTGACTTGACATCTTCCCTAATATGTAGGGGTAGTAGGCGGTTATATAATATAACCATACTTATGATAACTGTTCACGCCATAAACTTGAATTCAAATCAGGAGCGCTTCTTATACTCGACATGAATGCCGTGTATCATCTATCCAGTATGAATGCCGAGAGAGTTGGTTACGCATCATCTTGGTAGACGAAAGGACGAATGTCAGATGAGTGAAAATTGACAATTAACATTTGTCCCCCAGCTCCTATATTCGAGTAGTTGACAAAGGAAGTTACATATCTTTATATATTGCACTAGAGGTTAAGTGGGGGAGAGATTCTTTAGATTTATGCCGAGTAATACAAGAAGTAGGATGGACACATCCCAACTGAAAGGTTACCATTTCTAAATTCCCACCCATTTGAGAAACCAAAAAATTAGAGGCATGACACATGTCGCCTAGGTCAACATTCTATGGTAGGCCTAATAATTGTTAGAGAGTTTTCAGCTGTAAGATTTCTATCATGAAACATGCATTAGTGATCTACGAGATTACCATATCAGTGCATCATTATTGTCAGAAGTAGATTTGCAATTACGAAGATAAATTGTCCTTATATAAAGTAATATTCATGATTAGAATTGCTTTCTTTAGTCGCATCTTAAGCTTTCATTTGTTTCCTCATCTTTAACTCGAATTCTTTTATTTGTGTTGTATCATTTCACATAACCATTCAGGTATGGTTCAAAAAGTTGCCTGTTGACTTGTGCTTTCCGATTTCGAGGCAACGGAAATCGAGGTCACTTTTCCCCCCAAGTAAGGAGCAAGGTAGCTTATTCTTTGAGCGGTTCAGCCGATAGCATGGAGAAAAAGTGGGATAAACTTGCTTGGATCAATAAGCTCTCTATAGATAATTATCTCGAGGATAAGGAAGGGAGGTTCTTAGTGAAATATTTGTTCAACATGATAGCCTATTTTTGCGATTCTCTAGATGGAACTGCCAATTCTGTCGATAGGGTTCTCATCACAAAATATAATTAGTATTGGCGAAATCTTCTTGAAACATGGAACTTGAGGAGGTTAAGAGATAAGGAGAAGGTATGCTTCCTCAAGGAGCGCGAGTTCCATTTATACCTAAAATATTTAGATTTTGGGTTATGCTTCCATTTTTCGGCTTTTGTTAAAGGCTTCCTCAACTATTTTAGAGTTGTACTGAGTATGTTCTCTCCTAACACATATTGGCTTCTGGGGGCCTTTGAGATAGTCTACGAAGAAGTCGAAGTCAGGACCACATCTCAACTATTTCGGTATTTCTTCACTATTCGGAGGTAACTTGATGGGTAGTACTTTGTTGCTATAAGGCATGGGCATAAGTTCATGGACAGGTTAGAATCCAAGATTCACAAGTGGCATGATAAGTTCGTGTCAATAGTATTTGACAAGGACTTGGACTTCTAGACCTAATGGACTGAGCCGATACATACAAAAGACATAGATCTAATGCCAAATGATGTAACAGCAGTAAGAAAATTCAAGAGAGAAGGAGAAACAAAATGTTCTTCTAAGACATCAAGAGAATTATACGGCATTATGAAAATGGAGAACCAATATTTTTTGAAAAAGAAGTTATGCCAATGTGTTACCACTGTGCCGAGTATAGCCATAAGGAAAGCCGTTCTCGAGACTTGGAGGGAGAATAGTGAACTTTAAGCCTTGCTCGGTACGGAAAATGTAAGTTCATATTTTTTCCATGTTTATATTAATTGGTTTACTTGTGTTGCAGATATGGGTGTTGGAGAGGTAAATTTGTCAAAGTTACTAGCTTAGTCTAAGGTTGACAAGAGGGTGACCACCTTAGCAGCTACCACTTAGCCTACTATCGCAAAGAAACTAGCAAAGGAAGTTGCAATGAAGCAGATGGCTATGTAGATCTCTTGTCCTACCAAGAGGTTGAAGGATAATGAGAAAACACAGTCGACTGAGGTTGTTCATTTTGAAGAGCCTTCGGTTGTGATTATTCAAACTTTTGTCAAGTTGAGCGATAGTGAGCGTCGAGAGACATACCCCAGCAAAGAGGATGAAAATGACATTGTTGTAGAAGGCTCATCGTTGGTAATCACGGTAGCTTCGAGTGGTGACAAAAGATCAAGGAAGGAACTCGTTGACTAACCACCAATTAAGAAGTCCAAGGGCTTAGACGAAAGGGCGAAGGAGGCAATGCATTTTAAAGTTCTCAACATCAATAGCATCGAATTTGTCCCCAACAAAGAGGTTAGCGAGTACTTCGTCCCTTGCTAGAGCCACCAAATTTTGGACACTGACTTGACCTTAGGAGACAAGATGAAATCTTTAGCTTTAATGGAAGGGATCATTCTTTCGAAAGACAAAGGTATTGCTGAGAAGGATGTTGACAGGGTTGGCAGTTGCAATAAGGTCCATATCGCGGCCAAATTATATGATATGAGTATCCATGTCCATTGGTTTTGATTATCGAATTCGTTTGGGTAATTAACACATTTCATTTTCTAGGTGAGCAGCCACATTTAAATAGCTTTAGATAAGGCTGACAAAGAGGCAAAGAAGGTAATTTCTTCAGTTATATCTGTGTAATACCTAATCATTTTTTATTGTAATAAATGAATTTGCTGTAGAAAGTTGATGATGCGTATAATGCATCAAAGGCCCAAATTGCTACTACCACCGAAAATGAGAGGATTAAGGTTGAAATGGAGGTAAGAAAGCTTAAGAAAGAACTTGCTGCCAAGAAATTGGCACATGACCTCGCTGTTGATGAAATCTCTAGCCTGAAGGCTAAAATGGAAGAAGAGTATAAAAAGTCTGAAAGCCTGAAAGAGGAGTTGCAAAAGAAAAAGGAAGAGTGCTAGGGCTTGGGCCGAACTATTTGCATAATGAACGACTATGAAGATAAGCTCTGAATGTAGATAAAAGAGTTGGAGACCAACAACTTGAACTTACATAGCTATGTGGCCGAGTTAGAGGGGATTATGAGGAGGGGACCATTTGTTGAAGAGGCTCTCGATATAGTCACTCCCAGTCGAAAATACGAGAAGCTTCTATGCAAAAAGTTGTTGGAGGGGGTTCAAGTGGCAAGAGGAGAGGTCTGGAAGCTTCATCCCAATATGATCTCTTATATCTTGACTTTGTTGATGTCAACGAAAAAGTTAGTAATATCGACGAAGATGAAGAGGACGAGATAGGTGTCGAGAGTATGAATCAAAGTGACAATGAAGGTCATGCCGAAGAAGTTGCTCTCTCCAAGACCCCAGTTGTTAAGGAAGTAGTAACTAATGATTTAAAAACCACTTTTGCTGAATTTGAGGATAGGCCATAGGACTTATTGTATTGGCACATTCCATTCTCGTATTTAATTGGAATATAGTCAAGGTAATGCCGAGTGCTTATGACATTTAATTTCATGTACTGCAGTTTCTCGGTTTGCATGGTATATGTATGTTACTTTGCGCTTTCATTCATTGGCATGTTTTATTTATTACGTTATTTGTTTCTGAACATGTTTTATTTCACAAGTCTAACTATCTTTCAGCATATTTTATCTTACACATCATCTTCTTCTTAGCATGTTTTATTTCACAAGACTAACTATCTTTTGGCATGTTTTATTTCACGCACCCAACTATCTTTTGACCTGTTTTATTTCACATGTCTATTGTTTTATAATGTTCATTAACCGTTTGAGGTGTGGACTAGCCATATTACTTGGCCGTAAGGTTAATTTGTATAGTTTGTTAACTGTGTTAGGCTAGAACCTAGATTAGTTCATTTGTTGTATAGCGTAGAACTCGTTAATTCGACAATCATAATCAAAACACAATGAGACTTCAAATATATAATTGTCATAAATAAGTACCAATCTTACAAGCATGTTGGTTGTCGCCAAATGAGGGACGGTAGAAATGATCCGACATTAATTGAAATAAAATTTCAGATTCTCGGCATTCCAAGCTTGAGAGATGATGGATCTATCCAACCTTTCTAGTTGATAGGCCCCCTCACTAATGACTTCCCGGATCCTGACATGATCTTCCCAATTCACGTCGAGCTTTCCCCGATTTGCTTACATATCAATTGCTTCCATCTTACGGCAAACCAGATCTCTGAGTTGGAAAACCTTGTGCTTCACTTTTTGTTTGTAGTATCTTACTGCTTTATGCTAGTATGTCGTGTCCTTAGCTCTTATAATGTCTCGAATTTCTTTAATAGTGTCTAGATTCACTATCAATCTAACTTGATTAAGCATAACATCAAAATTATGCGCCTACAGATTAGGCAAGTTCATCTCAATCGGCAATACGGCTTTAGTGCCATAGGTTAAATTAAATGGTGTCTCTCCCGTTGCAATTCTATGAGTGGTTCCATATCCCTATAGGACATTTGGTTGTTCATCGGCTTACTTACCCATGACTTGATCCACTTTCCGTTTCAGGCTACACAGTATGATCTTGTTTACGGCTTTGACTTGTCCATTTGTTTGAGGGTACGCTATAGACGTATAGTTGAGTCGAATGTCATTCCCTTCATAAAATGTCTAGAACTTATTATTGTCAAACTATGGGTTGTTATTTGTAATTATCATGTAGGGAACTCTGAATCTTGATATGATGGAGTTAAAGACGAAAGCTTCCACTTTTTGCTCAATGATCTTTGCTATAGCTTCCGCCTTAGTCCATTTGGTAAAGTAGTCCACAACGACCATGACGATTTGTCGCTGGTAGTGGACTTTGAAAAGGGTTCGAGAATATCTAGCCCTCACCAGGTGAAAGGCCAAGGGTTGGTTAGGCTACATAACTCCATTGTAGGTGCATTATTCGACGACTCGAACTTCTGGCATTGAGGACACTACCAGACAACGTCCTTTGCATCTTCTCTCATAGTTGGCCAATAATAGCCGAGTTGTAGTGCTTGAATGTACAGTGTTTATGCCTTTACATGATTACTGCATATGCTACCATGTAGTTCAGATAACACCCTTTGGGCATCCTTCGGGAAAAGGCATCGAAGGTAAGGTTGAGATATGCCGCACTTATACAGCTAATCATCAATCAACGTGTAGTTTGCAACTTAGTAAGCCAATCTTCGTACCTCCTTTTTGTCATTAGGGATAGTACCATCTTTTAGATAATTCACTAAGGAATCCATTTACGATTCTTCTCTCGAACAAGGAGCTAACTTATAGCTCTTTGAGAGATTGGATAAACTTTTATACTCGAGAAACTCCATGAAAAGTTTCTCGTTTAGCTCAGGGAATGCCATACTGGCCAACTTCGACAGCTTGTCAGTAGCGATATTCTTGCTTCTCGAAATTTTGTGAATGGAAAATGATAGGAATTCTTCTACGAGCATTTATACCACCAATAGGTACTTGCTCATCTCTTCTTCTCTTGCTGCGTAACTTTCGATAACCTAATTTCCCACTAGCTGAGAATCAGAGAACACTTCGAGTTTCTGGGCTCTAATTTCTTTTGCTAGTTTTAATCTGGCGATTAGAGCTTCGTACTCTGCTTCATTGTTACTGGCTGGGAATCCAAATTTCAGAGCATAATGAACATTGACATTATGAGGGCCTTAAAGACCTAGGATTGCACCGCTTCTTTCTCTTATTGAAGAACCATTGACATAAAGAAACCAGATAGGTTTCTCGATGATCTCCATATAGTCTTCCTCTCTCGTGAACTCGGCTACAAAATCCACTAATACTTGGGCCTTTAGTGCCATTTTAGGTTTATATTGTACACCATGGGCACTAAGCTCTAAGGCATATTTTATCATCCTCCTCGAGGAGTCAGGCCTCTCTAATGCTTGCCGTAATGTTTGATCAGTATGGATAATAATTTGGTGAGCTTCAAAATATGGCTTCAACTTTCTCGTTGAGAGAACTACTGCTAATGCAAAATTTTCAATCTTTGTGTACCAAACCTCTGGCCCTTATAGAACATTACTCACGTAATAAACAAGTCAGTGCTGTTTGTCATCAATTTCAACTAGTATAGAGGAAAGTGTTCGGCAGTTAACTAATAGATACAAGTATAAATTTTCTCCTGGAATCGGTGTTAAGAGTATCAGGGATGATGCAAGAAATTCCTTGAGCTCATTGAAAGCTCTTTCGTAATCATTGATTTAATTGAATTCCTTTGGATTCTTCAAATTTTTAATGAATTCCATGCACCTATTTGTACTTCTTGACATGAATCTATTGAGGGCGGCAATTTGGCTGGTGAGTTCCTATACCTTCTTGATTGTGCGAGGTCATTTCATATTCCTTATGGCTTTAATCTTTCTCGAATTGGCCTTAGTATCACATTGTGTGACTGTATACTCGAGGAATTTCCCTGATGTTGCACCAAAGATGCACTTTAGTGGTTGAGTTTCATGCTGTAATCCTAGATGTGGCAAATGTTTCCTCTAGATCAGTGAGATGTTAATCTTCCTTCATGCACTTCACAATCATGTCATTAACATATATTTCAACATTCCTATGGATTTGAGATTTGAACATCTTTGTTACTAATCTCTGGTATGTAGCACCAACGTTCTTCAACCCAATGAGCATCACTGTATAACTGTATGTTCTAAAATTGGTAATGAAAGATGTGTGGACTTCATTCGCCTTATCCATCTTAATTTGATTGTAACTAGAGAAAGCATCCATAAAAAAGAGCAACGCATGTCGAGGAGTTGCATCTACCATCTGATCGATTTTTGGCAGTGGGAAACAATCCTTGGGATAAGCCTTATTAAGATCTGTAAAGTCTATGCACATTCGTCACTTATCGTTAGACTTCTTGACTAACATACAATTTGTTAGCCAAGTTGGATAAGGCTCTTCTTGGATGAATCCTACCTTCAATAATTTCTGGACCTCTTCTTTTATTATCGCTTGTCTCTCTAGTGCAAAATATCTCTTTTTCTATTAGACCACTTTTACATTTGGGCCAATTTGGAGCTTATGTACCATAATGCTTCTCGGAATATTTAGCATGTCCGAAGGTGACCATGTAAACAGGTTAGCATTAGCTTACAAGAAGTCAATCAAACTTTGCCGAACATTTGCTGACATAGGTTTTCCTATCCTTATTGTCTTCTCGAGATCATTTCCCAAAGGAATTTCCTCTATATAATTCTTGGCATTCTCTATGCTGATTGACTTGTCTTCTGGATAGGTTTCAACTTAAGATACTTCCTCTTGTCTCAAGGCCCTTATATATAAGGACTGTGCTAATTATTGATCCTCTCTACACACACCAACCCCCGTAGGAGTAGAAAACTTGGCCTTTAGATGTACCATTAATGGGAAAATACCAAATAAATGTTGGCATAGCCATCCCATTATCATATTGTAAGGGGACCAATATTTGATGATGAGAAAATCCACTTTGTCCTCTGTAATATGCTTGTCATCCCTGATTTGCATCGGCAAAGGGATAACTCCGGCTACTTAGACAGGTTGATTATTGAAGGCATAGAGGTCATACTTGCAAGACTGTAGTTACGCTTTAATCTTGGGCCTCATTTGATCGAAAGCATGCTGAAAAATGATATCAGTCGAACTTCTTGTATCAACAAGAATCCTCTTGACTTCAAAGTTGGTGACTGTCGCATTGATGACAAGTGCATCATCGTACGACCTTTAGATACCCTTAAAATCCTCTTCTCCGAAAGATATTGTATTGTCCCTCCTAACCTTTTTTCCATGAATATTACAAATGTAATTCTTGGTGTTAATCGAGTTTGAAGAACTCGATTAACCTATACTAAGTTCTCCAACAATGGTATTAATTACTCCGTTAGGTGCTTTGGTGGGATTAACATCCCTTATATCTCTTATGGCCATTGTTGGCCAAGTGTCATCCTCTTGTTCCTCTCTTCTCCTCTGAGACGGTCTTTCGATTCTTTTGGCATCATGCGCTTAAAATTTTTGCAAAGGCCTACATTATATTGCATCTTCAATTGCATCCTTAAGTTGAATGCACTCATTTGTATTATGACCCTTGTTACGGTGGAAATTATAGTACTTGTTCAAATTTCTTCTTGAAGAATTCCCTCGCATTCTTTTCAACTACTGGAGGATACCTCTCTCCTTACGTACCTCCATCAAAATGTCCAAGATTGGACGATTGATAGGCATATGGGATGAGAATGTCGAGATCCTCGGCCTCTTTCTCTTAGCATCTAAACCGTTGTCATTGCTTGTACCAAGTCTATCCTTCACATTTTTTCGTTTATCATTCTTTCCATCTCCTCTGCTTTGATTAGCCTCTTATTGTGCTTTTATGTTGTCTTCTTACCTGATTAGCCTTAAACTCTGCGAAAGTTTTTAGCTTGTTCTTTGTAAGAGACTTGAAAACGTCTCTATGAGGTTTGACTTCATCAATTACGGTGTTGAGGGCCTCACTCATATCTAGTTCTGGGATTTGGACCATCTCGGCTATACATCTAGCTAAATAGTCCCTAATTGACTCATCGAACTTTTGTTTGATAGTGTTAAGGATTGAAGAGTCCTTAACAGGAAGTTTGCTAGCAAGGAAGTGTTAAAGGAACACCTCTGCTAGTTCATTGAAACATGAAATGGTATTTGGTTTCAAGTGTTTGAATCATGTGTTAGCTGCATTTCTCAAGGTTGAGGGAAAGGCTTGACAGGCCACCGCGTTGCTTAAACCATGCAATTTGGCTAATGTATAGTAGTACTCCAAGTAGTCTTTAGGGTCTTTCATCCCATCATATGTTTAGAACTTGGGTAGCTTAACGTGTCGAGGTATTACTTCTTCTAAAATCTTTGGAACGAAATGACTTTTCTTGATTTGTAACTGTTTGGTCGTAGTAATAAGGGTGTTGACATGTGAAGGTCTCGTATGATGCACGTGTTGCGGTTGCTTGCCCTTATCATTCTTCTTGAAAGTAGGAGCTAAGGGTCTCATTGGAACCACAACTTATTCTTTTGGCAATTTGGGTGAATAAATGGAATCGTTGGTACTGTTGGCATCATGATCACCATGCTCTTTGTCTTGATTCAAGTGAAAACTTTTATAAAGAAGGTTAAGGATTTGTTCATGTTTTTTATTTAACTTAAAATTTTCTTTGGCTAAATTGAGACAAAGTTGCTTGAGTTATGTTAATCATTGTTCATCAACATGCCAACTTCCCCCTTCAAGGTAGTGGGAAGAAGTACCAGCACTTGTACTTCTAGTCATCCTAGTTCTAATCATGTGGTCGTATTTAGAGAAAAATAGATGGCATTAAATGTCGTTAGTGAATTTTAGGATAAGGAAAAATCCTGCAAAAGAAAGCGAAATACTTGGTATCAGGGCCACTCCGATGCTTAAGTTAGTAAGGTGAATTAGTATAGTAAGTATGTGAATAAGAAGTATCCGAGACCTTACAGAGTTTCTTTCCAATATTTATAGATGGCTATAGTGTCTGAGGCAGTTGTTAGGATAACTGTTAAGATATGTGGAAGCTTCTTAACTTGACATCTCCCTTAATATGTAGGGGTAGCAGGTGGTTATGTAATATAACCATGCTTATGATAATTGTTTACACCATAGACTTGAATTCAAACCAGGAGCACTTCTTATACTTGGCATAAATGTTGTGTATCATTTATCTAGTGTGAATGCTGAGAGAGTTGGTTACACGTCATCTCGGCAGACGAAAGGACAAGTGTCAAATGAGCGAAAACTGATTATCAACACTTGGCTATCTACACATATCCTCTATGTCCCATCTTTCTTTGGTACAAATAAGGCTGGCACAATACAAGGACTTAAGGACTCTCGTACATAACCTCTCTTCAAAAGCTCATCCACTTATCTCTGTAGCTTGACAACTTATTTAAGGTAAAGCCTATAGGTAGGCTTGTTCAGTAGTACAGCTCTTAGCTGCAAGTCAATTACATGTTCAATACCTCGAATGGGAGGTAGACCTTCATGTCCTTGTGCTCCAACGAACATGTGTTCTTCCTCCTATCATACATTACACTTTAGTCAAACATCCATGGTTATCGAATAAGAATATGAGACATACTCATAGGTAACACATCATAGAGCACTTCATCTCGATAATTCCCAATGCTAATTGGCATAAACACTTCTTTATTTACTTATAGGGCCCCTTTGTCACTAAGCTAGTGTAGCTAATAAGGTTTGGGGTAGGGCTTGATGTGCAACTTCAATGCTGGACCATGAAAGTAGATGCCACCTTAGTGTAGCTACTACTATCAACAATCATTACGCATAATGACCCATTTACCTTACATCCAATATGGAACAAATTCTCTCACTATTTGTCTTTGGGTACAGGATTCACACTCATTGTTCTCCTTAACAACAGGGTGGTAAGCATAAAGTTTTCTTCCTCATTATACATAACTTCCTCCTCCTCGAACGGTTCAGTTTGTTTTGGTCTCTTTCAGCTCTTTTACTTCCTCATTAATACTATCTACCTCAATGGTCAACACTTCGTCTTGAATCACCATGGTTCTTCTATTTGGATATTGGGTAGCCATGTGTCAAAATCCTTAACACTTGAAGCACTTTATCTCACTTATCTTCCTTCTTAAGCTCTAACCTTTCTTAAACTTCCTCAAGATCTCCTTTTCTTTTGTTTAGATAGCTTGAGATGGTTGAGTCTCAACAACCTTACTTGGTTCCAGTCACATAGGTCTGCTTGAATCTTCTTACTCAACGCCTCTCAATTCTCTAGGCTACTTGAATATCTTCATCAAGTGATCCAATATCCATGGTCTCTAGAATATCTCCAATCTCGTACTTCAATCCACTAATGAATCTTTATACAATTCGGTCTTCAAGCTCAACAACATCACAATAAATCATTAACATATGAAATTTCTTCACATAGGCATCAACACTCGATCCACCTTACCCTAACTCTTGTAATCTCTTGAACATATCTTGCAAATAGTAGCTCAAAACAAATCTTCTCCTTATGACTCTCGTCATTTTATCCTAACTCCTAACTTCACATTCTCCTTTTCTTTTGCGAGTAGCTTGCATGTTCTTCCACTACAAGACGGCAAAATTAGTAAATTTTAGCATAATAAGTTTGACCTTAGCATTATCAAGCACCTCATGGTATTAAAACCATTTTCTTGTCTACCCAGTTTAGTTAGTCTTTGGCATCACTATTACTAGAAAAGCTAAGGATATGCATCTTCAACTCTTTCACTTTAGGAGCTCGAACATCCTTCTCTTTAGGTTTATAATACTCTTTTACTTCATCACTTGCTTTCTCATCCTCCTCTTTAATCTCCTCTAATGCTAGCCGACGTCTAGCAACTCGACCTACTCCATTAACTTGGTTGGGTTAAACTGGGGCATTAACTCAGCCGTATGGGCCATTATCTCTCTCGAGTCATTCATTAACTTAACCTCTGTAGGAAACATTTCTAGTTTGCCTATCTTCATTTATGACAGTCACCAAACTAGCTACTAGCTTAGTGAGTCGATCTTGTTAGTCATCTTTAGATTGGGGTATAGAGCTTCCTTGTTGACCTTAGCCATTTCGAGTGCTACTCTCTTGGTTACCAATGGTTCCTTGAACACTAGAATCAAACATTTTTGATTGTATTTAAGAGATTAATGACTAAAAAAATACCACTCAAAGTTCTCTCCACAAATAACAATAATAAAAGAATACCTTATACTCCCATCTCTATGTCGACCACATATGGTAAAGAAGCAGCACTTAATGATGGGTATTAGACTACCGGATCTCTGACCTATAACCGAACCTAAGGATTAGAGGCATTGGCAAGACAAATCTTTTATTCTAACCAACTCCTGTCGAGATCGAGTATGTCCTTATCAAGTTACCTTTAATGCCATATCATATGATCGCCCATTATTCTATGGTATGCCGAGTTGATGATTACTCTCTAGCCCCGAGCCGACTAATCGCTTGGCATCATCCTTGTTGAGAAGACAAGAGATAGAGAATCTAGACTGACTAAGCTATCCCCGTTCGAACAAGCCTATCTGTCTGTACTTTTTGTCCGCATTTCCTAACAACCTCACCAATGCAACATTGTCACGTATACAGTATCATATGTAGAATTTGTACCACCAATGGTTATTTTCCTTGTATATTCACTTTTACCTTTTTATATCATGTACATTGCTTTTTTTAGGAAATGTCCTTTTTGTCTTATGCACTTGAGTACTTTCTTCCTTATGTAAACATTGTTTGTTTACTCTCGGTATCACTCTTATCCTTTCCCTTAAGCTAGGTTAGGTGGCGAGTAACCTCGTTGGACCAATTCATGCATCATATAAAATTGTACTGTGAGTCTTTGGAAGTTCTATTGGTGCGTTATATCCTCTAGAGATATTCATAGGTTTTTGCTTACTATTTTCATTCTTCCCTTTCACCCTTTTATACCTTTCACCATTAACCCTTTTCGAAGGCTTTTTATAAGCTTAAACTCATCCAGCGATCGGCCTTATCTATTCTTTGTCACGGTTCACAACACTTACACTCTGTTTTGCTCACAAGAAATAGGGGAAAAGTAGAGCATAAAACTCTTAAATACTACTCACTTACCAAACTCTTATGATAACAACATAACCTCTAACACATACAAAAGCAATAACAAATCACTCAAAGGATAAAGTAATAGAAAGTAGCTCGAACTTAGCTAAGCTCTAATATTAAGTTGATACGATCCAACATAGATTAACACATGATGCCTAGTATCTCATAAACCAAGGGGATGGGTTCGAACCTCGAGATGATCCATAGAGTAAATGATAGTTGAAGATTAAGTAAGGGTCCTCGTGCACTAATGATAGATATGACATATCAATGCCTCATACGATCTCTGATCACGCTTGATATGATGCACAAGTTTAATTAGAGAGGACTCACTACTAATCCATGCTCGCAAAGGATCAAATAAGAGTTAACGAGAGTAAGTAGAAAACACTTAGCTCATGAGAGTAGGTCTAAATATCAATGGTATTAGCTATTGCAGCTATCATAATTTACAAGTATTTATATGACCCAATCAAGGTAAGTCCTAATTTAATGTAAATTACAAAAAAGATTCCTACTAATAAAGGAAAAGGAATAATCTACAAGGGTAAAATTGTAAATGAATAAAAAGAATATCTGGTGACAAAAAAAAGGATATTATAGATGTCAAGAAAATAGGGTATGCATCAATTGTCCATTCTGTAGTCCCAATGACACTATTGGCCTAGCAAAGCAAGTTTTGAATAGATTAAGTTAAGGTCGATGATACGAAGCAAGTGTACCTATCAATTTTAATATAGCGGATGTGAGTCCGAGTCGATCTCTTAGAGATTTTGAGTACTAATTTAACTTTAGCTTTATTATCTAATCGGAAAATTGTGATGAGTTGAATGAATTAAAAATACTGGAATTAACAACTAAACTACTTATGAGATTTAATTACGCAAATTAGAAAGCAATAAACTACTAACGACTTCAAGTATGCAATGATGTATTTAGGAATTATTTCTCCTAGTGTTTAACATGTAACCTTTTTAAAATATATTCAATTTAGTTTCTATAATTCTTGACCGGAGGAATTCACAATTAAAGCTAATACATTTCTCAAGCATATTAACCCTAATCCTAAATTATTTACCGGAATCTCTTCATTTAGTAATATAACTTAGAATTGCATTAATGTATAATGAATTCCCATACAAACAATCAACTTTCCAGAAGAAACATGTATCTTATCTCTAAGTATATATGTAATTCTCTTCAATTATGCTAAGATCTAATTACACATGCAATTTCTCAATCAACATGCATAATATCATATATTGATACTCTAGAATTATCAATCAACAATTAAACAACATAATTGAATCAAGAAAAGATAGAAACTTTATTGAAATTATAATTCAATCCAAGGGTTACATGAAACCCTAGGTTCCATAATCCTAAATACTCAAATTCTAAGCTATCATAACGAATCTAAAACGAGTTTCATCAAAAACGTAAAATAAAGCATGAAAACCCCTCTTGATTTGATGAACAATCTCTCTAATCTTCAAATCGATGTTGTTCTCGCTTCTTGATTGATGTTCTCCTTAAGTCAATAGCATACTAATTTGGTACTTAGCATCCTCTTGAATGATGTAGAGAGCAAAATAACTCGACAAGTCGAACTGAGGAATGCGTTGCTCTCTTGAGTTCAACTCCCCTTAAATAGCTTAGCGAACCAAATGGGCGAGTCCTCGAGTTCGAGAGCACGTAATTGGCTTGTGATACCTATCACCATGTTCTATAGGGTACCCTTGTACTTTTGTAGAATCTATAGGATACAGGGTATAAGGTGGTTCTAAGTTGCTATAGTATAGGATACAGGTAGTAAAGCTTTGAAACCTGTATTCATAGGATAGGGTATAGGTAGAGTCCATACCTTACCCATCCTATACTTACTCGCCCCTAGTGTAAACTCTATTGGAGATAATTAACATTTGGAGTAATTTTATATAGAGAATCGAACTTTTATTAAATTAAATAAATGAATCAACATTTCAAAAAGTGGTTCAAAATAAGGAATTCCATCAACGTAAAATTATAAAACTATTAAGTTGATCTAATGTAGTCATTATGTCCTAGATGGTGTTCATTTGGCAATGATGTAGCACTTACATGGCCACTTAAAAGTAAATAAAATTAGAAAAAAAAGTAGAAAAAAAAAATTATTTTAAAAAAGAAAAATAATAAAAATTTTGAAATGTACAAAAAAAAAAAAATTGGAAAAAAGTAAAAAAAAATGCATAAAATAAAAAACTAAACATGTAATTACATATATAACCTAATGTATTAATTTAAAAAGTTATTAAAAATTAGAAAAAGAAAAAGAAAAAATTTAAAAATTTAAAAAATAATAATAAGTAAATAGATTCAACTAACTAAGGCTAAGGGTTGCTGGATCGACCACGAAAATAATAGGTAGGTCGTTTGACCTACCAAGTAGGGGTAAAAAAAAAAAAGAAGAAAGAAAGAAAGAAAAAGAAAAAGAAAAAGAAAAAGAAAAAGGCTGGAAATCCAATCCAACTTGATTGGCTTTCTAGGGGAAGGGGTAGGGGGTTGGTGGTGACGACCATGAATAGCCGCCTACTAATTAAGGGGGTAACTTAGTAGGATGAACAAAAGTAGGTCGCAACCTACCTATCAAGGCTAAGGGGTGTCTAAATCTATTTTCTTAATATTTTGCAATTTTTTCTTTTCTATTTTTTCAAATTTTAATACTTTTTAAATTAATTAAATTAGTTTATATATATAATTATATAATTATGTTTTACTTTTTGCACCTTTGTTATTTTTTCCAAAATTCTTTATACACTTCATTTTTTCAATTATTTTTCATTTTTTGTTTTTTCTCTTTTGTTTGCATTTAAATGGCTATTAAGCACCATATCAACGCTACTTAGCAAATAAAGACCACATCAAATCAACTTAACGATGTTTAAATAGTACGTCAATGGACTCCTTTTTTGAATCACTTTGCAAAACATTGATCATTTATTTAAACTTGTTTTAAGTTTGATCTCTTATTTAAGCTTACTCTTAGATGTTGATTCCTTCTATTATAATTTTTCCTTAATCCATATATGATTGAAATAAGAGAATGTTGATATGATTGTAAATTTATTACTTGGATAATGATATAGTATTTGAACTTTGAATAATTATTCTACTTTGTACCCATGATTTAAAGTTATTAAGTTTCATAATCTGTTGAATATTGCTTACTAAACTTTGATCCAAAATTTTAGAAATTAAACTTATATTCAATAAAATTTTCAATTGTCAAATTTGTTATTTACATTGTTATAATGCCTCAGACAAAAAACAGTGAATAACCAAGCCAACAAATATTAATCAATCAATTTCAATTACTGGGCTCAAAAGTTACAACCATTTGTTGATAAGGTATTCACTACTATGACTTTATAAACTAGTACGACAATCTCCTACATCCCATATGAGACAACTTAACCATAGGGTATTATAATCTCTCCCTCTTATATACACAACGTCCTCGTTATGAGACCTTACAACTAAGGCTAGTCTTCCCTCTCTTCAGTCTACATTTTCAAGCCACCCACTACTTATAAGTCATCTTTGAAGCATGCTAGGAGTCACCACCTCAATGACATACTCCCTACCCTCCTTGGATCTCTTCTCTAAATTGGAGCCAGACTCGAATTATCCACCTACTGTTAGTAGGGTTAACCTTGATACCATTTATAATGCCTTAAACTAAAAGTAGTGAATAAGCAAGTCAACAAATATCGATAGGTCCATTTTAATCACTTTGGCCCAAAAGCTGTAACAATGTGTTGATAGGGTATTCACAACCATGACTCTATAGACTAGCACCACAACCTCTCACAACTCACATAGGACAACTTAATCATGGGGTATCACAATCATTTTTCAAAATATACAATAGTAAAAAAATATTTTCAAATCACTAAAGGTTATTAAGAAGGGGTTAAACATCGAAAAAGTAAAACCAACATAGAAACTTAATTGATAAAAATATTAAAACATAATTTGTAAGGTAATAATAATAGTAAGTTAGTGTACTCTTTGATAAAAAAAAAAAACACACACACACACACACACACAACAAAATGCACATTCCAACTCAAAAAACTTGATCGAGTCCCATATGAATCAAGTTGGACTTGACAAGTTAACCAAATCTTTTTTATTCACTTTCAATGTGAGTAAAAGACATGGCTTGGACTAACTTTATAGCTAAGTTTGACAATATTGACAATAATACTGTTAGTTAAGAATTAGAGCTTTTTTTCTTACAACAAACCTTTTGCTTGGGAATCAAAAGGAGGGGCTAGCCTAGGCAATTGAAATGAGCCCAACAGCACATGATGGATTATACTCTAAATAAATGGAAAGTGGAAACTCAGCTATGACACAAAATAAGATGCATAAAAGTAGTTCTCTAAACTTACAAAATGTATAGTGTGTTATATATCTATAGCATCTAACACCAATCATCCATCTTATTAGCATGGCGAAGTCTAAGTGATGATCTCATATAAATAAGCCATGCAATCAAAGGTAAAGCCAGAAAAAAAGAAATTGAAAAGAAAAAGAAAATTGGACTACATTGCAATATTATAATCATTATTGTAGGAATAAAGTTCCTCAATTGTAACTCAATCAAAGAAATCAATTAATTAAAGAAGATAAAGTCACTTACAGCACCACAAAGTCTTTTCTATTATCTCTCTTGAAATTCACATCTTAAAACAAGACCTTAAATAGCTGTGTTAACTAACAATAATCACATTCAATATGTCGCACCAATAATCACTTTAATAACCAATAAGAATACAACACCTAAGCAACTATTAAAAAAAATATAATATTACCTGATATAATTAAATCTAATATTGCCTCCCTTATACTAAGTCTTCAAACTTCACCATAACAAGCATCTTTTTCAACTTCAAGAACATATTTACTTTTAGTGACTTTGTAACAATATCTACAACTTACTCTTTAGATGTGTAAAATTAAATCACAATCTCATTGTACTTTACTAAGTTTTGAATGTACTAATAAGTGATGTCGATATGCTTCCCACAACCATGAAACATTGGATTCTTCATCAAAGCAATTGCTAAAATGTTCACATAGAAAACCCTAGTAGGCTTAGCTTTTAATGATGCAACTCACTAAACATTCTTCTTAACCAAAAAACTTATGTAGCACATTCTTCTAGTACTATATATTATACCTCTACCATTGAGAGAGCCACTACTTGTGTTCCTTAGAAAACCAAGAAAAAACTCCAGTCCTGAGATGAGTAATAAAACCAAAAGCACTTTTTTGCATTACAGTATCACTATTTGTATAGTCAACAAACTCTACATTATCAGTATAAGAATAAAAAATCCCATCACTAAGCGTACCTTTGATGTATCTCAAGATGCATTTAGCTACTTGCCAATGAGATTAACGTGGAGCTTTCATAAATCTACTAATAATGCCAACAATAAATATAATATTTGATTTGGTAGCTACCAAATATTGCTAGCTTCTAACTAACTTTTTATAATTAGTTGTATCAACTAAGTGACTACCGGCATCTTTGACTAGTTTCAACCTCTCTTCAGCTTGAGTCAAAATTAGATTACATGAATCCATTCTAAACCTCTTTAATATATCACTTGCATACTTTTTCTGAGAAATAAAAATCACAGAATTTGTCTATTCCATGTCAACACTAAGGAAGTAAGACATTAAGCCTAAATCTCTCATCTTAAGCTCAACAATGATGGCCATCCTAAACCTTACTAATAAATTAGAATTATTGCCAGTGAAAATTGAGTCATATAGAAGAACATAATGATAAGATTACCCAGCAAGTTTGACTTAACATATGAAGAATGCTCATATGAACATCTTTGGATACCATGATCAATAAAATAAGAATCAATTATAGTATACTATACTCCAAGAGCCTACTTCAAGCCATTTAAGGCCTTTTTCAATCTATAAATCTTGTCTTCCTTCCATTTTTCACAAAGCCAAGAGGTTATTCAACATACATCTCCTTAAGTACACCATTCAGAAATGTAGACTCAACATCTATTAGAAAAACTTTCCAACTATTTTGAGTAGTAAGTGAAATAAGCATTCTAATAGTATCAAGTCTAGCAACAAAAGTAAAAAGTTCAAAATAATGAATTTCTACTTTCTCTTGTAACCCTTTTAATGGGATTAATATGTATAACGAAGATTTTTAGATGCAAATTTATTAAATAAAAGTTTTCAAAATGGTGTTAATCCCTTAACCAACTAGTGTGACGGATTGCCTATAGTAATAATATTGGTGAGTATTCACCAGGTCCAATTCCTTAGGGAAAAGAGATTCAATTAAGTCTAGATCTCAACCTGCTACTCTAATTTAGGTGAATCAAATGGATAGTCAGGAATTGTAAATGAAATACTAAATAAGAGCAAAAAGTATCAAATAACACAATTAATAAAGGTGTGGGCTTGTGACATGTTTGCGAAGTAGTAGTGGAAGTATGCTATTAAGATATTAGGGATGGTTTTTAATTAGGTTTGAAGGAATTCACTTGAGCTCGATCTCGAGTAGGGCACCTCACTCAACTATGTAGAGAAAAATCTCCTCTTAGTCTTATTTTCCTATACGAACAACTAAATACTTAATCCCTATCACAAAATAAGTACTCTAATCCTAGAAACTAAGGGGTCAATCTTCTATTAGTCTCATAACCTATCGTAAGTTGCTAGAATTGCAAAATGTAATATGAATTTAATGGGGAACACCTAATCTCCTCTTGGTTTCATAGTTGAAAGAACCCGTTATTAACACTTCACCAACTTAATGACTTAATTGGGAATTATACAATTAATCTCCTTTCGGTCTCATAATTATGTAAACCCATTAACTCTCAAGGGTAATTCTGAGGACTAATCTCCCCTTTGTCTCATAATCATAAGGAAACCTATTGAAAATTTCATTAATAAGCACCTCAAAGAGTTCAAATGAAGTACTAATCATCAAAATCCCATTTAAATACACATACCAATATCAAAATTACAAATATTCACTAACTACAACATTTACATTATCACAAACCTACTAAAAACTACTTAGCCACTCATATTATCTATAATGATAGCAAGTGTAGATGAAAATAGAGCAAAAAATTCCATCAGAGAGCAAGTAAACAAGATGATAACAAATGAACAAGAGATTAAATGAAGATAAGGTAGTGAATGCTCAATAAACTAACTAAAATGTACATCAAAATTATAAAACAATCACTAAATATCATAAACAAGTCAAGGAAACATTTAAACAGACAATGAGCTTCGAAATCTAAACTAAATACTACCAAAAACCTAATTACATTTGGCATTCTTTGTTGCAATGTGAGTATATATAATTTTAGACTATTAATTAATCAGTGTGAAGGTTTACTGATTGATCGGTAAACACGTATCAACACTCTGTCATCCCTATGTTTTATGAACCGTAATGTTTAAGGCAAGTAAGGTTTTAGACGAAAAACCTTAACCTTAATTTCTTCTAGATTGTAACGATCAATTAATATAGATTGTATCGATCAATTAGCATGAGTGAATCCAACCCTATACTTTCTATTCACTATGTTGTCCTTGCCTCTACTCAATTGCTTGATTCATCAATGTAGACCTGATGCTTTAGAGCATACTGATCGATTGATAGTAAGGCTATCCATCAATAAGCCAAATTTCCTGATTCCATTGATCTTAGCCTCTTTGATGGAGTGGTAAGGTTACTAAGACCATGAGAACCCTTATGCACCAGCGCATGAGATATAAAATTAATAAAATTCAATTAAACTCAATCCTTTTTCATGAATTTTTAGTAATTTTACACAAATTGGTCCATTTTGTTCATAAACTCCAATTTCGTATAAAATTAACAAGTTTTTGCTAAATTTATGCGCAAATGTGGGTTTTAAAATTGAGAAAAATTATATATTTAAACCGTAATAACCACCCCTAACTTTAGAACCTTGCTTGTCCTCAAGCAAGCTAGAAGGGATCAAATTGTTTAGAAAGTAATAGGACAAGCATGCACTACCTTCATGCTTATACATTATTAAGAGTATGCTATAGCATTGAAGGCTTAAAGTTTGCATGTACTTGATATGATACAAAAATCCTTAGAAGTGATGCCCAAATTGTACCACTTATGCTAAATCAGTTGCTCACAAATCAAATATGATGTAATTAACCGTAAATCAATTCCTAGAAAAGTTAACTTTTCATTTAGGTTAAGCTTATGAAATTTGAAGTCAAGTTTAACATTTCATACTAATTGAGAGATCTCGATGTTTAATTAGTTGTCCTACATATATAGTTCTCCCTTATCTATTTCTAAAGTATGCTAATGCCATACAAACATAGATTGACCACTAAATCGTATGTTACTTTGCCTCTCCAACATTTTAGGACAACTATCATATCTTGCCCATTATTTTCTTTCTAGATTTTAGCATTTTTCAAAATTTTCATTCCTTTTTCTACTTCTTTCATTTTCTTTTCTTTCTTTTCTTTTGTGATGGGATCATACTTTTGAATTGTAATTACTTTTTCTTAATTGCCATCATTTTCTTTTTCAACTCTTCTTTTCTTTTCAAACATTCATTGTGCTTTAATCGAAGAACATTCAAGCAAAATTCAATATCCATTTTGGTTCATACAACATTAACAGACCACTCGATTCCTCAAAAGAATGGTGCATATATACAAGTCAACTTTCGAAAACACTATAAGTTAACAACCAACTAAAACATTTCCTTAACTCCAAACCTCTAAACAACACCTAAATTAGGCATAACTAGACAAAGCATGGATTGAATACAAAGTTTTGAGAAATGGTCACGATTTATTCACAAGGGACTTCTTTCAAAATGAGGCCTTAATCACTTTTTTCTACTTTCTTTCATGCAAGCTTTATTAATGATAACATACTTAAAATTTAAAAGCATGGAGCATAAAGGAAAATGGATCCAACTTTTAGAAAGAAACTATCTTATAGGTGTATAGAAGGGATAAATTATCATGAACAAAATTAAGTCATTAAAGCCCATTTAGAACTACACAACTTCAGTGTTTCTATCTGACTTTCCTACCCTTAACTTTAATTTAGATGTATATTTCATAATTCGGTGCATATACAATGGAAAATAAAAGGGAAAGTTAGAACATGACTCTCCTGTTTTGTTGGTGTGTTCTAAATTCTCAATTTCCCTCTAAGCTCATTGAAGGTGTCTCTTAATTGATGGATTCAATACTTCCTTTATTTATTTACATGTACCTATGTAATATAATAGAGACATAACTAAAAAGACTTTGAAATTAGAAAGAATTAGACATAAACTAAATAAAAAGATAAGAAAAATAGTGGCCGAGCTGCCTCCTACCAAGCGCTTGTTTTTAAGCGTTTAGCTTGGGTTTTTGGAACTACTTTATGGTGGGTCCTCTAGATAAGCAATTCTTTTCACCAATTCATTTCCTTTTGTCTCAAAGAAGGGCTTTAGCATATGCCCATTTACTCTAAAAGTTTCTCCTTCCTCTCCTTTAATCTCATTTGCTCCCTATGGTAGTATCCTTATAACTGTGTATGGCCTTGTCCACTTTGAATGAAGTTTATTAGGAAGCAACCTTAATGGAACATTATACAAGAGAATTTTCTATCCCACTTCAAAGTTTTTAAAGAGTATCTTCTTATCATGCCATCTCTTTATCTTCTCATAATTTTGACTTCGAAAGCTTCATTCTTAAACTCTTCTAGTTCATCCAATTGTAGTATTCAATGGTCTCCTATTAAACTTTTGTTGAAGTTTCGAAATTTAAAGGCCTAATATGCTTTATGCTTAATTTCAATTGTGAGATGACAAGCTTTCCCACAAATCATTCAATAAGGAGACATTCTTATGGGGTTCTTGTAGGTTGTCCTATAAGCCTACAATGCATCATCTAATTTGGAAGCCCAATCCTTCCTTGAAATGCTGACAGTTTTTTCCAAAATTTATTTTATCTCTCGATTTGATCATTTGTGGTAATGTTACGTTTAACCCTTACTTGGCTAACAAACTATCAACCTTGTTATTATAGAAATGTGTTCCCCCATCATTAATTATAGCTCACGGCACCTCAAAATGTGTAAAGATATTTTTCTTAAGAAATTTAAGGACATTCCGAGAATCATTAGTGAGTAAGATAGCTACTTCTACCCATTTTGAAACGTAATCTACTACTACTAGATTATATTTTATTAGACAATGATGTAGGAGATGGTCCTATGAAATCTGTTCCCCAAACATCAAAGATTTCAAAAAAAGAAATCCCATGTTGTGGCATTCCATTTTATTACACTCCTTGTTCATTGACATCTTGAGCATTGCATGACATACTCCTTACAATTAGCAAAAACAATGGACTAATAGAAACTGCATAACAAGATCTTTGCTATTGTATGATATCCACCAAAATGCCCTCTAGCAGGTTCGATGTGGCAATGGGTAATGATTTCCTATTCTTCTATTGTGGTTACCTAATGTTTGATCACTTAGTTTGCACAATATTTAAATAGATAGGGTTCTTCTTAGAAATAATTTTGCATCTCCTTCAGAAAATTCCTTCATTGACTGTAGTCTAAACCATATGGCATAATCCCTCCATCCATTGACTATGTTTGCATACCAAGGCAACTAGGTTAAATTAATCATGTATAGTTGCTTGTCTGGAAAGCTTTCGTGAATAGGCTAGCCACTTTCACAAATAGTGATTCACGACAAGTGATCAGCCACTAGGTTCTCACTACCTCTCCTATCTTTAATGTGTAAATGAAATTCCTATAACAAGAGAACCCAACCAATTAGCCTTAGTTTAGTGTTTAGTTTGTTTAACAAATACTTCAAGGCCGCATGATTTGTATACATTATCACTTTTGATCCTATTAAATATGATTGAAACTTATCACATGCAATCACCATAGCAAGCAACTCCTTTTCAATGGTTACATAATTTCTCTAAGCTTCATTGAGCATTTTGCTTGCATAGTAAATTGTTTAGAAGATTCTATTTCTTCTTTTTCCTAAGATTGCTCCTACAACACTATCATTTACATCACACATAAGTTTAAATGGTAGCATCTGATCAGTATCCACTATGATTGGTGTTATCACCAATTTCCCCTTCAATGTTTCAAATGCATTCATACGCTCTGGGTTAAAGTCAAAAGGCATGTCCTTTGTTAGTAAGGTACACAATGGTTTTGAGATTTTAGAGAAATCTCTAATAAATCGATGATAGGACCCTACATGTCTAAGAAAACTCTGATTGCCCTTCACATTAGTAGGTGGAGGTAACTTAGTGATTACTTCCATCTTCGCTTTATCCATCTCTATTCCTTGCTTGGAGATCTTATGTCTTAGTACAATTCCTTCTTGTACCATGAAATGGCATTTCTCCTAGTTAAGTACTAGGTGGGTTTCCTTACAACATCTCAAAACTACTACTAAATTCTTCAAGCATTTCTTAAATGTTTCTCCATACACAAAAAAATCATCCACGAACACCTCAATGCCATATTCAACCATGTATGAGAATATTGACATGATGCATTGCTAAAAAGTTGCTGGTGCATTGCAAAGTCCAAATGGCATTCTTCTAAATGTAAATGTCCCATATTGACATGTGAAATTAGTTTTTTTCCTTCATCCTCAAGTGCTACAAGGATTTGATTGTATCCTGAATACCTGTCCAAAAAGCAATAGTATTCATGTCCAGCTAGTCATTCAACCATCTAATCTATGAATGGTAAAGGGAAGTGATCATTTTGTGTGGCACTGTTTAACTTATAGTAATCTATGCACACCCACCATTCTATCATAGCCTTTGTTGGGATTAGCTCATTCCTCTCATTTCTTACTACAATTATTTCTCTCTTCTTCAAGACTACTTGAACAGGGCTTACCCATTTACTATCCAAAATTATGTAGATTATCCTTACATTTAACAATTTCACTACTTCATTTTTTACTACTTCTTGCACAATGGGGTTGAGTCATCTTTGTGGTTAAATTAAAAGTTTGCATTTTGATTTGAGAAAGAACCTATGCATGTGTAATGAAGGCTGAATGCTATGTATATTTGCTATAGTCCAACCAATAGCCTCTCTATTCCCACTTAGTGTTTCTAGCAAATTTTTCTCTATTTCTTTTGATAGATCAAAGGCCACCATCACTAGCAAGGCATCTCTTTCTCCCAAAAAGGCATATTTCAAGTTGTCTAGTAACTGTTTCAATTCCAATTGAGGTCAGGTTTCAATTGATGGTTAGGGCTTGTCCTTGCTCAGTTCAATTTCTGATGGCTCCATTGATTTTGACCACACTTTAGCTACCTTTTCAACCATGTCCCCTTCTAAATCATCTTCTTCATCTATGTCACTCCATTCAAAATGCTCTCTCTACTTGCCAAATCTTACTCCTCTAGTTTCCTCCTCCTATGGCTCTTCAATTGGATCATCAATTAACTCCATGAAGTGACAATTGTCAGTTCCTTGTGGTAACTTCATTACTCAAGGCACCTCAATCATAATTTCATTATTAAGTGTAGTTAGTGTAAGCTTTCCCTCCTTGACATTGACCATTACCGATGCAATTATTAGAAAAGGCCTTCCTAAGATCAAGGGAACATCCTTATCAGTATCCATATCTAACATAACAAAGTCTACTAGGAAAATGAATTTGGCAACAGTCACCAGCACATCTTCAGCTATTCCTTAAGGATACTTCACATTCTTGTCTGCCAATACATTCCCCTAATTCAAGAAGCTTAGATATAAAGTATGGCATCAAGTTAATTCTTACACCTAAGTCACATAATGCTTCACTTTCAAATGTCTCTCTTATTGTACAAGGAATTATTAGATCCTAGGATCCTTTAGCTTTTTCGGAAATGCATCTAGCATGACAACAAGGCACTCCTCAAAAAGCATCATTATTTTGTTTTCTAACTTCCTTTTCTGAGTTAAATTTCTTACATGAATTTTTCATATGAGGGCATTTTCAAAAGAGCCTTAAAAAGGGAGACATTAATATGCAACTGTTTGAATGTTTTTGAGAATTTGGCAAATTGTTGATCTAATTTTTGTTGTTTCAATCTAGTTAGAAGGGTATTGGTGGGGTGTAAACTCATGGTTTAGATTCCTTCCCAAAGTAAGGGTCATATTTGTTGAACATGTGATTTTTGTGACTTTGATGAGATAGAACTTAATTGAAATTGAGACTATCTTATGATATTTATCTTGAGATCTTTAAAAGGAAATTTACTTGATTAATCTTTAAAATGGAAGATGATACAGCTTGGAGCATATGCAGCGGACAACGAACCATGAATGCATATTTGACGTTCAAGTGGGGATGAGGAACATGAAGTAGAATGGGGTTTTGACCGGGAATGTGTATGGATATCACACACCAAGACATAAACACAATGAGGAATTGAGCTCGAAATAAGGTCTGATACAACTCACAAATACTAAATGTCACTTAGGTTTCAAATGAGAGGTTAGATGTGACTTATTAACTTGCTTAAATGAAGGATTCACTACAATCTTAAGATCAAAATTGATAAGAACACAAGGAAAGATTAAAGAGTAAAACATACTCAATAATCTAAAATGCAAGCTTGAAGAGCTCGAGAATATCCTTACTCATAAAGGAATGTTCACTCTCTATACGTATCTTTTACTAATTGAATTCCTCTAGTTAATTACAAAAGTTGCTATTTACAGCAAATTCTAAAACCCTAGTGCTAAAACTGTAAATAGTATATAAGGCCTTAAACTCTAAAGAATGAGTCCATAATTAAAATAAATAAAATATTTACAAGTTATAGACGCCTTATTTTTGCCGTTTTTATTTTAGTATTTTTATTGGGCTAGGTTTGAAAATAAAAAAAGAAAAAAGAGAAAAAAAGAGAGAGAAAATAAATAATTAAAAAAAATAAAAAATGAAAAAAATAATAAAAGCAAAGTATCAAGTCATATCGAGTCAAGTTGAGTTAAGTCGAGTTGAGTCGAGTTGTTTAGAGTTGAATCGGATAATAGTGTATTCAATTTAATGAATTCTAAGTTGTTAAAGGATTAAGCTTCATTGAAATATTTTTAAGTCTAGTTCGATATAAAGTAGTTTTTTATCTAATTTATATTAGGCTAAAATAGACTTAGGATTTATTAAATAGGTTATTGGGCTAAATCAAGTTGGATTGAGTCGAGCCTAAAAATAGACACCTAAATAAAAATAGGGTTGCTAAAAACTAGGTTGAATCTTCAAGAAATCTAAATTGTATCTTCCGTATATGAGATTTATTATCATATTATTCGTATATGGAATTAGTTGAGATCAATTCCATATTTAAAAAGATACAAAAGATTTGGTTGTGTAGCTTATAAATAGCAAGTTAGAGGTGAAGTTTGATACATTTTTTACAATCCCTAACACTCAACACGCTCGCCACATAATCACTCCATATCACTACATTCATTTAACCATTGTCTGTAGTCATGTACAATCTCAAACATACAATCAAACTTACGATCACACTCTCACACACCGAGCATTGTAGCACAAACTTCCTTACACTTAAACACACGTATAGCCATCTCTTACATTCACTCTCTCATGCAACACTCATGCCTCAAGCATTGACCGAACTTTCATAAACATTACACTTAATATGCTATACGATTCACATTATGCGGAATGCATGCTGACACTCACATACCGTTGATCATTGTCTTCATGCCACATTAAAGTTAAAACACTGCACTTGACACAAACGTAGCTACACGATCGAATATAGCATACACATGCAATCTAACACACAAACACTCATGGACACACGCAATCCAATGCATGACATATGACTAATCGCTCATACGCGTACGTTCATGATTTACTACTATATACGCGAACGACTAGTAAACGGACCGAGTACGTGGATATAGTCCAAACGATCATGACGATCAACATGAACAGGTCGATCACGCGTGAATTGACTTGTTTAGGTAATAAAAATTATTTTCTTCAATTAATTATTTATTTTTTAGTTAAATAATTATTTATTTTACTAATTTGTTATTTTAAGTATAGGTTTTTTTTTGTTATTTTTGAATCATCATATCATTTGCTATTTTGTTAGATAAAAATTCAATTTTTTGATAATTTAGCTAGATTGCATTTAAAAAAAAAAATTGTATTTTTTTGAAAAATTGCACATCTCTTCACCGAGATCCGTATCTTCAAAGAAGATACGTATCTAAATATGTATCTTAGCATATATTTCATATAGGATTTAGGAAAGATATTTTTTTGACATATAGTGATTTTCTCAATAAAAAAATCTTAACCAGAGTTTTAAAAGAAATTTAGTTAGTTTGTTTTTTTTTTAAATATATTTGTGAAATTAGATTTTATTATGTTTTTTTTAATAAATTAGTTAAAAAATGTAAACTTAGCTCAATTTTCAAATTAAAAAGAATTAATCTACTAAATCTTTTCCAAAAAAAAAAAAAAGAAGAACTATATTAGTTTGATCCCAACTAATGAGTACATAGGCACCTTTAAGACAACCGTATAAATTTTTTTTCTTTTTCTTATAAATACGTAATAAAAAATATTAAAAAGAATTCATTTTAGTTATATTTTGCATATTTGTATATAGTTTAGTATTTTTAAAAAATATATAAAAATAAAGGCCATTAATTTTTTTTTATTTTTACATGGTGACTTAGTCTTAATAGGTTAGCCCTCAAACTTAGTTTTTTTTTTTGTTAATTTTCTAATTTTTTTTTAGAAAATCAATAGATCAACATCTAAGTTAGGGTTTTCCCATCCGAAAACCCTAATTTTATTTTTTTTACCAGTTGAATTGGTTGGCAACTCCAATTTAAAAAATATTTTTTCTTAATTTAATATTGAGTAATTTATATTAAGTGGGCTAGGATTAATATAGATTAAATTTAAGAAAACTAAAATAGAGCTCCATAAAATTGGTGACTCTACTAGTAAAGCCTAGTGGGCTAGACTTGTAAAAATTAAAAATTAATTGATGGGCTTTTTATATTATTTTTCTTTTATCATATTATAGTTGTACTAACTGGTTTTTTAGTGATATAGGCCTTAAGGAAAAAACTTGGCCTAATGGGCCCTTATTGGGGATTTAGGGGGGGTTTTATTTTTTAATAAACACTTGCATGCTTAGATGTGGTCAGACTTAAGCCATTTAAGGAACTTAGGATGGGCCATTATTATGTAACCCTCGAGTCGCTAAAGTCTTTACTCCCGCCTGGCGATGATAGGTGAGCTCACTTATGCTTCGATGTAGCCTACTAAGTGTTTCATATAGGAATGCCTAAAGTTATAGAGCTTGAGACCTATAGATCATACCCTCCTGCATCATTATTAAAGAAAAGGGGTTACTAACTTTTAAATTATAGGAGGCAGAAAAGAATAGTTATAACCCACAGTCAATTGGACCTCAATTTCAAAATTTAATATACTTATATATATAAGTGTACATGGGTTTTATTTAAAAAAAAAACTTTTAGAAATTCATACACTTATATGTGTAAGTTTACATGAATATTGACCACAGGTTTATAATAATTCTATTCCTATAGTTTATTAATAACTAACCTTATTGCATTGCATGTGTGTGTAGGATATTACATCACATTTATTTTATATGCTATCTTATGTAATATATGTGAGTCTTGTAGATTTTGTTTCATTTCATGAGTAATAGGTTGTGTAATATAAGATTTAACATAGAAAGCTCAAAATCATTAGTATTCCTCCTGTACCATAATGTGCTAATATTAAAAAAGAAAAAAGAAAAAACTTTAGTATTAACTTATAAATTTTTTGGGCATATAATTATGGAAATTAGCTATGGTAAAGATTATTATGGAACTATTATTGTTTTCAATGCTTTTGAACAATTTTTTTTTTTTAAAAAAGAAATTTCAAAATGATGTTTTATGATTAAAAAAAATGGTTTTATGATAATTTTATTTACTTAGTCAATTTCTATTGGAGTGCCCCACATGTACCATAATAGGAACTAACAAAATAAAAAAATAAAAAAATAGAAAAAAAAAGATTTAACCATTAGATTCCCATTGCAAATTATTTCCTAACTTAAAGTCATTAATCTTGTAAGTGTTTAAGTTCTCATTCTTTCTATTTACCCATTAAGTTGTCACAATCCTAATAGAGTTTTCTCTATGACTTATCACCTTTGTGTCATCCATACAATAAGTTTCTCATTGTAAAATAATTTCTACTTCTCTATATCATTATTGTAATATAATCATCATCCTATGTCCTCGATTTCCAATCGTAATGGTTCCATTTTTTTAACCTTCTGTCAATATAATAAGTTTGCATTTGTCAATGTTAGTATTAGATTTTTGTAACATAAAATCAACATTGATTTTCTAATCCAAAAAAAAAAAAATGGAAAGAATAGTTTTCAAATCTAAAAACTTGATGCAGTGTTGCTAATAAGAAGGGATTTTTGTAGGCTTTAAAATATTGCTTTTTAAGTGATTTGGCCAACTTGAAGCCCATAATCACTCGTTGTCAAAACCAAGATGTTTGAAGCTCTTGAATAGAGAATAGACATAGTTGAAAGGGTTTTGAGCAAGCATGCGAAGCAAGTTGAGACCATGACCCATACTTAAGCCCAAGGGTCTATTGACATACCATCTGAGGTAGACAAGTCTAAAGAGTTGCCAGTTCATGAGCTTAACAACTATAACAAAGGACTGGGGAAGGAATTGGTATATAAATTGATGAAGATGGAAGAAGAAATCTTCTAGAAAATTAGAGTTCTCAAGGATCACGATGTGCAGAGTAATTTGGCTTTGAGTAATGTTAGCGCTTTTGAAGACCATGAGTTACCCAAGAAGTTTAAGGTATCAAATTTTGAAAAGTATGATGGAACAGATTGTCCTAAATTTCACCTTAAGCTTTATGTTCGCAAAATGGCCCGATTTTCTAAACATGAACAGTTGATGATTCAAACTTTCCAAGATAGCCTAATTGGGCCTGTATTGATTTGGTATGCCCAACAAGACTCAATTATGCTTAGTACTTGAGATAAGCTAGCTTGAGCCTTTTATCAATAGTATAAGTTCAATGAAGAAGTAGCTCCTTCTTTGACGAATTTAAATAACATGAAAATGAAGTCAACCAAGTCCTTTAAGAAGTATGCTTAGAGATGGAGATCTACAACCGCTCAAGCTACTTTATAATTGCTAGAAAATGAGTTGATCAACATATTCATCCGTACATTAGGTGAACCTTATTATAATCAACTCTTAGGCCATACCAATTCTACGTTTGCAAATGTAGTTGCAGTTGGTAGTCGCATTGAAGATGCCATTAGAGTGGGAAGATTGATAGGGAAGGGATCAATCCCATTGGATTTAGAGGCCATTGTGAACATTACAATGTCTTATCTAATGTTACACAAGCTTAGTGCCCTAAGCACTAGTCTAAAGCTCAAGGAAAATAAGCTAAGCCGAAAATTACCTAAAAGGAGGTTCACTCATATCTCGATTCCTATATCTTGGGTCTATTGCCGCCTATAAGAAGAGGGTTTGTTGTGTCCTGAGACTCAAATACTAGGGTATAGGCTTTGGAAATACGATCCCAATGCGCAATGTGAATACCACATGGGTCAATGGGGGCATGCTACTGACCATTGTTGGGAATTGAAGAATAAAGTCCAAGATTTGATTGATGAAAAATTAGTCCAGTTAGACTTCATTAGGGATCTAAGGCCTAAATTCTACACAGAGCCTACTATCAATATGATATAAGGTTTGGAAAAAATGCTAGAAATAGATTTGAATGGTCAAGTCCAGGGGATATGTTACTAGCATGATCTGAAAAATAGGGTTACAGCCCTAGAAGAAGAGTTAGTGATATTAGAAGAGAGGCTCATGGGTACGAAAATGGAAATAGGTTATGTGCTCATGCAGCTCCAAAACCTACATCCTAATATAGATAAGATACCATAGCCAAAGCATGAGTATGATTCAGGGATAAAGAAGTCAAGAGTGAATGTGCTAATTGGAAAAGCCCAAAATCAAGACAATCCCATCCCTAACAAGAGGAGGTGACTTACATAGTTCAATATTCCAACAGCTTAAGTGTTCAAGCAATTGGGAGATGTAAGATTATTGGCATGTGAAAACCTAACAAAGAAATACAAGCCAAGTAATCATGACCCTAACAAATGGTGTAAATATCATGTAGGCTAGGTAGGGCATACCATTGAAGACTACTGGAAACTAAAGCATAAGGTGCAAGATTTGATTGATGCTAAGGTTATCTAACTAAATTTTCTAGAGACTGATAGGTTTATAGGCAGTAGTATCCATTCCTTAAATTTTGAAGAAGCATCAAACATATAGCCTCTAGCATTAGACATTGAAGGCCTATTACTACCATCTTACCAGGTGGCTCACCATTTAAAGCAATTAGGCATACCTCTAAAAGATCAATTCAACTAAATGAGCCAAGTTCGAAGAAGTAATAGAAATGGGAGCAAGAAGTGGAAAAGAATTTTAGTTTTTATATTTATTTCTTTTTAGAATAATCTTTTACTTTGAAGATAAGATTTATTTGAATAAAATGTTTTTCTTGTATATTTTGTTTTTGTATGATGTGCACTTAGCTAAGCTTGACAGGGGCATGTCATTGGCCCTTCATTAATAAAATGCTTCATGCAAGACTTATGGAAAGTGAAAATGGATAAAGTAAATGTGAACTTAAAACATAAAATTTTCCACCTAAGGGAATGGTAACACATTACTTGAAAAGTTTAGAATGAAAAGAGGCAACCCATGTCCTAAACACTAACCTTAGACATACATGAGCATTGAGTGACATAATGTGAATACTTGAGCTCATTCCTTAAAGGAGGTCTGTCTTGAACTTAGTACATGTATCAAAATGATATTAGACATTCATTTCATTACCCTAAACATAATTATCCTTAGCAAACCCATTTGACCCTTTAGGAGATTTTTCTTAAAATTAGTCTTGCCAAGAACCACCCCAAACTAAGGCAGTCGAGAGGTTAGGGTCATTAATTTGGAGAAAATGGATAGACTAACTTGTGCTTGCCTTAGTTGTGCCAATTCATGAGCAAATATTGTCATAGATAATTCAATTTCTTTCGAATGAAGAAGAGTTTCAAATCATATATACCTTACTTAGTCCTATACACTCATTCAAACACCTTAGACCCATGGATTTTTCCTAAACACTCTAAAGCCATATGCACTTCTCCCCAGCCTATACTTTTTGAACCCATGGTTTTAAGGCTTTAAATCCCATTAAGCAAAAACTCGACAAGGGAAAGTGATTGTCTTAACAAAAAAAAAAAAAGGAAAAAAGAAGAGAGAGAGAAAAAGAAAACAGAAAACAGAAAAAAAAGGAAAAAGAAGAAAAAAGAGAAAAAAAAAAGGTGAAATATTAAAAATAAAGGTAATCACCTTCAAGCAAATAGCCAAAAGTTTGAACCTGTGATGATATCCAAAATCTAAACACTTCAAATTCCTAAACCTAAAAGGAAGCCTTCACTTTATAGTCCCACTCACTTTATCACTCTTAATGAAGTTCTTTTGATTAAAGAAATCAACTTATCTTTAGCAAAATTTTTCTATGTTTAGTTTTTTCTAGGTTCATGGCTTGTAAACCTAGGAAAACTTATATATGATTTCCTCAAAATTGGCTAAGTACATTAATATCCATTTGCTCAAATTATTAACCAAAAGCCTTAAATTGCAAACCTAGAAAAGACTTAATTGATTGACTAGAATGTACCACTCATAAGATAGGCTACAATTTTCGGAATTGATATTGAGAGTAAAAACAGACCTGTGAGAGTGCAAGGAAGTCTACTTAGATTAAACATTGCAAGTAATAATATTTACCCCCTTAGTGAAAAATTAAAGAAAAGTGTTTTCTTAAAAACATGAATGATCATTTATCATAAGCTTAAAATTAGTACTTTGAGGGATTACAAGAATCATGAATTATGCTCTAAGAAGCATGATTGAAAGAATGAGTAATCAATGGGCAAAGGGCAAGCTAACCCCTTATTTGTGATCTTTAAGGTCTTCGAGACTTTATTACTGGTTAGCAACACAATTTTTCATTAAAGAGTGTTTTTTTTTATTTAATTTCTTAAAAAAAAAGAAGAAAAAAGGAAAAAGTTTTCAAAAGAGAAACAGAACCTTTTTGTCAAGAGAGATTTCTTAAAAGGAAAAGTCAAAATTTTCAAAGAATCATCAAAATCGCTCGAACTCAAATCTTAAATCATTTTTGTCAAAGCTCATCAAAGTCCTTAAAATTTATGGATCGCTTACCCTTTAGTGCGTTGTTCATTTCGTATAGTAATCTTTGATTGCTTGCTCATTGAAGCGCTATCTAGTCATATGTTGGATCGCTTACTCAAAAGAGCACCATCCTATTCTTAGTTGGATCACTTGCTCAGTGGAGCACCATTTAATCCTTTCTAAATCGTTAAAGGATCGGGCTTCATCGAAATATTTTTTAGTCATGTCTAATATAAAGTGGATTTTTATCTAATTTATATTGGGTTAAAATAGATTTAGAATTTATTAAATGGGTTATTAGGCTAAATCAAGTTAAATTGAGTCAAGCCTGAAAATAGAAAGCTTAGATAAAAATAGGGTTTCTAGAAAGTAGGTTGAATTTTCAAAGAGTCTAAATTGTATCTTCTGTATCTGGGATGTATTATTGTATCTTTTGTATTTAGAATTGGTTGAGATCAAATCCATATCTAAAAAGATACAAAAGATTCGGTTATGTAGCTTATAAATAATGAGTCGGTGGTAAAGTTTGACATATTTTTCACAATCCCCAACACTCAACATGCCCACCACATAATTACTTCATATCACTACATATATTCAACCATTGTCTACCATCACGTACAATCTCAAACACACAATTAGACTTACGATCACACTCTCTCATACTGAGCATTGTAGCATAAACTTCCTTACACTTAAACACACATACAACCATCCCTTACATTCACTCTCTCATGCAACACTCATGCCTCAAGTAGTAACTGAACACTCACAAACACTACACTTGATACGCTATATGATTCACGCTATGTGGAATGCATGCTGACACTCACACACCATTGATCATTGTCTTTACACCACATCAAAGTCAAAACACTGCACTTGACACAAATGTAGCTACACGATCGAATACAACACACACACGCAATCTAACACACAAACACATGTAATCCAATGCACAACATACGATTGATCGCTCACATATGTACATTCATGATTCACCGTTGTATACGTGTTCGACTAGTACACACACTAAGCATGCAAATATAGTCTAAATGAACATGATGATTAACATGAATAGGCCAATCATGCGCTACTCAACTCATTTAGGTAATAAAAATTATTTTCTTTAATTATTTATTTATATTTTTTAGTTGAATAATTATTTGTTTTTCTAATTTTTTTTAAGTGCAAGTTTTTTTTTTTTGAATCGTCATATCATTTACTATTTTGTTAGATAATTTTCAATTTTTTGATAATTTAGCTAGATTGCATTTTTTTAAAAAAACAAAAATTGTATTTTAGAAGATACGTATATAAATATGTATCTCAGCATATCTTGCTTATAAGATTTTTGTAAGATATTTTTTTGACATGTAGTGATTTTCTTAATAGAAAAATCTTAACTAGAGTTTTTAAAAAAATTTAGTTAGTTAGGTTTTTTTTTTTTAAATAGATTCGTGAAATTAGATTCTTTTAGGTTTTTTTTTTAAAATAAATTAGTTAAAAAATGTAAACCTAGTTCAATTGTCAAATTAAAAAAAAATCAATCCACTAAATCTTTTCCAAAAAAAAAAAAAAAAAGACGACGTTGATTTGGTTTTAACTAGTGGGTATGTTGTCAGCTTCAGGGCAACCATATAAAAAATAATTTTTTATATTTTTCTTAAAAATATGTCAAAAATATTAAAAAATTCATTTCAATTATATTTTGCATATTCGTATATATCTGAGTACTTCTAGAAAAATATAAAAATAAAGCCCATTAATGGTTTTTTATTATTATTTTTATATGGTGATTTAGTTGTAATTGGTTAGCCTTCAAACATATTTTCTTTTGGTTAATTTTCTAAAAATCGATTATTTTTAGAAAATTCGTGAAACAGTATCTAAATTAGGGTTTTCCTACATGAAAGCCCTAATTTCATTTTTTTTTTCTAGTTGAACTTGTTAGTGACTCCATTTCTTAAATATTTTTTAAAAAAAATATTTTTTCTTAATTTAATGTTGAGTAATTTATATTAAGCAAGCTAAGCTTAATATATATTAAATTTATGAAAACCGAAATAAGGCTTGACATAAGTATAAAAGGGTTGGCATGTAATCAACCGAGTTATCCTAGAATGAGTAGGATCTAAATTAGGTAGGGTTAGCACTTGGATATCTGAGTTCGGGCATGAGCTACTGAAGTCTTATAGTGCTTAGTGGAGATGCTCAAAGGGTCAACTTACAATTATCGAGTTCTAGAATTCGTCAACACTAGTCTTCCCATTTCACGCCTAGTGGGTCTTTAGCCTTAAAGCCTCGTCTGTTCGATTTCTCGGCTTCTCAACAGACGACAGACCTAATGTTGAATGGTTTCTTTTCCTCCCTTCAGCCTTTGAGTATCAGTTCAACCTTAGCAAGAGTAGGTTGGCTTCAGGTTTAGACTGGTCAGCTTTGGCTTTTGACAGGTCGATCACAACCTTTGGTAGGTCGGCCTTGGCTAAAGGATCACTACAAATTGATTCCTATCAGAAGATATCTATCTCAAGAATAAATTGTTGATAAAATAGATAGTTGTCATCTATGCTTGTGTTTGTTTTGGTGTTATTGTTGTTACAAGAAAATGAGAATCACATTAGAAGAAGTAAGGGTCTACCGATCTATCAGTAGGAAGCCTAACGATCAATCGGTGCCTAGAATTTTGGATTGCCAAATTTTGTGCTTGAAGNTGAATACGATTTCCTATGCAATTAAACTTTGTTCAAGGTAAAAAGCGGTCATGCATTGTTTGTTACACTAAATTGCTTAGCTTTTCTTGTCTTTGATAAATTTGGATTTTGCCCAATTTGAATAACAAATTTAATCATTTATAGCATTTAAGTGGTTCTATGAGTTTAAATTGCTCCTAAAAACCATATAAAACTTGTTAGTAGCATTTAAATTGTATTTTGATCCATCTTTAGAGTCATCAAAATTTGGTTATTGGTTGAAATTTGGTCTGTTAAACAAACTGTGAAAAGCTATAGAATTTGCAGCTACCGATCAATTGGTAAATCCCTAAATCAAGCTAGTAGGGTCTAATCTTCTTTAGATTAAGGCAATCGACCGCTAAGGACCAAGCGATCGATCCTCAGGATTTCTTCTTCTACTGATGGATCGGTACATATTGGATTAATCAATTACCATTTACTTGATGAAACTAGTAGCTTTTGTTCTCATATTCACCCAAATCGATCAATTAGCTACTTTCCTACTTATTGATTGATAAGCAAAAATAATATCTTAAATTATTAGTTTTTTTATGATCCAATTCATTTATTATTCACCTACATACCAACCTTTCTTCCTCCAAACCCCATCGTCACCTACCTTCACCCCAACACACCCTCAAACTCTTTTTCTTTCTTTTTTTCCTTAAAAAATCACTCATACTCCCTCCGCAAAACACTTTCCAATCACCTTCTTCCTCGATCTCACATTATCACACATCCATGTACTCTCATCAAACCCTAAAAACACAAGATCTACTAAGTGTTTCCTAAAATTTCTCAATGGCTCTAAGAAGTGGAAAACCAATAAAAAGAGTAGAGCTTCCAATGATCATAACCTCTTTCTAAGTTCTCGCCATACACAAAGTTATGAACTCTTTGATGCACTCATTCCATGAGTTGGTGGACATTATGAAAGGGTAGTTTTTTAAACTCTAGGATTATTTAGAATGCCAGGTGTTGTTTCAAACAAAGTCTTTGAATCACAAACTATCTTACTTAGGTTTATAAGGAAGACATCAAGTCATTCTATTGCAATTTAACGAATAAGTTGGATGATAATGGAAATCTAGAATTAGGAATTGAACCAAAAGAAGAAGTGAGGAGGAAACACCACACCTATGTCTATGGAAGTATGATTGAGATTGACAAAGACAATATTTGTGACTTATTAGGTATTGACACAGGTGGTTTTAGATATATGAATGGCTTTAGTGGTCATGAAGCCGAATACTATAATGCTATTTTAGGCACACATTGTGTAGGAGAACATTGGCACAATGAAAAAATCTACAAGCCACTTGGGTAGTGCATTCTACACCTTTTCATAGTAGATAGTTATTGTCCTCGAGCTAGCCAACATCAAATGGTAACTTAAGGTGACTTGTGGATTCTATATTGCTAAATGAAGGACATTAAGATCAAATACTTTGACTCGATGTTTAATTACTTCAAAAAGGGCACTATCTAGCCTGGTTTTTTACCTCTTGGTTTTATAAATTAGATTTCCTTTAAACCAATTAGCATTAAACTCTTACCCATTCAATACTGAACCTTAACTAGGGTTTAAAGAAAACCATTTAATTTAAAAACGCATTAGAGTCACCACTTAACTAGAGTCAAGAAAAACAGATAAGTTATAAACCAATTGAGTAGATTGGTTATAACTTACCACTAGTTTTTCGATAAAAAATGATTTTGAAAATGGCTTTAAAACAAGAGATCTAGATATGGGGGTTGTAGTCTTTAAATCCTTATGAGTACCATTGATTTTCCAAATTTAACATTAATCTTAAAAATCACCTTTTAATTTCACAAGGCAAGACTTAACTATTAATTACTCTAATTAGATAAGTAATATAAACTTAAAAAAAAAAGGAAAATTAGTTATTTTTATTTTTATTTTTATTGTCGCCCCATAGGTGCCTACATATCCGTTATTCGTGATTAGACTTACATAGTTCTTTTTGTAAAACTTTAGTGGGTTGGTTTTATTTTAATTCTGAAAATATGCCAAATTTACGTTTTTAATTCAATTTTGTTTATTTAAGAAATTTTCTAAAAAAGAAAGTCCTAAATTAGATTTTTAAATTTTTTATTATTATTTTTTTTTTGGAAAACTCTAAAAGATCCTAACTTCAAAAAGAATCCAATTATTTTTTATTTTGGAAAACCTTATTTATAAGTGTTCAAAAAAATAAAATAATAATAATAATAATCTTTATACTTATTTATCTCTACTTTTACTCTTTTTTTATTTTTTTTATTTTTCTTCTATTTTTTATTTTATCTATTAAAATAAAAATAAAATGAATAAATAAACTACTTCCCTTATTTTTTTTCTTCTTCTTTTTCTTTTTTTTTTTTGTTATTTCACTTACTATTTACATTTACATGGATAGATAAAATAATAAAGAAATTAATTAAAAAAATGCAAAACTAAAATGAAAATAAGGCTCAGACCAGGAAGGGGACACAGGTCGATTCTAAGCATAGGTCATGAGTCGAATCTTGAGTCGATTGCAGGTTAAAGCTTAGATCCGAGTCGGGTCATATCTAACTCTACTTTAACAATAGCTCTTTGGTTGATTTAGGATGATCTGGATGGCGAATCAAAGAAAAGAAGAGGTTTTTATGTGTTTTAAATTGAGATTTGGGGGGACAGGTTCAATGCCACAGTTTGAAGTGGCCGTTTGGTGGTGATGCGAAGTGTAGCAGTGGTGGCGATGTTCAGGTCTTGGCATTTTGGGGTTGTTGGTTGTGAGTGAGTGATTGGTTTAAAGGTTTAAGAATGCGAGGGGTGTGGCGGTGGGTTTACTTTGCTCTACCATGGTAGTTAGGTTAGTGTTTTGAGCTTGAGGTAGCAGTAGCTAGGGTTTCAATGTGGAGGAGCTTTGAGTTATGGTAGGAGTTATGGGTGGTCGCATCTAGAAGCTTGTGTAGTAGTGGAGCTAGCTAGGGTGGTAAGTCGTGGTGTTAAGCTAGAGAGAGAAAGCTATAGGAAAAAGAGAGAGAGAGCTTATGAGTTGTTTGTCGTTGGTTGTTTTGTGGTTGCAGATGTCCCTAAGCCCCTATTTATACATGAATTTAACCTAGTAAGTGAGGAAAGCTTGAATCGAACTTGAATGCAAATGCTCGAAAATCCATCTTTTATCTACTTTTTGGAGCTTGATTTGAATGTGTTTTTGACCGAACTTGGATGCGGTTTTTATCTCAATCCACAGTAGGCCATGTTTAGAATAGAATTGGAGTAAGAAATCATGCCTCTATATGTGAGATTTGTGCGAAAATTGGCTTGAAAGTGAAGGGGTGAGGCTGTTTTTTAGTTAACAAAAGGAGGGGAAATTGCGAGAAAGAGGAAGAAAGAGAGAGAAAATGTTAACGTGGTGCTACGTCAGCCAAACTGACCACCTACAGCTTGCTACGTATCATCATGTGACACATGGTGCTACATCAGCACGCCGTCCAATTGACTAATGCCACGTGTCAAGACATGTGACGTAATCAGATCTTAACACGTAGCAGTCCCTAACATGCCTTCACCAAGATTCGAATGCAAGACCTACATATATCCATATGCTTATCTATTAAGCCGTTGGCTTATGCCTTATCTATATGTGTAATTAAATTACACATATGGACTAAGTTACCTAAGTTAGATTTAAATCTAAGCCTAGATTTAACGGCTCAATTATTAAATTTATTTCAAAACTAAAAAATTTACCTTAATAAAAAGTTATTTTCTAAATTCGCTGTAATCTTCTATTTTTTCTTATTTTTTGTATTTTTTTTCAATTTTTATTTTCTAAATTTCTTCTTTTTTTGTGCTTCTTTCTAGATTTCTTCTTTTTTATTTTATTTCCAAATTTCTTATTTTTTGTTCTTTTTCTTATTTTTGTATTTTTTTTATATTTTTCTAAATTTCTTTATTTTTTGGATTTTCTTTAATTTCCTATTTTTTGTGTTTTTCCCAATTTAGGACCTATAAAATAAAAATAATAAATAATAAACAAAATAAAATAAATGGGGCAAAAATTGGGTATCTATAGCTACTCCTCTTTGTAATGAAGTTTGAACAAAACTTTGTCACGAACAAAGAAACGCTATTTTTATTCTTAGATTAAAAAAAAAAAAATTAGCTATCCTAAAATCGACTTATTGGGGATTTGAGTGAAGAAATGAAACCTGGTCGTGGCTATCTAGGCTCACTAATATAGGTCGAAACATCTCTAAGGGATAAATAAACTCTAGACTTAAATTAGAGAACCTAGTCATGCCTTAGTAGGCTTACTAACCTAAGCAAGAGCATCTCTGGAGAACTAGCAACCTTACTCACTAGGCTCACTAACCTAAGTAGGAGCATCTCTCAAGGACTAGCAACCTTAATCTGGGATCGATCTAAAACCTAGTCATGCTTCACTAGGCTTACTAACCTACATGGGAGCATCTTTCAAGGACTAGCAACTCTAACCATGGATCAATCTAAAATCTGGTCATACTTCATTAGGCTCACTAACCTAGGCAAGAGCGTCTCTTGGGGACTAGCAACCTTAATCTAGGATTGATCTACAACCTTAATCTAGGTTTTCATGCCTCACTAGGCTCATTAACCTAGGTTGGAGCATATCTCGAAGACTAGCAACCCTAATATGGGATTGATTTAAAACCTAATCATATCTCACTAGGCTCACTAACTTAGGCGGGTGCGTCTCTCGAAGACTAGCAACCCTAAACTATGATTAATCTAAAACCTAATCGTATCTCACTAAGCTCACTAACCTAAGCGGAAGCATCTCCCGAGGACTAGCAACCTTAAACTAAGATTGATCTAAAACCTGATCGTACCTCATTAAGCTCACTAACCTAAGCAGGAGCGTCTCTTGGGGATTAACGACCCTAATCTAAGATTGATCTAAAACCTGGTCGTGTCTCACTAGACTCATTAACCTAGGCGGGAACATCTCTCAAGGACTAACAATCTTAATCTAGGATCAATCTAAAGGACCTAGTTGTAGCTCACTAGGCTTACTAACCTAGGTGGGAGCATCTCTTGAGGAGTAGCAACCCTAAACTAGGATCGATAAAAAATCTGGTTGTACCTTACTAAGCTCATTAACCTAAGCGGGAGCATCTCTCAAGGACTAGCAACCCTAAACTCTGTCTTAATGTTGTGCTCTATGGCCTTACTAAAAGGAATTGATGAAGAAAAGTGCCTTACCGGCTTGCAAAGAGAAACTTGGTAAAAGAAAGTGCCCTATGAGCTCGCTTAAGAGAAATTGGTGAATCCTTTATGGGCTTGCTAAAAGAATTTGGAAAAAAGACTAAGTTAAGATCTCATCTTCAAAGACTAGTTAAACACTTGAATGTGGAAGGTGAGTGTCTTATGGGTTGGCCAAAAGAGACTGATGAAGAGAAGTGCCATACAGGCTTGCTAAGAGAAACTTCATGAATAGAAGGGCCCAATGAGCTCACCTAGAGAAATCAAGTGTTTTATGAGCTCAATGCAAGATCTTTGAAAAAAGAAGTACCCTATGGGTTTGTTAAAAGAACTTGGTGACCTAAAGGGCCCTATGGGCATGCTAAACGTAATTAAGGAACAGAAGCACCCTATGGGTTTACTAAAGACCTTGAAGAGAGTTGAATTGATAGCCAATTTGAGAGCTAGTTAAGATAAAAACTTGTCCGAAACACTACCCGATTTTAAGGAAAATATTTATAGAAAGACCCTTTTGGTGAAAACCATTTATGTTGAAAAAGACATTGGGGATAATTTCCTTTATTTTGGGAAGAATGAGAAAAGCCTTAACTCTTTACCATTTTTTTTTTCTTTTTTTCTTTTTGGAATGGATTGAAAACTTGGCTACTTAGACCGACATAGACTTGAAATAAAGATACTTTCTTTCTCTTTTTCTTTTTCTCTCTTTTTTTTTTTATTACCCCTTTCTTTTTTCTTTTCTTTCCTTTTTTTTTCTTTTTTTTTTTTAGTTTGTTAATAGGTAAAATACCCTTCCTTAATAATCACATAGGGCCTCTCATGTCCCTCCTAAACTTGACGCCTAGCCCCTTAGTGGGGTCTTGTGATTTCAAACATTCTTAAAAAGGTAACTCATGACTAGTTTAATCGAAGAGGACTTCCTTGTAAACTCTCAGTCCAGATTATGCTCTTGACTACATTCCCAAAATTATAGTCCATTTTGCATATGATACGCCTTGATCAATCCATTAGGTCTTTTTCAGTTTAACATTATGAATTTAGGCTTTTGGACCAAGGGTTTCAAAAGGAACTAATGGAGAAGCCTATTTGGAAATAAATATTAATCCCGAGTGTACAAGTCGAGAACCTTAGAAACAATTAGAAATATACTTGCCCTAATTTCAAAAGCAATTTTTATTAAAGATAAATTATATTTAAAGATCAAAAGAGCTTTTACTTGTATAAGGGTGGTATTGTGAGTAGGAAGGTAAGGTGGGAAAGAGAAGCTTCAAAGTGGATGTAGAGATTTTAGGTTTTTTAGCCGGAACTATAATTTAGAGTTTTGCGTCTTTGAGGCTATTGACTACCCCTACTGGGATATGATATGGCTTTTGACTTACACTTAAGCCTAATTTTCCAACCTCTTTTCTTTATCTTTTTCTTTTGTTATTACTTTGCCTCATCATTCTCTTGTTGTTCTTTCTTTTTCTTTTGGCCCCAAGTCTCCATTGCCAAGTTTTTGTCTCTTAAGTGATTCAAGGCCTTAAATTTATGGATTTCTATTGTATGAGCTCGAGTGTTTAAAAAAGGATATGCCACTTCTTCATTTAAAGGAAAAATAACTTATCAAAAATAAAAGTTGCTTTTGAATTTTACGTTGCTGAAATGAGCACAAACCAATTTTATCCTTCTCTCCTCATTAATGACCCTAACCTTTGAATTGCCCCATTGTATGGTGGTTCTCGATAAGGTTTAAATTTGAAAATTCTTCAAATGGGTCCAACAGGGTGAACAAGAGATGATTATGTTTAGGATTCAAAAAAATGAATGCCTAATTTCATTTTAATCTGCGTATCACATTCAAAGTGGACTTCCTTTAAGGAATGAGTCCAAAGTATCCTCACCTTTATGTCGCTAAACTGTCAAAGTGTTTCAGGTTAGTGTATGGAAAATAGTTTGCCTCTTTTCATTCTAAACCTTTTAAAGTGAGTTACCGATTCCTTAAGGAGAATTTATTTGCTTCCAATAACATTGCAATTATTCGTTTGAAAAGGCAATTTTATTATTCCAGCTAATACAAAATTTATTGAAAACAACTTTCTTTGCCCCTATCTTAACAAGCATCCAATTACTTGAAATAACCTATGAGCTTATTAGAAGGCATTGGTATGCTAAAAAAAAAAAAATAGAGCTCTAGGTGACTCAGTTGGAACACCCTTATGATTTGAAGAAGAATTGACTTGTTGTAGCTCTAGTTGAATGACTTTCACATCAATCAAGTCTTGAATCTTGTTCTTTAATCTCCAGCATTTTTTAGTAGAGTGCCCATTCTAACCAATATGATAGTCTCATCGTACTTCTAGGTCAAAACTGGATGGTTTGTAATTCATATTAGGGACTTCACAAGCTATAATCCTTGTTACTTTTAAATAATGAAAGATTTGGGTAATTAAGATCTTGAACCAAGTGAATTATTTCCTCTAAGTTCTTTAGGTTTGTTTTTTCTCACTCCTCCTTAGCTCTTTTCTTGTTGGGCCTCCTTCATCATTTAGGCTTATTGACATTTGATTAGTATTGCATGTCAAGTGTTGAAATCTTATAAGCATGGGCCTTTTGCCATTTCTAGATCCGTAATGCTCTTTTGTAGCGTAGCTACCTTTTCTTCCAAATTCGAGAGTCTCTTTTCCAAGTTTGAATCTTGGGATATTTGGAGAGTGGTGATCATGGGGAATAAGACCTGCCATTGTTGGGCAATTTGATTCATCATCCTTTCCAGGGAGGCAAGTCTATCATCAGCTATGTGAACTTGTTTAGAAGAATTCTTTACTCGTTAGCAACTTTTCTTTTCTTTTTTTAAGTGAGAGAGAAAGATAAAGCTTTATTTTATAGAACCTAAATAAAGATGATGGATTTTTTGTTTTTGGCTTTTTAATTACATTTCCTTAAGTGAGAGAGTAAATGGTTAGATAAATTCTATTGAAGGACTATCAACAACAAAGGAAAGAATGAATAATGATAGAATAAAGAGAAAAATTTTATTTTGGAAAGATCAGAGTACAGGGAACAAAACAAAAGGAAACCTAATAATTATTCTTAACAAAACTTGAAATTTATTCAAAGCCCCTTAACTATAACTAAAGTTTCTAATCTAACTCTTGCAGTTGGGCTTTAATCTTATTCAGCATTTCTAAAGCCCAATTTTTGATCCTCTCACTTTTCTCAACTTAAGTTGACAAAGCCTTGTTGGAGGCCTTAGCACACCTAGCCCTTTGCTTCCAATAGGTAACTTTAGCTTACAATAGCTGCTCATAGATTCCTAAGGCATCTAGCAGTCTATTAGCTCTTTGATGATTCTCTTATTGGTTACCCGCCATTCTTAGGTCTACATATTTCATGGACAAGAATCAATCATCAATGCAAAAAAAGAAAGCACATGGAAATATACAAATGTTGGGATCGTTTGGGTTAATAACTTACTCCCTTAAGTTGCAACCTTGCTGTTATTTTCAAAAACTTAATTACATTAAAACTCTTGTATGATTAGTAGGGTTGCAATTTCTTAAGGGTATTATATTAACTCAAGCTTGGAGGGGAATATATGCAATTAGGGTAAGTCTTGAAAAGGTTCTTAAGTTTTGTGACCTCACTTATTGAAGAACACTTTCATTGATCACATTGAGCTTAAGTGAGGTAGCCTAATCAACCCTGAGCAGTGGTTTCACCATAGAACCCGAAGCTTATATAATGTCCCCTCTCCTAGGGTCTTAAGATGGCTTGGGTCTGACTGCATCTACCCTGCATCTTTGATGCAACAAATGACCCCCCATATCCCAAGGAGTGTAATATGTAATATAATGCTATAGACAGATAAACAAAAGTTGAGAGTGAATTCTAGGAAAATATAAGGAAAGAAGCTTTAGGTTTTTTCTTTTCTTTTTCTCTTTTATAACAATGCCACCATAAAACCTTCAAGAATGTATGCAAAAAGGGTGGGTTCTAAAGGTCCTTAAATTCTATGACCTCACGCATTACTATAAAATGGCTCCTTAGTTACATTGAAGTTTAAGTGAGGTAGCCTAATCGGCCCTGAACATTAGTTACCCTACAATGCTCGGAACTTACACAATGGCTTCCTGTCCTAAGGTCCTAAGACAGCCCAAGTTCAATTGTATCTATCATGCATTCATGGTAGAGGAAATAAATCTCCCCTCAAAACAGTTAAATACACAAAATTGAACCTGCAAAAATGTTAGCACGATTATGATACAAATAAAATAAATTACACTAAGGTGATTTTTAGGGATTAAATTTAATTTTGGAAAGTCAAATGGTTAACCCTCTTGACGGTTAAGAGAAAACCTAAGAAATAAGAAATTAAGAAAAAAAAAAACGAGACACTATTTTTTCCGCAAAATAGTTATTTTTCTTTTTTCTTTTTTTTCTTCTGATTTAAGACCCGTTAACCTATTCTAAAAATTAAAAAATAAAAAGGGAGCAATAATGGAGTGTCTACAAGTGCTCCTCTTTGTGGTGAAGTTTAAGCAAAACTTCACTATAAAGATAAAAGAGACGCTATTTTTTCCCCAAAGGTAGATTTTGTCTTAAGAAGTGCTACAGCTAGATAGCTATCTTAGGCCCGGTCTGCCTCCGTTGGGGATTTTGCTGAAGAGAGAGGTGGTGCACTAAGAGATGGCTAAAAGAAGAATTGAAGTCTGGTCATACTCTTATGAGTTGATGAAGCGAGGTGAAACAGGCGAAGCGCTCCTTGTGTTGGCTAAGGCCCTAAAAGGAATGAGAAAACTTGGTTGTACTCCAATGACCTAACTAACTAAGGTAGACGAAGCTCCCCTTTAGCTGACTAAGACCCTAAATGAAATGAGAAAACTTGATCGTGCCCTAAAAAGCTAACTAACCAAGGTAAAGTATCTCTTGGGGACTAGTAACCTTAAGCTAGGATTGATCTGGAAAACATGGTCAAGCCTCTCTAGGCTCACTAACCTAAGTGAGAGTGTCTCTCGGGGATTAGCAAACCTAAGCTGGAATTGATCTAGAGAACCTAGTCGTGCCTCTCTAGACTTACTAACTTAGGCAAAAACATCTCTTAAGGACTAATAACCCTAAGCTAAAATCAATCTGGAGAACCTAGTCATGCCTCTCTAGGCTTATTAACTTAGGTGAGAGTGTCTCTTGAAGACTAGCAATCATAAGTTTCGGAGTGAATCTAAAGAACTTGGTCATACAGCTCTAGGCTCACGAACTTAAGTAGGAGTATCTCTTAAGGACTCGTAACCCTTAGCCATGATTGATCTAAAGAACCTAGTTGTGCCTTTTTAGGCTTATTAACCTAGGCAAGAGCATCTCTTGGGGCTAACAACCGTAAGTTTTGGAATCAATCTATAAAACCTGGTTGTACCTCTCTAGGCTCACTAACCTAAGCAAGAGCGTCTCTTGGGGACTAGCAACCCTAAGTTAGAATCGATTTGAAGAATCCTAGTCACGTCTTTCGAGGCTCACTAACTTAGGTAATGATGAACTTGTTAGATATCTCTTGTACATTTTAATGATAACAAAAAGGGTTAGAAGCTAATGAATCTTTAAGAGTGTAGGCTTATAGAAGGTTTTTAAAAAACTATATTTTTGCGTATTTAAGTTACATTCAGAAGCTTCAAACTGTTTGAAAATAAACCATTCTGGAAAGTCTTCAAAAAGTATTATAGAAGCTCTTATAAAAAGAATTGGTATAGCTCTTCAGAAGCTTGTTCAGAGACTTCTAAGAAAAGAAGGTTGATACTCTTCAGAAGGTTATTTAGAAGGTAGGTTTGGAAAAATTACGAGGAATATTAATTTTAATCAGATTTAGATTATTCAAGCCCTAGCTCCATTAGATTAAGTGTATTAGGAAAATACATTTAATCTCGTTTCACTTAAGATGGAATTATGATCCATAGGGATTTATTTTAAGAGAAAATATATTTGGATAAATTAAGATATGCATAAGAATGGATAAGGATAAGGTTGATTCGGGTTTTGCGAGTTTTCAAATCTTAAACACATGGCTTATCCAAAAATAGCTAACGAAAGCTGATCTTTTCAAATTCAAAATAGAAGTTTATCTGGTGGTTATGGATTAAAGAATATTTGATTTAAAAAGATAAGGAGAGTTGTTTTTTTTTTTAATTCAAAAGATCGAGATCCTCTCTAAAAAATATCCAAGGAATTATCTCAAATAACTAATGGTTGGATAAAAGATAATCTTTAGATTTTTAGCCATTGGAGAAACTCAATATAAAAGAAAGAAGGATTCAAAACGTTACATGATACAACTCTAAAGAATTATTATCGTTGCACAAAAAATCTTGATAAGTTTTTACCTTATGAAAAGTTTTAGAAAGTTCTTCAGATACTTCTTTGGAGAGTTGCACCGAATCAAAGTTCTACAACAAGTGCTATTTCTTTCAAGTGCAAAATTATTTGAGAATTGTATTCTTTGCTCTCACTTGTGACCTCTAGACTTTATTATAGAGAGAAGTCAGTTGTACTCTATAAATTTGTATTAGCCTAAATTATTGAGAGGCTAGATGGGCAGAGCAAAGTGTTGTAATGTCATTATAACGAATGCTTATAATTTGTTTGTGATTTGATTTTGTAGATCAAGTGGAACGGCACAGGTGAAATAGATCGGGTCTCCAGCAGTGGAGTTAGAAAAGAGTAGTAGGCGAAATGCCGAAGCTCTATAAAATCTCTACCTGATATTCTCCTTCCTTATACTCTTTAATTTTGTTTATTATCTGTTGTGTATTGAATTATTAAATTATCATTGTTCACCATTATAAGTATTATAAGTTGTTAAGAGGGGTAACTTCATTTTTAACGAAAAAGTTTTAAAATATTTATTGATATCATTTCACCTCCACCCCCGCTCCCCTTCTCTTGATATCTTATATGAGACCAATAGAACTATCGACCATCGGTCTCATTATCCGTACACGGCTTCAAGGACTCCAATCCCTCACTCGAAGAATCTTATCTTGGCAACCTATTGATGACGAGAAACTTTATGCTGAAGGAAGGTGACTAAACTCCTTGAGCTCCTCGCATTGTTATATGTTGATCTATAATCTTAGTAGTGATGATGCTAACCATTCCATTACTAAGGATCCTATGCCAAGTAATCCAACCAACTGCTGCTGAGAGGTTCTTATCGAGTGATGAGAGACTCACTTACTGGTTGAGTAGTTTTCTCTCGTCATCCTCTTCTCGTCCTAGCCCCTTTATTGTTGCAATATCTTAATCCCTCTCGCCTGCTATATTCAAAGAATCTTCTTATGGGACCAATGTTGCATTGCCACTTATCCACCTCATCTAACATTATACTACTTTTCCATTTTTGTCTTTTGTCCTTTTTACCTTTTTTCATATGTACTAGGAATCCTCGTTTGTATATACTTTCTTATAATTTCTTTATTTGTAATGTTTCCCTTGGGACTTATTATAAATAGTCTTTTTCCCTTATAAGCTACAAATAACTTAACAATTAAAACATTGAATATCTTATTCTTGTGAGACAACCCTCTCTAAGTCTATTTTTCATACACTCTTATCTAATCTTGTCGAGTAACTTAGGATTAGTGGCGGGTAGACCATGACATCAACTTATGCGTTATATCAAGTGAGGTGTCAAGTCGTGTTGTGTTCATTGGTGAGTCACATTCTCTAAGCAGCTTCATGTCAGCTACTCCTATTCACCTGTAGACCATTTCCCTCTGCTTTCTTCAATATTTCAAAGGACACATTTAGTTCATATTTGATACGATAAGTCCTAGCAATAACTAAGCTCCTAGGTATACTATATAATCCTAGTATTAGAGATTGAGGTTAAGACCAAGAGCTGTGTAGTGTTAATTAGTCTACTATTTGAGATACTTGTGTGTGTGTTGAAGGCATATGTGTAAAGTGTATTTACTGAAGCTTTGGGTTGAGAATGTTGAACCCTAGTGTACAAGGAGAGATTAATGATGCCAAAAGTGATGCTCATGGTTGTAGTCAGGTTACCTAACAAACACTACATACTATTGATGAGTAAATACAAGATCTTGCTACTATTGTGGCCAACTTAGCTATCTTAGTAAATAGAATACTAGAGACCGGACTACGTAAGAGAGTTGCTGAGTAGGGTTAAGAGATGAGAGATAGGCTGAGAAGGCAAATGAATGAGCAAGCTTCGGAAGCCTTTCTAGTGAACCAAGCACCACAACGACATTTCAATAAAGTCACGAGAAAGAGGTTAGACTTGGACAAAGTGGAAGAGTATGAAGAAGAAGAAGACCAATATGTTGGGGTTGATGAACGTGAGTTTAGAGCACCAAGGGGTACTGAACATCTTAAGGTACAAATTTTGAGTTTCAATGCATTTGGTAGTGCTAATGACTACCTGGATTGGGAAGAGAAGATTGAAAAGATATTTGACTTGTACGATTACGAAGATGTTGTCCGCATTCAAGTGGCTACATTAGAATTTTTTGGGTATGTGGCAATGTAGTGAAAGAAACTACAAAATGTTTGCCTGAGGGCCCGACATGTAGTCCAAACATGGAATGAGATGAAGAGAGTTCTTAGAAGTAGGTTCGTTTCCTAGCACTACAAACAAGACATTTTCCAATGACTCCAAGACTTGAGGCAAGATAACAAATCTGTAGACAACTATGTCTAAGAGTTTTAATTGCTCATAATACGATGCAATGTCGACGAACCTGAGACCTGAATTATAGCATGGTTCATCTTTGAACTACAAGCTAAGATTGGTAACATCATGGAACTGTAGAACCTCACAACTCTAGATGAAACCATATGTGTAGCCCAAATAGTTGCAAGGCAACGATGAAACCAGGTTAGTAGAATGTTAAGTAGCCGAACATTGATGCCAACTAGGAGTAGCTTGTTGAGCCGACCAGTGAATAACAAAGCATCAAACAGTTCTAAGGTGAAACACTGAAGTAAGATGCTAAGCCAACTAGAAGAAGGCTGAGGCAAGATCAAGACAAAGGAGCTTGAGATTCAAAGAGATCTATGTCAAAGTTTAGGAAGGAAAACCCAAGAAATCAAATGTTTTAAATGCCTTGGCTATGGATATGTAGCTAGTCAATGTCCGAACTGCCGAGTCATGACCATGAAGGAAGAAAAACCCCAATTTGAAGTAGAAAGTACAAGTGAAGGAGAGGAAGAAGTGGCAACCGATCAGATGCTGGAAGAATTTCAAGAAGACCCTGATGCCAAGATATCTCCTAACGGCGGAGTTGAGTATTGCTTTGTTGTTCAATGATCTCTCAATTCTTTTGTGGCTAACGAGAATGATCAAAGAGAGAAACTCTTCCATACAAATTGTTGGGTGAATGGCAAGTTATGCGTTGTGATCATTGATGGAGGGAGTTGTACCAACATCATAGCGTAAGGGGTAGTTAAGGCCATGAAATTACCAATCCTTCTACACCCTAAGCCATACAAAATTCATTAGTTGAACGAGAAAGGACGACTATACATTGCTAAGCAAGTTAGAGTATCGATTACCATTGGTGATAGATACAAGGACGATGTGTTATGTGATGTCCTTCCCATGTGTACATCTTACATATTACTCGATCAGCTGTAGCTATTTGATTTGAGAGTTTTATACGATGGGTATAGAAATACCTACATGTTCTAGAAAAATGGGAAGAAAATTATATTGACACTTATAAGTCCTAAGGAAGTGAAGAAGCCTAAGAAAAGGTTACTAGATCTCTACAATGGAAGTCTTTGGTGATTTCCCAAGCTCAATTTGCCTGAGAACTCAAAGCCGAGGACTATGTTGTCCTTTTAGTCAGGAGATGCTTAGAGGTTAGAGAAGCCGAGAACTTACCTGTAGAAGTGCAACAGCTACTTTAGGAATTTGCCAACCTATACCCTGCTAAGATGCCGAAAGGTTTACCTCCCTTAAGAGGTATTAAGCATTGCATCGACCTCCAACCAGGGGTTGCCTTACCAAACCAACCCACTTACAAGCTCAATCTAGAGTAGGTAGCTAAACTAAAGAAACAGGTATACGAGTTGATGGATCACGAATATGTTAGTAAAAGCATGAGTCCTTTTGTTGTTCCCATTGTGTTCATGCCAAAAAAGGATGGGACATGGAAAATGTGTATTAATAGCCAAGCTATCAATAAGATCGCTATCAAATACAGATACCTGATCCCCCAGCTTAATGATATGCTTGACGAGTTATGATACAAACTCGTGGATGAACATACGAACCTAATATCAGGCAAAACCAAAGTGGCGTGTCTAAGTTGCAATATGGCTTGAAAAATAAATGATAGTCAAAGGTTTAACAAGGGGTTCCTGAGCACCGATGAAGGATATGACACAATAATGTCTCACATAAGGTCAGGTCATACTTGATATGATGCGTAAGTATGGCCGGAGGTCACTCGCCACTAGTCCACGCTCAAATGGGATAGATAAGAATATCTCAAGAGTAAGAGGGACACTTAGCTCTAGAGTTAAAAAAGTTCAATCTATTCTCTGTATTATGATATTCTTAACTTTTATAGTATGATAGTATTTATATCATCCTATTAGGGCAAATCCTAAATTACAGAAATTAAAAAAAGAATAATCCTTATTTACTAAAAATAAAAAAGAATAATTTACAAGGAAAATATGAAATTGTAAAAAAGAAGCAACGCGGATGTCCTTTGTCAGAAAGGACAGTACAGATGTTAGTAAAGGACAATGTACGTACGTTTTTACTATGATTTTGACAGTATTATGGTCCAAGCAGGGGTAGACCTCTGTTCAGGCCTACTCAGCATCAAAAGGGATTGGACTGGGGTTGGTTCAGGGATGGCTCACATTAGGGTTAGCCTCAGGTGGTTGGCTCTTGATAGTTATGCTCGACCTTAGTATAGTGGAGATTGCTGCTGCTGCGTTCTAATTTGGCACTAGGACTATAGTTTAGTGGAGGGTTCGATTCAACATGTTGGTTGATCACCTCGATAACATCTTGGATGGTATGGAGAGTAAAGTAGGTTGGTTGATCGAACTGGGACAAGCGCTGCTCCTCGGTGCTTAACTCACCTCGGACAGCTCAGCAAACCACCTGAGAAAGCCTTCGAGCTTAAGAACGCATAATCAATCCTTAATCCCTATCATCCTATGTAGGTTATTTGAGATTTGGGATCAAATCTAGTTCTAGCCTAGCTTGCTCATCTTCAGGTGTGTAAGGTTGGAGGTTGGCAATGTTGAAAGAGTCTAAGACCCCATATCTTTTCAAGTAATTCAATCCTATAAGCATTAGAATTGATATTTTTATGCACTCTGAAAGGTCCATTAGCTCTAGGAGATAACTTACTCTTCCTCAAGTTTGGGAATCATTCCTTGCTAAAGTGTATCCAGACTAAATCGTCTGGCTGAAATTCTCTCTTCTTTCATCCTTAGCTTCGCTTCTCAAGCATAATAGCAGCTCAACCCAATTATTCTACAACCTTCTGGTGCATGGTTTTAATGGCTTCTACTTTCTCGATGGCTAGCTGGTCATCATCATTAGTTCTCAGTTAGGGTGCTTTGCCCAATGGGAGCTTAGGGTTGAACCCGTAGGTGACTTCGAATGGAGACATGCTTGTGCCGTTGTAGGCAATCTAATTGTAGGTAAATTCAATGATTAGCAAACACAGATCCCAATCGACCATGTTTCATCCAACGGCAACCTATAACAAAGTTCCCACAGTTCGGTTGACAACTTCGGTCTACCTATCGATTTGTGGATGGTAGGACGTGCTGTATAATAACTTAGTTCCCAGTTGCCTCCAAAGTGTCCTCCAAAAGTGACTCATGAACTTGGGGTCTTGATTCGAAACTATGGTTTGAGGCATGCCGTGAAGCTTAATCACCTCGTACAAGAAAAGAAAAGAGATAGCTGAAGCATCGTTAGTCTTGGAACAGGGCACGAAATGTGCCATCTTATTGAATCGATCCACAACCACCATGATGGAGTCTTTCCCTCAGGACGTCCTTAGTAATCTTAATATGAAGTCTATACTTAGCTCAGACCATGGTTTGGTCCAGATCAACAAGGGTTAGTGGTATCCTTACTCAGCTCGACTCTTCGCTTTGCGGCAAGTCATACATTTTTCCAACATGGATCAGAAATCTCTCTTCATCCTTAGCTAAAAGAATTTGGAGGATAATACCTCATAAGTTCGGTGCTGGCTAAAGTGTCCTATCAATCCCCCTCCACGCACTAGCAGTTCTTGCATGGAACAGGTCAGGATACATAGTCTCCTCTTCTTGAATAAGTATCCATCCTCCCTATGATAATCGTCTAATGTTTGTCCTTCCTCATAATGGGCGTAGATAGGACCAAAGTGCGAGTCCTCAACATACAAATTCTTAATGGTTGAAAAATCGAATAGCTTCATTTGTAGTTCGATTGGGAAGGTATGTCGTCTCAATAAGCCATCGACCACTATATTGTTCTTTCCATTCTTGTATTTTACAACATAAGAAAATCCCTCCATGAATTCAACCCACTTGGCTTGCCTCCAAGACAACTTTGGTTGGCTCTTCAGATATCTCAAGGATTCATGATCGGTATAGATCACAAATGCCTTAGGCAACAGATAGTGTTGCCATACCGTTAGGGCTCGAATTAAGGAGTAGAACTCCTTGTCATAAATGGAGTAGTTGAGTGTGGCACCTTGAAGTTTCTCACTAAAGTAAGTGATAAGTCAGCCTTCTTCCATCGATACAGTACCTATGCCTAGTTCGAACGTATCACACTTTACTTCAAATACCTTATCGAAGCTCAATAGAGCTAAGATGGCGGCTATAGTTAGCCTTTCTTTCACTTCCTCAAAACTTCTCCTTTCTTCCTGTCCCTATCTAAATTCAACATTCTTCTTTTTTGAGTTTGGTGAGTGGGGCCAGAATCGCATTGAAGTTCCTGATGAATCGACGATAGAACGATGACAGGCCATGGAAGCTTCTCACATTGGCAGAACAGGTCGGCTCAAGCCGTTCTATGATCGCTCTTATCTTCTCTGCATCAACTCGAATGCCATCTCCACTTACAACAAATCCTAAGAAGATCACCTTGGAATGGCAAAAGTTTCACTTCTTTAGATTGGCATAGAGCTAATCAGCTCGGAGTTTTGCAAGCACTTGTTGGAGATGCTCTCGGTACGTCTCTAGGTCAGGACTGTATACTAGAATTTCATCAAAATAAACTACGACAAACCTTCCCAATAAACTCAGAGCACATGATTCATAAGTCACATGAATGTGCTTAGCGCATTAGATAGTCCAAATGGCATTATAAGCTACTCATATAAACTATGTCATATCTTGAATGCGGTTTTCCATTCATCCCCTTCACGCATTTGAATCTGATGGTAGCTAGATTTGAGATCGATCTTGGAGAACACTCTTGCTCCACTTAATTCATCTAACTTGTCATCAAGCCTGGGTATGGGATACCTGTACTTGATGGTGATTTGATTGGTGGCTTAGCTATCTATACACATCCTCCAAAAACCATGCTTCTATGGCACTAACAGGGTCGGTGCAACATAAGGGCCTAGGGACTCGTGCAAATACCCTTTCTTCAAGAGGTCATCTAGTTGCCTTTATAGCTTAGCAGCCTATTCAAGGTTTAGCCTATAAGTAGGCTTGTTTGACAGTGCAGCTTCTAATTGTAGGTCAATCGCGTGCTCGATGCCTCGGATTGGAGGAAAACCCTTTGATAGCTCCTCCAGGAACAGGTCGTCAAAGTCCTCCATTAAGGTTTTTACCTTGATCGGCAGCTCTTCCTCCCCGGGTCTCATCTCCAGAAGTCCCCTGACAAGCAGATAGGTTAATCCCTCCAGCTTCATTTCTCTTTTCAATTTTACTCAGGTCAATACCAAAGCCTCCTTCTTCAAGGTTCAACTAAGTTGGGACTGCATGACTTTTACCTGCTCGCCAGTTATGGGACCTAATTCCACCCTTCTTCCTTCATGCTCCATAGAGCAAGTGTTCTTCCTACCATCATATATAATTGCTTAGTCAAACATCTATGATTGTCCAAGTAGAAGGTGGGACATACTCATGGGCAGCACATCACAAAGCACTTTGTCTTAATACCTGCCTATATAGATTGATACAGATACTTATTCATTCACTAGTAAGGCACCCTTATCACTGAGCTAATGAAGCTTGTAAGGTTTTAGGTAGGGCATGGTTAGCAATTTTAGCTACTGGACCATAAATGCGAAGGCTACATTGGTGTAGCTCCCATTGTCTATAATCAATACGCATAGTGATCCATTCACCTTATACCCAATATGGAAGAGATTTTCCCTTTGCTTATCTTCAGGCACAAGACTAACACTCATTGCCCTCTTCAAGACTAAAGCGGTTGGTATGAAGTTACTATCCTTGCTATAGATAATTTCCTCCTTAAACATCTCATTTTGTCCGTCCTCCTTCGACTCCTCTACTTCCTCATCAGTACTATTGACCTCAACAGTCAGTGCCTCGCCTTTGATCACCATTGTTTGCTTATTCGAACACTAAGCAACCATGTGTCCAAAGCCTTAGCATTTGAAACACTTGATTTCACTCTTCTTCCTCCTTGAACTTTGGCCTTTCTGGAAATTCTTCAATGGTTCCTTTTCCTTTGCTCAAGTAGTCTGACTAGGTCATGTCTCAATGACCTTACTCGGTTTCGTTCACAAAGGTTTACTCGAAACAAGTCAACTACTGTTAGGATAGTTAACATTTGCTTGGAATCTTCCTATTCGGCGCCTTTCTATCCTCTAGGTAGCTTAAATTGCATCACCTAGCGTTCTAACATGCAAGGTTTCCAAGACATCCCTAATCTCATACCTCAATCTACTAATGAATTGAGACACAGTTTAATCTTCTAGCTCTACAACTTCGTACCAGATCATTAGCATTTGGAACTCTTTAATGTAAGCATCTACATTCAATCCTCCTTGCCTCAGTTCTTACAGTCTCTTAAAGGCATCCTGTAGGTAATAGCTTGGCACAAACCTCCTCCACATAACTCTCTTCATTTCATTCCAACTCCTAATCTCTAACTTTCCTTCCCTTCTTCTAGTAGCTTATAGGTTCTTGCACCATAAGGTGGCATAATCGATGAACTCCAATATAGCTAGCTTAACCTTTGCATTTTTGAGCACTTCATGGCATTCAAACTACTTTTCAATTTGATCTACCCAATCAAGATAGTCCTCAACATCACCACTTCCAGAGAAACTCGAAATACGCATCCTCAATCCCCCAACCCTAAGGGCTCATACATTCCTTTCCTTAGGTTCGCAATACTCCTCTACTTCGTCACCTCCTTCTGCTTCTTCTTCAATCTCTTCAAGCCCTAGTCTTCATCTAGCGTCACTACTAATTCCTTCAACTTGGGGTGGTTAAGCTGGAATGTTATCTTGCCCAAACTGACCATTGCCTAGGCCTGCTATTTGTGTTCCCTAGTGGGGCTGTTTCTAACTCGTTGTCTATCTTCTTGGATGACAGTCACTAGACTAGCTACCAAATTGATATGCCTATCCAAGCCATTACCCATTGATTGCGATGAAGATAGTACGAATGTCAGTAAAGGATAGTGCGCATGCATTTTTACTGTGATTCTGATAGTATTGTAGTCTAAGTGGGGGTAAACCTCTATTCAGGCTTGCTCGCTATCAGAAGGGGCTAGGTTGGGGTTAGTTTAAGGATGGCTAACATTAGGGTTGGCTTAAGGGTGGTTGGCTCCCGACAGTTATGCTCGGCCTCGGCACAGTGGAGATTTCTACTGCTGCGTTTTGATTTGGCGTTAGGATTACAATTTAGTAGAGGGTTTAGCTTGGCATGTTGGTTGATCACCTAGGCAACATCTTAGATGGTATGGAGAGCAAAGTAGCTCGATAGATCAGACTAGGACAAGCGCTACTCCTCAGCGCTTAACTCACCTCGGATAGCGCGGTGGCCCACTTGAGAGAGCCTTCAGGCTCGAGAACACATAATCGATCCTTGATCCCTATCAAGTTACATGGTGCCTACATCTTCTCTAAGATTGACTTGAAGAGTAGCTACCACCAAATATGAATGAGACTTAGAGATGAATGGAAGACAGCCTTTAAGAAAAAGGATGATATGTTCGAATGGTAGGTGATGCCGTTTAGTCTAACTAATGCAAGGAATACATTTATGCGGCTAATGAATCATGCACTCAGATCGTTGATTAGCAGTTGGTGATGCCGTTTAGTCTAACTAATGCAAGAAGTACATTTATGCGGCTAATGAATCATGCACTCAGATCATTGATCGGTAAATATATTGTGGTCTATTTTGATGATATTCTAGTCTATAGTGTCAACCTCCTTGTTCATGTCGAATATTTGAGATTAATGTTTAACATACTCTATACTGAGAAATTATTTGGCAACCTAAAGAAATGTACGTTCTATTAAAGCGAAATTGTATTCCTCGACTATGTCGTTTTAAGGAAGGGAGTTCAAGTTGATGAGGAAAAAGTCAGAGCTATTAATAAGTGGCTTACACCGACTAGTGCTATCGAAGTCAAGAGCTTCTATGGTCTAGCCTCGTTCTATTGAAGATTTATTTAAACTTTAGTTCCATAACTGCACCGTTGACTGAATTGACCAAGAAAAATGTTGAGTTTAGATGGATAGAAAGGGCTTAAAGGAGTTTTGAAGACATAAAGTCTAAGTTGACATTTGCTCTAGTGCTTACCCTGTAAGATTTCGAAAAGGTTTTTGAGGTTGAATGTAATGCATCTAGTGTCAACATTGGCACTGTCCTTATGTAAGAGCACCGACCTATTGCCTACTTCAGTGAAAAACTCCGAGGTGCTACCCTGAATTACTCAGCCTATGATAAGGAGTTCTATGCCATTGTCCGTACACTCTAAAACTGGCAGTATTATTTGTTGTCGAGAGAATTCATTATCTATTTGGATCATGAATCTATCAAGCATCTTCGTAGGCAGTAGAAGCTTTCTCGGCATCATACCAAGTGGGTCGAGTTCTTGGAGACCTATTGTTATGTCATCAAATATAAGAAGGGAAGCACCAATACAATGGTTGATGCACTTTCTTGTCGTCATACCCTTATCACAATGTTACAAGCTAAGGTGCTTGGATTCATTACTTTACCTTATCGGTATGAGCATAACCCACATTTTGGGCCTTTAGTAGCCAGGTGAAGTGCTAGAGGAGCTATGGAAGGGTTCTACTTGAGTGAGGGGTTCTTTATAAAGGGCAAGCAAATTTGCATGCCGAGTGGTTCTTCAAGGGAGCTACTCATTCGAGAAGCTCATGCTGGGGGTCTAGTCGAACATTTTGGGGAAAAGAAGATGATTGAGATATTGAAGAAGCATTTTTACTAGCCTGGGATGATGAGGGATGCGCATCAAATACTTGAAAGGTGCGAAGTATGTAAATATGCAAAGGGGAGGAGAGAACCTTATGGAGAATATACACTACTACCAATTCCAAAGCGACCGTGGACCGATCTAAGCATGGATTTCATGCTCGGCCTTCCCTACATGCCGAAAGGACACGACTTAATCATGGTGGTAGTTGATCGATTTAGTAAGATAGGCCACTTCATTTCCTTCCACAAAACTAATGATGCTTTATTCATCGCTAACCTCTTTTTGTGGAAAATTGTGCGACTACATGGAGTGTTGAGGAGTATTAGGTCTGATTGTGATTTAAAATTCACAAGCATCTTTTGGAAGACCTTATGGAGGAAGCTTAGCACTAAGCTCCTGTTTAGTACCTCTTGTCAACCTCAGACAAATAGGCAAATTGAAGTAGTGAACAAAACCGTTGGTAAACTCCTACGCGCCACTGTTGGAAAGGACTCTTATGACTAGGATTTATGTTTGCCAATCATTGAATTTGCCTACAATCACTTAACTCACAACTTAACTGGAATATCACCATTTGAGGTTGTTTATGGACTTAACTTGAACCTACCCTTAGATTTATTTAATGGTCCAACTACACGAGGGGAAAGTTAATCTGGTAGAACAATTTTAAAGGTTACATCGAAAGATTGCCTAGCAATTGGCCAAAACTATAGCCCGACAGAAGGAAGTGGGAAACTGTAGAAAGAGGTGAGTCGTTTATACCACTAAGGACCTTATCTAAGTCCATCTTAGCAAGGAACGCTTCCTTGGCAAAAGGATAAACAAACTATGTCCTATAACGGATGGACCCTACAGGATCCTAAGGTACATTAATGATAACGACGATGAGATTGAGCTACCCGAAGGTTTTAGCATGTCTACGACATTCAACGTTGCCGATTTGACTCCTTATGTGCCCAATGATGACAAAGCCAAAGATTTGAGGGCAAATCTTCAACAACCCTAAGGAATTGACGAATTGTCGACCATTGATCCCATTACTTGGGTACAACTTCAAGGACTCTAATCCCTCATCCGAAGAATCATCTCTCGATAACTTACTGATGACGAGAAACTTTATATCAAAGGAAGGTAGCTGAACTCCTTGAGCTCCTCGCATTATTATACATTGATCTATACTCTCAGTAGTGATGATGCCAACCATTCCCTTACTAAGGACCCTATGTCAAGTAATCTGACCAACTACTGTCGAGAGGTTCTTGCTGAGTGACGACAGACTCAGTTACCAGTTGATTAGTTTCCTCTCAACATGTTACCATTTCTTTCGTCACTCTCTTCTTATCCCTACCCCTTTATTGCCACAACGTCTTGATCCCTTTTGCTTGCTATGCTCAGAGAATCTTTGTACAGGACCAATGTTGTACTGCTACCTATCTACCTCATCTGACATCGTACTACTTTTCTATTTTTGTCTTTTGTCCTTTTTACCCTTTTTCGTATGTATTAAGAATCCCCTTTTTTATATACTTTCTTGTAATTTCTTTATTTATAATGTTGCCTTAAGGTCTTACTATAAATAGTCCCATTCCCTTGTAAGCCCTAAATAACTTGACAATTAAAACATTGAATATTTTGTTCTTGTGAGACAACCTTCTCCAAGTCCATTTTTCATACACTCTTATCTAATCTTGTCGAGTAGCTCAAGATTAGTGGCGAGTGGACCTTAATATCAATTTGTGTGTTATATCAAGTGAGGGGTCAAGTCGTGTTATGTTCGTTAGTAAGTCACATCCTCCAAGCAACTTCATGTTAGCTACTCCGATTCACCTATAGGCCATTTCCCTCTAATTTCTTCAACATTTTGGAGAACCCATTTAGTTTAGATTTGCTATGGTAAGTTCTAGTGATAACTAAGTTCCTAGGTACACCAAGCAGGAGCATCTCTTAAGGACAAGCAACCTTAAATTGACTTTTAGAAAAAAAAAAAAAATTCCCTTATGCGCTCACAAAAGGATGAGAAGTGCTTTACGGGCTCATTAAGAGGATTTGATGAACAAAAACACCCTATAAGCTCACTAACAAAACTTAGTGGATAGAAGTGCCTTATAGGTTCACTAAAAGAACTTAAAAAAGAAACTAAGCTAAGATCACGCCTTCAAAGGCTAGCTATACACTAAATGTAGAAGGTGAGTGCCTTATGGCTGGCTCAAAAAGACTATTAAGAGTAAAAAATAATCATAGTCTAAATGCAAATGCAATGTTCAAAAATCGGTGTGCTAACATCGTGTAGAAGTACTTACTTGGTCTTTATTGATAGTACCTAAACTATCAAAACCTTTTTTGAAAAATCCCATCAAAATTGACTAGCTCACGCTTTGATCCTTCGTTGTGAACCCAAATGAACTTGATACTAAATGTTTGAGACTTCGCCAGCTCTCATAGAGAAATCATGGAAATTAACTCAATATAGGATGCCACCTAGTGCTTTTGTCCTTTTAGAATTTTTATGAATTGAAGCCCTTATTCTCGACTAATAAATATCTGTTGTGAGCTAATTACTCATCTGGATTTCCCCTTTCCCTAAAAAAATAGAAAATAAAAACCCTTCATCGAAGGGGGTCAATTTGTAATAAAATATTTTAAAGAGTTTTGTCAATTATCAATGTTAACCTCTACCGGTAACACTACTTTAGTACCGTATACCAAAGAGTAAGGTATTTCCCCAATTAACATTTTGATGGAAGTTCGATAGGCCATAAGTGTAAATGTCAAAATCTCATGCCAGTCCTTTTATGTAACAGCCATAGTTGTGAAAATTTCAATTCTATTTTTCATTTAAATGCATAAATCGGTAGAATCATACAAAACCGGTAAAATCATAAACTTGTAGAATTGTATAAAAGAGTTCATAACTTCGCTAAAAGCCTACACATAAATGATTTTATATCCATTTTAGTTGAGAAAAACATTATAAAATCATAAACTCATAGAAACGTATTTTTGACTCGCAATTTTAATAACCATGGTAATAGCCATTTTTTTTATGATTCTTTTAAGGTTTTTATTGGCTGCTTCAATGGCTCCATTCATTTGGGGTCAATAAGGAGTAGAGTTATTGTGAATGATCCTAAACTGTTGGCATAATTCAGACATAAGCTTGTTGTTGAGATTGGTGCCATTGTTAGTGAATATCGTTTCGGGCATCCTGTATCCAACCATGATATCTCTCTTGATGAATTTAACTATGACCCTTTTAGTAATGCTCGAGTAAGACAAGGCCTCGACCCATTTATTGAAGTAGTTGATGGTGACCAGTATAAAGTGATGCCCATTGGATGCTTTTGAAGTAATCAATCTGATGATATCTATGTCCCACATTGAAAAAGGCTACAGTGCTGAGAGTATGTATAGTTCTTGAGGCGGGGCATTTATCTTATTTGCATAAACTTGGCATAAGTGACAATGCCTAATGTGTTTGATGCAATCACCTTCCATTATTGACCAGTAGTATTCTAGTCTCATAATTTTCTTAGCTAACATGTAACTATTCATATGAAGGCCACATACTCCTTCGTGTACTTCTTTCATCAACAACTCAGCTTCCTCGTCATCCATACATCTTAAAAGTGTACAGAACACCGATATAAAGTGGAATCACTTATTAAGAATTGAGTAACCAATCTCCTAATCATCCTTCTGTCCTTTTTCTCAGCCTCTTCAGGGTATCTGCCTTATTATAGGAACATTTAATATCAAAGTACCATAGCTTTTGGTCATTAGTACCCTCAATTGCCAGATAGAAGACAGGCTTGTCTTCAATTTCAATAGCGAAGGGCTGAATCTTTGCTCCATCGAATATTTAGATCAAAGATGCTAGAGCGGCCAAGGCATCAGCAAATTGATTTTAAGTCCTCGATACATGATTGAAGGTGATTTCTTTGAATTTCCCTATCAATTTAATCAAGTGTCAGTGATAAGGTACTAATTTAGGATCCTTCGTCTTATATTGTCCCCAAGCTTGGCCGATAATGAGTGAAGAGTCCCCATGCACTTCTAATTCTTAAATATCTTTATATAGGGCCATTTTGAGTACCATGATGCATGTTTCGTATTCAGTGATATCACTAGTGTATGGGAAAAATGAGCCTTATAGCCATAGTAGTGCAAACCATGACTAAGAACAGATAAAACCGATCACTGGATGAGTCTAAGCTTACAAAAAACTCGAAAAAACTAATGGAAGAAAATGTGAATGGAATGAATAATGAATGAAAGGTAAGCAAAACCCATAAACAGCTTTAGAGGATATGATGTACTAATGGAACTTCCGAGGACTAACGGCCTAATTTGATATGATGCACAAATTGGTCCGATGAGGTTACTCGTCACCTAGCCTTACTCAAGGGTTAGGATAAGAGTGATGCCAACAGTAAACAAAGTGTTTATACAAGGAAGAAAAATATTCAAAAGTATATTAAGGATAATCTGTCTCCTTACAGCTCCAAGTATAAGGGTATTTATACCCATAAGTTAAGGCAATTTACCTAAAAAGGAAAAGACAAAACGAGCATTTCCTAAGGAAGTAATGTTGAAGATACAAAAGGGTAAAAATGAATATACAAGAAAAACAATCGTTGGTGCAACGGATTCTACACATGATACTGTACACATAGCGATGCTACATTGGTGAAGTTGTTAGAAGATATGGTAAAAAAGTATGGACATTTGGCTTGTTTGAGCAAGGATAGCTTAGTCAATCTAAAGTCTCTCTTTTTTAGCTTCTCGACAAGGAAGATGCCAAGTAATTGATTCTCTCGAGCACAAGTGAGTAATCTTCAATTCAGAGTACAATAGAAAGATAGGCAGTCATACGACTCAGCATGAAGGGTGACTCGGCAAGGAAGCACTCGGCCTCGGCAGGGGTCAACTAGAACAGAAAGATTCATCTTACCAGACCTTCTAGTCCTCTGGTTCAGTTACGAGTCAAAGGTTCGGTTCGATAGCCTGATTCCCATCATTCCCTCTGGGTTATTTTAGATTTGGGATCAAATCTGAATGGTCTTTACTCAGTTGTCCATTAGGGTGATACAAACTAAGGTTAGCAATGTTAAATGCATCAGAAACCCCACAGTCCTTGGACAATTCCAATCTATAGGCATTATCATTGATTTTTTAGAGGATTCTAAAAGGTCCTTCCACTCTTGCAAATAATTTGTTCATCCTTTTATTCGAGAACCGTTCCTTGCTGAGGTGTAGTCACACCAAGCCTCCTAGCTAAAATTGTCTAGCAACTTTGTCGATGTGCTAAGTAACCTTATCATAGATGTACTGAAGAGAACGTGCTCTAACCGAGGTGTCGTAGTCCTCTTGCATAGGTACGGGTTCAGAGGCATGATCGAGGGGCAACTCAGGATTGAAACCATAGGCCACTTCGAAGGGAGTCTTCTTAGTAATGTCACATACTATCCAATTGTAAGTAAAATCAACCCCGAGTAAGTAGACGTCCTAGTCAGCCAAGTTCTTGGCCATTACAACTTGAAGTAGTGATCCCAAAGTGCGGTTAACAACTTCTATTTAGCTGCCAATTTGAGGGCAGCAGGAAGTACTGACCAATAGTTTGCTTCCTATCTAGGGCCACAAGGTCCTCTAGAAATGGATCAAGAACTTTAGGTCTTTATCAGAGACTACGCTTCTCCGCACGCCGTGCATCTGCATAATCTCCTATAAGAAAAGAGAAGCAATAGCTGAAGCATCGTTAGTTTTTGAGTAGGGCATAAAGTGTGCCATTTTGCTAAACTAATCCACAAGAGCCATTATAGAATCTTTGCCTCGAATAGTTCATGATAGTTCGAGAACAAAATCCATGCTCAATTCAGCTCATGGCTTCATCAGGATAAGGCATTGCTTTCCCTTGCTCGGCTTGGCACTTAGCCTTCTTGCACACAATACAACCTTCGACCACTCAGTGCACATCTCTCTTCATCCTCGGCTAATAGAATTGACCATTTAACCGTACACAGGTCCTCCTTTCTCCAAAATGACCGAAGAGTCCTCTACTATGGGCTTCCTTGATCAGTAACTCCTTTAGTGAACAAATCGGCACACATAATTTTCCGCCTAAGAACATTAGCCATCCTTCACATGATACTCGTCTATTGTCCTCCAATCAACGCATCACGAAATTATGGGTCTGAAGTATGGATCCTTAGAGTATTGTTCTTTAATACTTGCAAACCCAAATAGTCTGGTCTACAATTCTAATAAAAGCGCATATCTCCTTGAAAGAGCATCTACAACTATATTGCTCTTTCCCTGATTGTACTTTATTACAAAATTGAATCTTTTAAGGAATTCAACCCATCTCGTCCATCGCTTTAATAACTTGGTCTAACTTCGGAGGTATCTCAGTGATTCATGGTCAGTATATATGACAAATTCCCTCAGTAGTAAATAGTGTTGCCATGCTTACAGTGCTCGAATTAGTGCCAAAAGTTCCTTATCATACACGAAGTAGTTCAACTGTGGTCCTTAGAGCTTCTCATTATAGAAAGCAATTGGTCAGCCTTCCTACATTAGGACAGTACCTATCCCAACACCTGATGCTTCTCAATCTAGCTCAATGATTTTCTCAAAGTCAAGTAAAACTAACACCGGAGCAAAGGTTAATCTTTCTTTTATCTCGGCAAAGCTCCTCTCCTCCCTTTCTCCCCATCGGAAGTCAGTGTTTTTCTTTGTTAATTTGGTAAGTGGTGCAGCGAGGGTGCTGAAATTCCTGATGAACCTTCTATAAAACCAAGCTAGTCCGTAGAAACTTCTCACATCGACATAAGTAGTAGGAGTTGGCCACTCGACAATTACTCGGATCTTTTCATCATCAACTTATAAGCCTTCTCCACTGACTACATAGCCCAAGATTACCACTTCTTCTTAGTAAAAGCAACATTTCTTTAGATTGCTGAATAGTCTCTCAGTACGGAGGATATCTAGAACTGCTCTGAGATGTTCATAGTGACTTAGCATGTCGGCACTGTAGACCAAGATGTCGTCAAAGTACACCATGACACACTTCCCTATAAGATGTCTCAGATGTCTCAACACATGGTTCATTAGTCTTATGAAAGTGCTCGAGGCATTTGACAAGCCAAAGGGCATGACCATCCATTGATAAAGTCTATGTTGAGTCTTAAATGCAGTATTCCACTCATGTCTTAGCTTCATGTAGATTTAATGGTAACCATATTTAAGATAAATCTTGTTAAAAATCTTAGCTCTATTGAGTTCATCCAATATGTCCTTTCACCTCAGGATTGGATACCTGTATTTGATCATGATCTTATTTAGAGCGTAGCTATCTACATACATTCGCTAGGTTCCACCCTTCTTTGGCTCTAGAAGTGCAAGCATATCACAAGGGCTAAGACTCTCTCTTACATAGCTTCTCTCCAGCAACTTATTGACTTGACGTTAAAGCTCAAAAGCCTACTTGGGATTCATCTAATAAGCTAGCTTATTCGGTAGTGTAGCACTGGGTACTAAGTCAATGTAATATTATATGCCTCGAGTTAAGGGTAACCCCTTAAGTAGTTTTTCTAAGAACAGGTCAGTATATTCATCTAGCAATTCCTTGATTTCCTAAGGTAGCTTACCCTACTTCTTCATTTCCAACAGTCGCTTGACCAACAAGAAGGTAAGCTCATCAACATTAATAGCCTCCCGGAGCTTAGCTCTACTCATCACCTGAGCCTTCTTCGATCTGCGTCTACAACTTATTAACTTTTCTTAGTAACATTGGATTCAGCATGATCTTTCAATCATCCTTCTTGAACATATATGTGTTCCTATATCCGTCATGTATAACTCTCCTATTAAACAACCATAGCCTACCCAGCAATACGTGGGAAGTGTACATAGGCAGTATGTCGAAGAGAATCTGGTCAGAGTATTTCCTTATAGTGATCGATAGTAATATTTGCCAAGTAACATGTAATGCTCCTTTCTCACTTAACTAGTACAATTTGTACGACCTTGGATGTGCAACAATCGGCAACTTCAATTTTGAAATAAGATCGGTTGATACTACATTGGTACAACTTCCACTATCCAAGATGAGGGCATACACCTAATCATTCACTTTACAAGTGGTATGAAATAAATTCTCTCTCTGCCCCTCCTCTCATGAGGGTTCCATGTTTTTAGTGCGTCAAACAACCATAAGTAACTGATCTAAGTCCTCAACAAACATATCCTCCTCAATCAGCTCTTTCTCGACATTTTCTTTCTCGATAGGAACCTCCTTCTCCTCGAGTTCTTTATCTATACTATCTACATCTAGCTTTGAGATATCTCCCTTAATGACCATTTGTCACACCCCGAAATGACAGAGTCGTAACAGCCTCGCCATGTAAACCATCCTAAGATAGAAGTTGGCTTTATAACCACTATCTTAGACCTGATCTGCATAAGGTATCCACGACTAACCCGCTTTGAAGTAAACAGTTTGTAATTTAGATAAATCATTTATCTAAGAAAGTAAGGAAATATATATATTCACTATAATTCAATTATTACAATTAAAGTTTACAATATTTCTCTATAATATATTTCCTAGTTATTACATTATTCAGAAATGAAAAATAATTCTAAAATAAAAGCTTAGACCTTAAAAATGTATGTTTGTTCTTCAAATGTTTTTCCTCACTCCCTAAAATCCAGTAGTTGCTAGCTTTAGAGTAGTTATATGCCGCTTCTTAGCCAGCACATGCACAACGTCTATAGGGATGTGAGTAACCACAGTTCAGTAAGTTAGGATGGAGGACTTAAAACTATACCAAAAACACAACGAGGTTTTCAATTAACTTATTAGGTGCAATGCATGTGCAAGCAAATGCCATCGCATGACGTTGTCCGGCCCGTCGTGAGATTAGAGAAATTGCGCTCGCTCTAATCTGGGTTGAGGAGTTGCCATTAATGCAACAACTCACGACCAAACCCAAGCTTGTGTAATGGAAACCTCGCTCCTCTCGTGACTACCTTCGAACTACTGATTTCACCCTTGCCACGACCTCCTCTCCTATCACTTAGTTCAACTGAGGATGAAGAAGGGACCATTATGCAATCCTACGCTATCCCTTTTGAAGGGGTCGGTATTTGGCCGGAGAGTCCTAAGTTCCCCTAATGGGTTGTTATGCATGTCTGATTATGATTACTGGTCGTATATTTGATTAAGTCCAATTTAGGGTGATCAATCATTTCATACAAATCATACAATACATACTAGAGCAACAAACATAATCGTAGCATCATCCATAATCAAGCACATGCACACATTCAACTATCTAGCAAGCACAAACAAGCATAATCTTAAGTCTCCAAAATACAGTATCGTATTAATCCGAACTTACCTCAACTCCTCGCTCACTCACTCACTCGAGGTCTGACTTGCTCAAGCCATTGCTGATTATCCTTATAACACAAACGAGGTTTTAGTTTTTCATATAATTATTATCGATTCATTTTATCCTATAACGCTTATTGTTATGTTTTTTTTAGGGTTTAATATGCCTAATTATCTAGGTCTTAAGTCTTTTACAATTATTCTAGGTTTGGGGTTAGGTTCGGGTTCAGTTTCCACACCGATTTGTAAATTAGGTTTTAGTTCGATTTCTAAGTAGTGTTTTATACTCTAACCCTAGAAATTCGTTTCAACCCATAATGTGAAATTAATCACATTACTTCTCAATCTCCTAAATATCATCATTATCCCTAGTCAGTATTTTATTTCACCCGGTACACTTAAATCCGTATTAGTATACCGAATTCACTTCTGATGTAAGAAATTTTTTTACATTTTTCATATAATTACATAAATTCAAGTTTTCTATCAATTTTATTATATATCCCTATTATTTATATAATATCAATTTTTATCCTAATATTTCTATTTATTATATTTCCAATAATTATGTATTATGTATTATTACCTATTATGTAACATGTACATAATACACTCTACTATTTCTATCACTTTAATTACCATCCCTAAACATTAATTATCATTTCAAAATGTCTAAGTTCATCTTAAATCAGATTTTACTCCTAATTTCCTTAATTTACACAATTAACTTAAAATTAACTATTTTTCCCTATTACTCATTTACTACATAATTAACCTAATAATTACATCTAATACCCTAAATGCTATAAGCATTATACTCCATCAGATTTCAACATCCTAAAACATGTACTTATTTACTAAATTAGTAATTAACCATCTAATTACTTTATTAGCCATAAATTACTCATTTTATGCCTCATTTTAGGGCCTAAAAATTATCTAAAATTTTCAAATTTTGATTTTTGGAAACGAGCTTCATAGCACTATTCTATATCATCTAGGTAATCTACACAAAAATTTTAGGCTCGAAACTACACTCTTAAGGTCATTTATTTCTAAACCGAAATATACTCGATTTTGTTCAATTTGTTAAGAACCCTATATTTTCAGACGTGATTAAAATAAATCACTATTTTTTTCTTAAATCTACATACAATAAAACCTTAGAATAACAAGTTTCATAATTTTCTGGGCAAAATAACTAATTTTAAGAAATTACACAATATCAAGGCAATTATGGGACTCACCCGGTTCAATGCTTTCTAACCGTCCAAACCCGGTCCAAGCTTGTCGGCCGGCCTAGACGGTGGGTTTGGAGAAAGGTAGGGGTGGTGGCTCGGTCCCAGGTGGTGGTGAGGTGTGTGTTTGGCTCACTAGCCCTATCTGCATAGTTTTCTTTTCTTTTTTTGTTTTCTGGATTTTCTCTTGAATTTTTGAGTCTCTCCATTTTTCTCTAATTTCTCACTACCCAAATGAGTTATGTGAATTTTTCCCCTATTTATAGACGTTTTTTGATAATTAATATGCATTAATTAGACATGACATTACCCCAATTCCTTAATTTTTGGCTTTTGTGTTGCTTAATTCTAATTGGTTAAATTTTATTTTGTAGATCCTAACCTACCACGACCAAATTTGCATCATTCCACACTCTTTTGATTTTTCCACAATTAATTACTAATTTTCTTTAATTATTTACTAAGTTTTTGGCCAATTTAGGTAATTTCGCGTATTTTTATCTACACGTAAATACATGTGGGGTATATGTGAACATTCATAATTATTATTTAGGCCATTCTAAAATTTTTAGTATGCATATAATCTATCTCTAGTAATTTATTAGTTATTGGATTACACTTTTCGCCTTTTCGGTGATTAACAATTATTATATTTAAAATTTGAAAATTTTATAGTCTCCTATTTTATTACTTATTTTCTTAAATTCAAGTTTACAGGATCATTTTTACTAATATTTCTAGCTTTACTTTATAATTTAGGCTTGATCGGATCTTTTAGCCGATCGAAATTTTGAGTGACTAGTTGTGGGGCTTACACCATTGTCCGACGATTTGAGCACTAAGTAACCACATGTTCGAACCCTTAACACTTGAAGCACTTGATTTGGCTCGTCTTCTTACCAAACCCTTATACCTTCTCATAAGTTCGGGTTGGCATTACACCATTAAGTCATCCTTTTTGCTCGACTCAAACATCAATCTTTCTATTTGGCTCTATACTCAATTGAGCTTAGTGACTTACCCGTCCAGGTTAGCTAGTCAGTACCCTAGCCATTAGTTGGCTCCTCCTTTACCTTTCTACTCATTAGGCAATCCTAATAACTTCATCCATTGAGTTAAATCGTTAGAGCTCCACAATGTTTCAAATGTCTCCTCTCAACCCAATAATGAATCTTAAGATTATTTGTGCTAGTGGTTCCTCCACTTCGCAACATATCATGAGCATTTGAAATTCTTAAACATATTTGTCATTAATTTGGCCTCCTTGTCTCAGGTCCTGAAGTTGAGTGAAAGTATCTTGAAGATACGTTTCCAGCACAAATCTGTTTCTAAGTATTCTCTTCATCTCCGACCAAGTATTAATCTCTCAATATCCCTCTCATCTTCTCATGGCTTGAAAATTATTTCAACACATGGTGGCATATCTGAAGAACTCAACAGTAGTAGTTCTCATCTTCTCATAATCCTCATAATGATAGTAATCAAACATATGCTCCACATTCTCTTCACACTCCAAGTATTCATCAGCATTCCCAGATCCATTGAAACTCAAAATTCGAAGCTTCACATGATTAGATGCTCTGGGGACTTGTATACACACTTCTTCAAAATACTCCTCTTCTTCTTCGTCTCCCATGCCTACCAAATCAATCCTTCTCCTCACTTGTCTGCTTACTCCTCTACCTTAAACGAGTCGAATTGGGTTCTAACCTCTAACAGGCTAAGCAACTTGTGGAGTGTTTTGGGTAGCCTCACTAAGTTGGTAAGACAACACATATACAACTTGAGTTAAATCCACCAAAAAGTTAGCTACCTCATCAAGTCTCTCGTCAGTGCTTTTGGAAGTTCCCTAGGACTATCGTCCATAGTGGACAACTCCACTATTATCGATAGTATCAACATTCATACTCGAGTCAATCATTTTTTCTTCACAAATTCAAAGCACAAACAAACACTTTAAGAAATTAACAGTCAACAGCACAGTGCTCAAATGAATATAGTAACTTGCTATGTTTCACATGTAAAATAGAACTTCAAAAACACACGTCAACTCAAACAAAACCTCCACTCTAATACCAAGATGGTGTGAACTATAACTAAGAACAGACAAGGTCAGTTGTTAGATGGGCCTAAGCTTGCAGAAAGCTCAAAAGAACTAATGGAAGAAAGTACAAAGGGAATGAATGATGAATGAAAGGTAAGCAAAATCCATACACAGCTCTAGAGGATATGACGCACTAATGGAACTTTCAAGGACTCATGGCGTAATTCAATATGACGCACGAATCAGTCCAGTGAGGTTACTCGCTATCTAACCTTACTCAAGGGTTAGGATAAGAGTGATGCCGAGAGTAAATAGAGTGTTTACACAAGGAAAAAAAATACTCAAAAGTGTATTAAGGAAAATCTGTTTCCTTATAGCTACAAGTACAAAGGTATTTATACCTATAAGTTAGGGCAACTTGACTAAAAAGGAAAAGACAAAAAGGGCATTTCCTAAGAAAGTAATATTTAAGATATAAAAGGGTAAAAATAAATATACAAGAAAAACAATTGTTGTGCAACAGATTTTACACATAATACTATACACATAGTGATGCTACATGGGGGAGGTTGTTAGAAGATTCAAATAAAAAGTACGAACATCTGGCTTATCCGAGCAGGGGTGGCTTAGTCAGTCTAGAGTCTCTCTTTCTTAACTTTTCAATAAGGAAGATGCCGAGTAATTGATCAGCTCAGGTGCAAGTGAGTAATCTTCAATTCAGTGCACTATAAAATGATGGGTAATCATATGACTCAACATGAAGGGCGACTCAGCAAGGAAGTACTAGGCTTTAGCAAGGGTCGATTGGAACAGAAGGATTCGTAGTGCTAGTCTCTCTAATCATCGAGATCAACTACAGGTCAGAGGTCCAGTAGCCTGATTCCTATCATCCATAAGGTATTGAATACCTCTAGGGGAAATCAGTATTAGCCCAATTCCACACTTGGACACACTAGTTACCCTATCGAAGAACATCTTCCATTTTGGTGGTTCATCATCTTCTTCTTTATCAAAGCTTCCTTTAACTTCTAAAATATCCTCATCGAGGATATTGAGTTGTACCTCTTAAAGGGTATTATCAAAGGGATTCTCTACTAACTAATCTGCTAAAGCTTGCCCCTTGATTGAATTTTGATTCACGTATGTAATGTCAAACTCTGATAGTAACATTTGCCACTTTGAGATTTTCCCAATTAGGGTTAGTTTGTCTGCCAAATACTTTAAGGGATCATGCTAAGTTAGCAATTTAACCTGGTGGTAGAGTGTGTATTGTCTGAGCCGATGCATTACCCAATCTAGAGCACAGCAAGTTCTTTCAATTTCTGAATATCTCTATTCCCCTTTAGTAAATTTCTTACTCAAGTAATATATAGCCCATTCTTTTCCTTCTTCTTCTTTTTGGTCGAGCATATACCCTACAGATTCTAGTAATATTTCTAAGTATAGAAATAAAGGTGTCTCAGGTTTTGGAGCTACCAAAACTGGAGGGTTCATGAGGTACTCTTTGATCATTATAAAGGCTTGCTTGCATTCTTTGTCTGAATTGATCTTGGTGTTCTTTTTCAACAATTTAAATAAGGGACAACACTTGTTTGTGAGTTAAGATATGAATTGGGCTATGTAGTTTAAATGGCCCAATAAGCCTCTGATTTCTTTAAGTGTGCGTAGAGGGGGTAAGTCAACTATTGCTTTGACTTCATCAAGGTCTACTTCGATGCCCCTCTAGCTGATTATAAAACCCAATAATTTCCTTGAAGCTACTCTAAAGGTACATTTCTTTGGGTTGAGCTTCAACTAGAATTTTCTTAACCTATCAAACAATCTCCTCAAATTATCCACATGATTTTCTTCTTCCTTGGACTTTGCAATCATATCATCAACATATACTTTAACCTCTTTGTGCATCATGTAGTGAAAGATTGCTACCATGGCCCTTTGATAGGTTACCCCGGCATCTTTGAGTCCAAAAGGCATTACTTTGTAGTAAAATGTGCCTTAAGTTGTGATAAATGTTGTCTTGGCTTTGTCTTCTTCAGACATTTGAATTTGATTATATCTGGAGAATCTATCCATGAAAGAGAAAAAATGATTTCCAACTATGTTATCAACCAAGACATCAATATGGGCAAGGGAAAATTATTTTTAGGGGTTGGTTGATTAAGGTCTTAAAAATCTACATACACTCTGACTTTTCCATTCTTCTTCATTACTAGCAATATGTTAGCTACCCACTTAGGATAATCGGATACCACAATGAAACCAACCTCCAGTAATTTTTTGACTTCTTCCTTAATCTTCAATAGGACATGTAGTTGGAACCTTCTTAACTTCTATTTCCTAGGTTTGATATCCACTCATCTGGGTAAGTGATGGAATATGATTGATGGATCCAATCTAAGCATATCTTCATAAGACTACGTAAACATATCTTGGTATTCTAATAGTAGTGCAATCATTTCAACCTTTTGTTCTTCTTTCAAATTCCCTCCAATTTTCAATGTTTTGGCATTGTCATCAGCCCCAACATTAATCATCTCAATTAGCTCATCAATAGAAATTCTACTCATTTCATGTTTTTGCCAACTTTCTTACTTATGACTTTAGTCATTAACATCACTCCTAACGACCAACCTAGTAGAGCCGGTAGTGATGTCAATATTTTCACCATCTATCTGTGTGAGGTGTCAATGAGGAAGAAGTGAAGAGAAAAGAGGAGGATTATATCGATGCTGGATCTGGGAAAAGAAAAGTATGTAAACAGTGTAAGTAAAGAAGAAGTGAAGAGAAAAGAGATTGATTTTTATTTAGAGGAAGTTTCTTTTGAGTACAATATTTGTAGAATAAAGGTAATTTATTACAAAACTCTAAAATACTGAACCGTGATTCATCCTTTACCTTAAGGAAGACTTATTGATTTTCATAGGGATAGAGAACTAATTATTCAAGTGCTGGGACTTATCGAATGGGCCAACTATTTTATCCTTGTTGGAGGTATCCTCTTTAGCAGGCTCTGAATTCTAAATTTCGGCCCGGATGAAAATTTTTTATAACGATGGGAAGGTCATCGAGGTGTGATACAATCTATCACTTCTTTTAACCCTCGCTTGCATTTTCTACAATTCTTCCATTGGAGTTAGGATGTAGCCTGGCCCATAGGTTCCAAACTGGCCCTCTTTAAACTTTGGCCTTTCATCTTTCTCCCAATCAATAACCATGCACACCTTTTCAAACATTTGGAGCTCGAAGTCTTCTTGCTCCTTAGTGCCAATATAGGGTATGGCCATTTCTTTATAAATTTCATAATCTTGGTCACCTAGAATTGTGATGACCTGGCCATTGGAGATGAACTTAACCTTTTGGTGAAGACTCGAAGGTATAGCCCCTGCTAAGTGTATCTAAGGCCTTTCCAATAACAGGTTGAAGGTCCTTGGGTTGTCCAAAACTTGAAATTAGATGTTGAACGTCTACAGGTAAATATCAACTGGTAAGTCGATCTCCCTTATAATTTCTCTTTTAGATTCGTCAAAAGCCCTAACTATTGTCAAACTTGGCTTAATGGCAGTCGTATCAATGCCTAATAGATCTAAGGTGATTAGGGGGCAAAAATTTAAAGACGACCTATTGTCAATGAAGACTCTTGTTGTGATGATGTTGTTTACCCTCACTATAATGAATAGAGGCTTGGTATATTGGTTACCTTCTTCACCTAATTCCTCGGTAGAGAAAGAAATCTAATCCATAGTGAGGATAAAGTTGGTGATAGACCTAATCTTTTCAACCGATATTTCATGAGGGACTTTGACTTCCCTCAATGTTCTGAATAAAGCTTCCCAATATAGTTTCGATACCATTAATAAATTCATGAGGGATATTTATGCTGGAGTCTTAACGAACTAATCCATTACTTTATACTCGCTAGACTTGATTATTTTAATGAAGGCAAACAATCCATCTTTATGTTCAGCTGGTTCATTGTTTAGCTTTTCCAACATAACCTTCTTTTTCAAGTCTTCCCTTAGATCGTAGATTATACTAGAGTGGGTAATCCCTCCTACAAGTGAGCTTGATTGCCCCCAATTTACTGCTTAGTAATTGAGAGGGGCAATTTTATAATTCTTGGGGGCTATAGGCACATGGAAGGTGTACCTTTTGGTTTGTAGATTTTGTCTCTCCTCTTGTTTGTAAAATCTATAGACCCTAGGCTCTTGGTTGGAATTGATCATGTTGATGGCAGGCTCGGAGTCATCAAATATCATATTGATGATTTGCCCATGGTTAGGTAGGGGGTTATTGTTGACATTTGGAGCAGGAGCCTTCACAAAATCCAATTGTACTATGCCTTCATTAATTAAGTCTTGAATTTTGGTCCTTAACCTCCAGCACAAGTTGGTTAAATGGCCTACTTGCCTTAGATAATACTGACACCTTGCATTGGGATCAAAAAAATCTTAGCCTGTACCTTTCACTAGGAGCCCAAAAATGGAGCAGATTATCTTTTCTTAGTTTTTCAAGTACCTGACCAAGTAGAACAGGTATTTTAGTGAATTGCCTTGGGGCCCTATTAACTTGTGGTTTTCTTTTGTATTGTTGTTAAGCTAGTAGAGGATTTTCCTTGAAAGAGACCCAGGTGTTAGGTTTGGTATTCGAATTGACCATACTGATAGTAGCTTCTCTAGGCTTGCTAATGGTGGGTTTAACAGAGGGTAGTATTCTTTCTAATGTCTCTTGTAACTTGCAGGAGGAGATAACACTTTCAATCCGATACCTTGCTGCTACTACTTTTGCAAAACTAGAAGAGGGTTGCCCAATCAGGTGAGATAAATAAGGTATCTTGAAAGTGTTGATAAAAGTTGAAGTTAGCTCTTTCTCAATCATGGAGGTCGATACCATTGCAACTAGGGACCTCTACCTTTAGGCATACTCCTTAAAAGATTCATTGTACCTCTTCCTTAGGGCAACGAAATCCATCATCGTTGGCGCCACTTCAACGTTAAACCTATATTGCTCATAAAATGCTCTAGCTAGCTTTTCCCATGTGTTCACCTAATTTAGATCCAATTAGGTGTACCAGGTCAAGGCAAGGCCAATTAGGCTGTCTTGAAAAGTTTAGACCATGAGTTGGTCATAATGTACATACTTGCCCATCTTGCTTACATACAGTCGGGTATGCAGTTTAGGGCATCTTATCCTACTGTATTTTTTGAAGTCAAGTACTTTGAATTTTTTTGGGAAGCTTCCATAGTCGTGGGTAGAAAATTTTGTTATACCAACCTACTTGAATCTATCATACCCTTTGAGCATTTTCATCTTTTCAATGATTTGTTTTGTCAATCGCTTATCAAGCTCTTTCAATCTGTCTTAATCAACTTTGAGCTTTAGGTTGACTAGAAATAAGTACGTATTCAGCTCGAAAGTTAGGTTGATCTCTGGATAAACCCCTTTTGTCTCAAAGGATTTAAAGGCCTGGTTCACTTTAGGGTAAGCTTCTTCTACTTCGAGGGGTTGGGCTTCAGCATTTTTTCCATATCAAGCTTTAGAGCTTTCTTCATTTGATGAAGCTGTGGACCTAAGCAAGGCAATGCTATCAATGAGGAATCTCAATTAATCAACAATCTTCCCCACTGTTCATTCAAAAGAGTGGAACCTTAGCTTAGTAGGATCAACAATTTTGGGCTTGACACTATTGTTGTTGGCATTGATATTATCTTTTCCTTGGCTAGCCATTCTGGTCTATAAGTGAGTTTAGATAGGACTTCTTTAGAAGGTTTGACACTTAGGAGGTATCTTAGCGACTTGTTTAAAACTACTTCTCAACAAGTTAGCACATGAATATTTTTAAAAGAGATGAATGATAAATAAAGAAATGAATGGCATAAGGATGCAAAGGAATAGAATCAACAAATAACCAACAAGATGGTAAATTTTTATTATTTTTTGTAGCTTTTAGAGTTCCCTTTTACATCATTTGAAAAAGAAAATACATTTAAGAAGATTATTCGTATCTCTAAATGTTCTTCTAGCACTTGATAGGCATTCCCCTTTTCTACTTATCTGATACTGCTGGTGCTCCCTTCCTTTTTCCTAAGTTAGGCTTTTCCATTTCTTCAAGTTCTTTGAGCCTCTTCTAGGTCATCCCCAATTGATGTTACAAGGCCCTAGAACGTTATTTTGATTCTTGAAAGAGATCCTACTACATGTCCCACTCTAGATCAGCCGGTGCGAGTTGGATGACCTTAGTAGCTCGATGCTTGTCCACTTCTCTTAGCCACTCTCTTAAATCGATGTTTGGGTTGATAGTCATTATTTCTTACAACTATTTGATTGTTTTAAGTTTGGATAGCTTCTATGGTAGCAAAATCTAAAGGTCCTCATAATCTAAGGTCATGATATCCAATAAAGGCCTATAGACTATATCTTGGATGCCTCCAAATTATCTGATCATAATGTTAGGGTAATAACCTGTGCACAACTTCATCCCAATTAGGGGTATTGCTTGATAATTTTTGCAAACTAAGATTACCCTTTTGAAGTTGCTCCATCTTGTTGTCCATAAGATATCGGCAACTTGGAAGTTTCTCAATACTTTTACCCATTAGGGAATAGGAGGATCCTAAATGTAGCTAAGATAAAAGCTTTTATTCTATTCTGTCCCTAATCTTTGAGATTGCCACAAAAGATGCTCCGTTGGTTCGATTTAGGCTCAATGGCGAATTAGGCTTTTAAGTCTTCCAGTTTAATGCTGTTACCGTTACAACCTATGAGGGCTTTGTTCACTTTTGCTTTTCTAATACCCAAGAATCTTGGAAAGGCATTCACCAGGTCCACTTCAAAATTTGGGGTGTATATATTTTCTAAGGAAGGAGCTTGATGTAATTGAGTGTACTCTTCAATTGTTGGGCTAATCAGGTAAGGCCCAACTCGAAAAGCCATCTCTTTGGGTTCCCAAAAGTTGGTTAGAACCCTGATCAAATTAATCTTTATTTTCACTTTAGGAAGTGATAGAATGGGCATGATTTTACTAACAATGGTCTCTTATTCCCTTTGATTGAAATGTTGAAACCATTGGTCCAGAATGGGCTTAGGGCAAATGGGCTTACTTATAAACTTTTCCTTAAAGTAAACGGAGTTAAATGAATAGGCCATTTCCTAATATGAATTACAAAAGAAAAAATATGTTACAAGATTTACTGACCATTATTTACAACGACAAAACCTATTTACAACAATTCTATGTTTACAATAAGTTAAAATTACAAGAGAAATCAAGAAAACTCCAAGCCATTCTATATTTTTATCACCATCTTGCTTGATTATTCATCGATTCTAGAAGTTGTGAATGCATAAAAGGTAAGTTCTAAAGGCTGTTAAGCTTATGCGACCTCACTTGTTAAATAATACTTTCATTGGTCACATCAAGCTTCGGTAGGGATGGCTTAATCAACCCCGAGTGGTGGTTACACCACAACACCTAAAGCCTACACAATTGTCCCCTATCCTAAGTTCTTAATACAATCCAGGTTTGATCGTTTCTACCATATATTTGCGGAAAATTAAATCCCTTACCCCAAGTGGTTTAAACAAATAAAACTAAACCTATAAAAAAGTTAGTACAATTATGATGCAAATAACAAGGAACGAATAAGTAAATAAATTGCATTTAAGGTTAATTTTAATTTTGGAAAGTTGAATGGCTAACCCTCTTAACTTCTCTAGTGAAGTCGCTAGGCTGTCAAGCTTGGTTTTTCACCTCCCTGTTTTTATAAATAAGTTATCTTTAAACTAATTAGTATTAAACCTTACTAGTTTATTACTGATTCTCGACTAGGGTTTGAAGAAAACCGATTTTTGTGTATTTTCAAAAACACCTTAGAGTCACCACCCAACCGGGGTTAAGAAAAAGAGTTAAGTTATAACTTAACCACTAGTCTTTTCGATAAAAAAACCAATTTTGAAATGGATTTAAAACGAGAGATCTAAATCTAAATCCGGAGGTTAGGATTTTTAAACCCTTATGGGTACTATTAAACTCTCTAAATTTAATTTTAACCTTAAAAATCACCTTTTAATTCTGTAAAACAAAACTTAATTATTAGTTACTTTAATTGGATAACTTAAGTAATCTAAACTAAAAAAAAAAAGGGAAAATTAGGTTTTTTCATTTTTTACCGTTACCCCATAAGTACCTACATACCTATTATTTGATATCAAACATATGCAATTCTTTCCTGTAAAACTTTTAAGGCGTTGATTTGATTTTAATCTTTAGAAAGAGAATAGGTTTACATTCTTACTTGTTTCAATTTCTTTAAAGAAATTCTCTAAGAATCCTAATTAGGGTTTTATTTTTGAAAACTCTAAAGAAGTCCTAATTTGGAAAACGAGTTAATTTATTTTTGTCTTATTTTTGAAAATTTTATTTTTCTAAGTGTGAAAACAATTTTTATTCATTAACCTATTTATTTATTTTTATCTTTATTATATTATTTTATTTATTTATTTCTTATTTTTTTACTTATTTCTGTTAAACTAAATAAATAAAACACTACCTTTTTTCTTTTCTCTTTTTGTTTTTCTTTTCTTCCTTTTTTTTCTTTTTTCTTCTCTTTTCTACTTTTCTTTTTTTTTTTCCTTTCATATTTACATTTACATGAATGCATGAAAGAAAAAAAAATTAAATTAAATTAAAAAAAAAAAAAAACGAATAATAACAATATAAAAAAAATTGTAGACTGAGTCAGGCTCAAATCAACTTTAGGTCGACTTAAGTTTGGCTTACGTCGACTTAAAGTGGCTTAGGTCAACTCGAGTTAGCTCGATCAACTTCGGTTGGCATCAGATCAACTTCGATCAACTTATGCAGCTTGGATCAGCTCAAAAAATCGAAGTAGAGGGTTTTCAAGTGTAAGGATTCCGATGGTGGTGGTGGTTTTTATTGAAAACCACAATAGAGGAGGCTATCCTAAGGAGAGAAACCGTGCTAGAGAGAGAAAGTGTAGTGTCTGTATGTTCCTTAGAGTGATTCTAGTGCTTGTGTGTATTAAAGATGAAAGATTAACCCCTATTTATACTATTGTCATGAAGCTTAAACCAAGAAAGTTGAGAAAAATGAGTTAATTTGCCAGAATCCATTAATGGGTTTTGACCCAAAAAATTAATTTTTTTTTCCAGTTTTGAGCTCAATTTTAATTGCACATTTGACTAAATTTGGATAGGTTTTAAGGTGGATTCAAAAGTAAGTTATGCGTATTACATGATTTCACCATTAATTTGGTGAAATCATAAAATGAATAAGATTATGCTTCTTATTTTTATCGATTTTTTTGTAATTTTTTATTCTTTTTTTCTGATTTAAAACCCCTTAACCTATTCTAGAAATTAAAAAATAAAAGGAGGGCAAAAACAGAGTGTCTATAATTATGAAGAGCTTAGCTATAAGTGTTTAAGTAAATAGGAGTAGAACTTTGTTGTGGCTACATACTCTATTTTGCCTTGTTTCAAACATACGAAAACAAAGTAAATTTCAATTTAGTTTATTGTACTTTGGAGTAGCTATTATGTTTATAGATTCGTTGAATATTTGTGTAGAAGAAGTGTGTGTGTGTTATTTGGCTTGAAGGGACTATATCTATTGCTTCTTAGAATCAAAGATTGTTACTAAGTTCTATTGAAGAGAAAGACAAATCCTAGTGTTAACACTAATATTGGAGATGAAAATAATGGTGCTGTCCACCATGGATGAGAACCCTAGGGCACCTCTAAAAGTACTGAAGAACGAATTGATAAAATGGCCAACCTTATAGCCAACCTTACCAAGGTTGTTCATGCATTAGCCTTTTGACTTGTCAAAACTGTGTAGAATACTCCCCAAGCTGGTCGACCAACAAGAAGACAAAACCTAACTTGATAAGCTCGAGATGGAAGAGTAGGACAATGAGTATAAAGGAGGATTGACTTAGGTGATTTAGATGAGAAAGAAGACAAAGAGTACAATGAAGAAGAGGAGTGAGCTAGAACACCCCAAACTACCGACCATGTAAAGCTTCAGATTCTAAGCTTCAATAGTTCTAGGGGTGCAGATGATTATCTGGATTAGGAGGAAAGGGTTGAACTTTTTTTTACTATTATCAGTATGAAAACCATAAAAAGGTAAAGGTTGCTGCTATCAAATTCTCAAGGTATGCTGCATTCTAGTAGAAGAATTTCTAGACCATGAGGAGACGAGAAGGATATAGAGAAGTTAATACCTGGCTTGAGATGAAAAGAATTCTTAGAAATAGGTCCGTGCTAAATACCTACCTATGGGATATTTTTACTAGACTTCAAGAGCTACGATAAGGGAGTCAAACTATTGATGAGTAACTTTGAGATTTCCAAATGTTAGTGATCCAATGTGAAGTAGATGAGCCATCAACTCGATAATATCTAGATTCCTTACTGGTTTAAGAAGCAACATCAGAGATATCATAAAACTTCAATAGTTTAATGTATTGGACAAGGCTATAAGAATAGCTTAACGAGTAGAAAGATACAGGAGGAATAAGCCAAGCATACCTCTAATGGGCTGACCTGTACAATCAAGCTCACTCACTCAAGGAAGTTATCGAGCTCAGCAAAGTGCTAAGTCAAGTAGAAGGACAAATGTTAGAGTCAAACAAAGGAGTCGACCAACTAATGGTGAAGTGCTACTAAGAACTTATGAGAAGGGACAAAGATTTAGAAGGAAGAAAAGCCAAATCAAATGCTTTAAATGTCAAGGGTTTAGGCAGATGGCTACCTAATGTTTGATTAGAAGAATGATGATTATTAAGGGAGATATCCTAAAGCTCAAAGTAGACAGCATTGATGAGGAGCTCGAGGAGGAGGTTGCACTTAAGGAGAATACCACCCAAGAAGAAGAGCTTGTTGAAGAGGATGTATTTACAGAAGATCAAGACAAACTAACCTTAGTTTTCTAACGCTTCATGAGTATGGAACCCAATACTAAAGACGAGCAAAGAGAGAACTTATTCCACATCACTTACAATGCAGGTCAGTGCACTCATAGTAGAAAGTGGAAGTTGCACTAATATATTATCTACTAACCTGATTAAGAAACTTAAGTTGTTACCCATTTCACATCTAAAGCCATACAAACTACATTGGCTGAACAAAAAAGGAAATGCTACATGTCACTAAATAAGTGTTGCTACCGATCTTAATTGGAAACTATTCTGACGTAATTCTCTATAACATGTTACCTATGTGTACATCTTATATACTGCTAGGCCGACTATGGCTTTTTGACTGAAGGGTGATGCATGACGGGTTTAGGAACACTAATGTGTTTCAGAAAGATGGTAGGAAAATTACTTTGAACCTTATAATGCCAAGTCAAGTTAGCAAGCTATAAGCTAAACTTGCTTGAGGATCTAAGAAGGCTTTAGTATTAAGTAAAGCCAAACTCTAAGAAGCTATTAAAGCCGACATGCCAACCTTCCTGTTGGTCAGACGACTATAAAAATTGAAAGAGCAGATTAAGCTACCCCTAGAAGTCAAGTTGCTACTTGATGATTATGCCAACTTGTTTCCAAAATAGTTACCTGAAGGATTAGCCCCATTTCAAAGCATAGAGCATTGCATTAACTAAATACCTAGCGCTACCCTACCAAACAAACCAACTTACAGAATGAATCTTGAATAAGTTGTAAAGTTCTAAAAACAAGTCAACAAGCTATTAGAGAAGGGGTATGTAAGAGAAAGCCTTAGCCCCTATACTGTGCTCGCTTGGCCAATACCAAAGAAGTATGGAACTTAGCATATGTATGTAGATAGCTGAGTTGTCAACAAGATTATGATCAACTATAGTTACCCAATTCCGAGGCTGGATGATATGTTAGATGAATTGAGTGATGAGAGAGTGTTCAGTAAGATTGATTTGCAGTTAGGGTACCACTATATTTAAATGAGACAAGGGGATGAATGGAAGATTACTTTTAAGACCTAACATGGTCTATACGAGTAGGTGGTAATGCCTTTTGGATTATCAAACACCTTAAGCACTTTTATGAGATTGAGGAATCATGTTATGAGAGATATGATCAAAAATTTTGTCATCGTCTACTTTGACGACATCCTTATCTATAATATCAACCTGGTAATGCATATTAACCATCTCCAAGCTGTTTTCGATGTCCTTTGAGTAGAAAGATTGTTCAGAAACTTAAAGAAATGCTATTTCTGTCAAGAAGAAGTGGCCAGCCTAGGTTACATAGTTAGTGGAAAAGGATTGAGGATTGAGGAAGAGAAGGAGTGAGCCATTGTTAAGTAGCCGACCCCAACCTCATGTGTGAAAGTGAAGAGTTTTGCAAATTTGCATCATTCTACCAACGCTTCAGTTCTCTAGTAGCAATACTAACTAAGCTAACAAAGAAGAATGTGGAATACAAGTGGGGAGAGAAAGAAGAGAAGAGTTTTACCAAGGTGAAAGCAAGATTGATATTTGCCCTATTTTGATAAAGTATTTAAGCTTGAATGTGATGCATCGGGTGTCGGTATCATAACTGTGCTAATGAAAGAAGGGCAACCTATCGCTTATCATAGTGAAGAGCTCAAAGGTACGTAGCTAAACTATTCCATTTATGGCAAAGAACTCTTGGCATTAATTTGAGCTCTTCGCATATAGCAACATTATCTTCTGCTAAAGTAATTCATCATCTTCATAGATCATGAATCCTTGAGATATCTATGGAGCCAATCCAAGCTTCCAAACACCAAGTTCGATGGATTAAATTTTTGAAAGAATTTAATTTTGTCATCAAATACAAGTAAGACATGAATAATGTAGTTGTCAATGCTCTATTAAGAAGACTTGTTCTTCTCACAAGCTAGGTTGTTAGGGTTTGCAAGCATTAAAGAACACTACCAAAATGATTCTCATTTTAGCCCTATATATAAGTACTGTAGAGAAGGAAGAGCAATTGATGAGTACCCTATGGAGGATGATTATCTGTTTTGAGGTAGCAAATTATGTGTGTCAACTTATTCTATTAGAGAGCTACTAATGAGAGAAGCTTATAGTGGAGGACTCTCTAGGCACTTTGGAGAGTAAAAGACATATGAACCATTGAATGACAGGTTCTTCTGGCCTAAAATGAAGCATGACGTGTATTGTGTAATTAAAGAATGTGCCATCTGTAAAAGAGCAAAAAGCCAAGCAAAACAAGGGAAAGGAATGCCTATACTTATTCTGATTAAGCCATAGGCTAGCCTAAGTATGGATTTTGTCCTTAGATTACCCGAACTGCCTAAGGCAAAGACTTTGTAATGGTTGTGATGAATAGATTTAGCAAAATGGCACATTTTGTGCCCTACACCAAAACTAACAATGCTTCAACTATTATCTCTTTCTTTTCGCAAGAAATAATTTGCTTATACAAAATGCTAAGGAGTGTGATGTTAGACAGAGACCCAAAATTCTTGAGCCATTTCTGAAGAACTTTGTAGTATTAGATGGGAACTAAACTACTATTCATCACCTCTTGCCATCCCTAAACTAATAGCCAGAAAGAAGTGGTCAACTGCACCTTAGGATCACTACTTCAAGATGCAGTAGGAAAGAACATAGTCGATTGGGACGTTTGCACGTTTGCCTACTTATGGTCGAATTTGTTTACAACAGGACAGTACATGCCACCACTAAGCATGCCCCATTTGAGGTCATTTATGGTTTCAACCCCGAGCTACCCCTTAACCACACCCTAATGTCGCTAACTAAGCAAGTGCATATAGAGGTAAGGACCAGAGCCCAATCCCTCCAACAGATTTACCAACAAGTTGCTCAATACATTAATTGAGTCACCATAAAACTGAAAGAAAAAGGCAAAGGAAGGAAGACCAAGCAATTTCAGCTCGATGACCAAGTATGGTTATAGTTAAGAAGGAAAGATTTCCTAACAAGAGGAAGAACAAGCTGTTTATTAGAGTTAAAGGACCATTTAGGATACTCTAGAAGATAAATGACAATAAATACCAACTAAAGCTACTAGAAGGCTTCAAAGTGTTAGACTTGTTTAATGTTGCTAACCTTAATCTTTATCGACTCGAGGAGAACTTGGATGAGGACCAGCCAAAATTGATCCCAAATCCCAATTTGCCTAACGAAGATGATAGGAATCAAACCAATGGACCCTTAACCTGAGCCCGAAGACAATAAAGCATGGCTAGGTAAGTTCTTTCTTTAAGCCTTATAGTTAAGGAGTCTGAGTTATTGTAGTTTGCTAACCTAATGCCTTAACCAAGCAGGACCCTCTTGTACTCATCAATAGTCACTAGCTACTGGCTAAAGGTGTATTCAAATAATAACTCGACACTTCTACCCAACTCCTCATCTGATCTGAATCCGAGCTATACCTAATACGTCAGAGTTGAAATTTCCTCAAAAGAATCACCTGATTTGCTCAACACTACTGAACTATCACCTCAACTCGGCATCATCATTCAACAGCACCTACGCTAGCCAAATAGTTGTCAAACTTTTTTGCCAAGCACATAACCACTAGCCACCTACGACGTATCTGAAGACCCCTGTGACAAAATCTTTCATTCAAGATTCCCTTTTTATTGCATTTCCAATAATATCGTTTTATCATTCCTTGTACATTACTTCCTTTGGACATTATCCTTTTTGTCTTTCCCATTTTAGGTAAGATATCCTAGCATTTTAAGTATAAATACCCATTTAATACGTAACAGCAATATATGATCATCATCATCATACATCTAATATTGAAAATATTCCTTTTCATGAACATTGCTCTCATCTGGTTTGCTTATTTCATTCTTATCATAACCTTTGAGTAAGGCTAGGTAGTGAATACCCTTAAAAGACCAGCTCATGTGTCATATAAAGTTAAGCTGTGAGTTCTTAAAGATTCCCTTGGTGCATCATATCCTCAAAATTAATTCATGGCTCACTTGTTTACTTTCTTATTTTTCGCACATTTCCACCTTCATTTTTAAGCTTTTAGCAAGCTTGGACCTACCCCTTGCGACCAGCCTTGTCAGTCCTTAGCTTCGGTTCGATGGCCCTTGGTTGTATGTACTCTTTATGCTATTGTTGGATTTATATGTTTACTACCAATATTCTTGTTTTGGAATTGAAGTTCAACTCTTGAGCTTTTAGAGTTGGGATTAAGTTCTTATTCACTTTGTAGTAGTGATTATTGTGTATTTTGTAAGAGGCATTTCATAAGGCTTAAGCCGGGACTATGCCTAAATTTTGGCTTATAAGTCCCTTCCTCTTTACCACTTGCAATCTCATCTTTTTAATGTGGCTATACGGGGAGAATACTTTGAGTTATCTAGAGAGTCATTCCATCTTGGCAATTAATAAGTTTAATATATGGATAAATATATCAATTGAAATGTGGATTAAAAGATGGATTGAAATCATAAGCACAATGTATTCTCCTTAAACTAATATTCACAAATTAAGTGTTCATCTTTGAACTTTGAATTATGCAATTCTTTTATCCATAAGAATGCTTGATTAAGGGGAAGCATAAGAAATGGAGGTTTTTTCCTCATCAAAAAGGAGGAGATTGTTAAACATGTGATATATGTGATATTAATGAGACAAAACTTAATTGAAATTGAGATTATCTTATGAGATTGATCTTGAGAACTTTATAAAGAAATTTACTTGATTAATCTTTAAAATGGAAGATATCTATCTTAAGAACAAATTGTTGATAAAATAGATAGTTGTTGTCTATGCTTATGTTTGTTTTGGTGTAATTGTCATTACAAGAAGATGAGAATCATATTAAAAGTAGCAAGGGTCTACTGATTGATTGGTAGGAAGCCTAACGGTTGATTGGTGCTTGGAATTTTGGATTACCACATTCTGTGCTTGAAGTGAAGTTGGGCAACATGTTGAAGCGACCAATCAATGGAAGGAGATCAATAGGATTTTAGTTCTACCGATAGATCAATAGAATACTTAATGATTGATCGGTAGCTAAATTCCTAACATTCTGTGATCACCTTAGGTTGGGCGATGCCTCAAAGCGACTGATCAATAGAAGGAGTTAGCTACAAACTACCAATCAATCAATAGCTATCTTAGTGATCAATTCGAAGCACCCTAAACTAGCCATTAGGCTGCATTTAATGCAATAATGGGAAGAATTTGTGCACCTCGATTTATGCCCCGACTACTAGTCAAAGACAATAGGATATCTAATAATCTACTGCAAATTCTTCAAATTCTCTAACATTTTGTACTCTCTTAATTGTTCTTTGTCTTGTTATCCATTTGAGAGAGAAAAGTAAGAAGTGTAGTGCTAGGATTTTATTAATTACAATTCATTATACAAAAGTACTACACTAGAGAGATCAAGATTGAGCTTAAATTGCAATTATGTGTTCATTGAGTGTATTTGAGAAGTGGTGTAAGCTCTTGATTGAGCATTATGTTCTTGAGATCAATAAGATTATGTGAGGTCCTCAATTGGAGGCAATGGTGTTCGTAGAGAATGAGGAGTGGTCTGAACTCTATGTTAAATCATAGCTTGATCTTCTCTTAATCTATCTCTTTTATTTCCATATTTATTATTGTTGTCCTATCCTTTAATTTGCATAAAATTGTTGTATTTATTAGTAAAGCTTAAAGAAAACCAAAATTTGTCATTAATACTCAATTCACCCCACTCTTGAGTATTTGCCTAGTGTCTTCCAATCTCATTGCTTTTCCTTTCCTTCATCTACTCTCTCCTTTTCATTCTTAGTTGTGAGTTCACAATCCCTTTCTAGACATGGTCGTTTAATTTCCTTTCCACTTCTTAGTTAGATTGCTTCAACTTTATTAAGTGATTGTTGCTCGCTTTCTACTACTATATCTTTTTCTTTGAGTGAATGCAATGCATCTATAAATTCCCTAAGCTATTATCCTAACTTTAAACATTCTATGTCATGATTATGAATAAATGTGTCTGAACACTTTGAGGTTCCTTACTAATCTTTAGGTTGCTCCTTGGATATCCCTTAAGTAAACCATTGGATTCGTCTATGGGTAAGCCCCCTACAATCTTAATTGAGGATAACCTTGGTGATTGTCTAAGTGAGTTTACTAGTGAAGTCTCAAGATTGTATTTCAATTTTCTTACTTACCTTATTCTAGGATAAGCTTGTTCATTATGAGCAAACTCACATTCAACACAAACTTCAATTGGGTGAACATCTTGTGTGTGAACATAAGTGAACTTATTCGATCTATCAAGCTGCTCAAATAACCTTGCCACTTGCTCTTTTAGTCGTTATATTTCTCCCTAAACTGACTCCTTAGCTGCCTCTCTCATATGTATGCGACCTCTTCGATTCCTATCATTATATGCTATCACTTCAATAAATTCTCATGCTTCATTCTTTGTTTTACTTAGTAGACTACCTCTAGTGGTGGTGTTTACTAGTAGTCCATCCTCATGATTGAGACCATTACAAAAAACCTGAAGTTGATGTCCCTTAGAGATTCCATGGTAAGGGCATTGTTGTAGTTCATTTTAAATTATTCCCATGCTTCACTCAAGAGTTCTCTCTCCTTCTATGTAAATGTCAGTACTCTAAATCCAAGGGCGGCAACTTTATTTGGTGGGAAAAAATATGCAAGGAAATGAGAAGTTAATTTTTCCTAAGTGTTTATGCCTTACCCTTTCAATCCATAGTACCAACTCTTTACACTTCCCTTGAGGGAAAATGGGAACAATCATAACTTTAATGCATCCTTTGAAACTCCCTAATATTCAATTGTTGAGCACAATTAGTGAAACTTTGGATCTTCATTTGGGTGTCCCTCAAATTGCTTATCCTGAATGAATCTAAGCAACTGGGGTTTAAGCTTAAAGTTCTCAACTTAAATTTCAGGTGGGCTTAGGATCGAAGTTTTGTCTTAGATAGATGGGAGTAAATAATCCCAAAGTATCCTATTGTCCCACATATCTACACACCTAATGTCTACTTCTTTCTAATCTAACTGTACCTCTAGGCTATAACTTGCACTTTCAACGCACAAATATAACTAGCACTCTTCCTAGCTCGAGACAAATCAGTTAAGGACAAATTCAGCACTTTTCAACAAATTCAATAGTAAAGTTTGAAACTTTACTCTCAATTTAGCTCAAATCAGCAACAAAATAGCTAGATCAACTCAATTAAACAAGAAAATAGATAAAGATCAAAACTTTAATAACTAAACTGCTCAAAAATTAAACTAAGCTACCAACTATGCTACAACTATACTAAGGTCTAATCATAGAGTCCTCAGTTTATTTGATATTAACTTAATTGCCTTTTCTTGAACAACGGTGCCAAAAAATGACGGGATCGGTGCATACACTAGAGATTTTTTGACACAAATTTTATAAATAGAAGTTTTCAATATGATGTCAATCCCTTAACTATAGTGATAATACTAGTAAGTATTCACTAGGTCAAATCCCTTAAGGAAAAGGGATTTAGTTAACTACCAGATCCTAACCTATTACTCTAATCTAGGTGAATCGAATGGATGGTTAGGAATTGCAAATAAAATACTAAATAAGAGCAAAAAGTATCAAACAACACAATTGATAATGGTGTAGGCTTATGACATGCTTCCAAAGCAGTAGTAAAAATATGCTGTTATGATATTAGGGATGGCTATTATTAAGGTTTTAAAGGAATTCACTTGAGTTTAATCTCGAGTAGGGCACCTTACTCAATTATGTAGCCAAAAATCTCCTTTCAGTCTCTTTTCCTATATGATCAGCTAAATACTTAATTTCTATCACAAATTAAGTATTCTAGTCTTAAAAACTGGGGGTTCAACCTCCCTTCGATCACATAACTTATCCTAATTCACTAGAACCACAAAACTTAATGTGAATTCAACGGAGAACACCTAATCTCCTCTCAGTCTCATAATTGTAAGAACCTGTTATCAACACTTCACTGACTCAATTAGAAAATTACATGATTAATCTTCTCTCAGTCTTATAATTATGTAAGCCCATTAACTCTTAAAGGTGATTCCTAGGACTAATCTCCTTTCGGTCTCATAATCACAAGAAAACCCATTGAAAATTTCATTAACAAGCATCTCAAAGAGTTCAAATGAAGTATCAATCATCAAAATCCCATTTAAATACACATACCCATATTAAAACTACAAATATTCACTAGCTACAACATTCACATTACCACAAACCCACTAAAAATTATTTAGCCACTCATGATATCTATAATGACAACAAGTGTAGATGAAAATATAGTAGAAAATTCCATTAGAGAGAAATTAAACAAGATGACAATAAATGAACAAGAGATTAAATGAAGATAAGTAGTGAATGCTCAATAAACTAATTCAAATGTGTGTTAAAATCATAAAACAATCACTAAATATCATAAACTAGCCAAGGAAATAGTAAAATGAACAATGAGCTCGAAAATCTAGACTAAACACTACCAAAAACCTAATTATGGCTCACATTCTTTGCTACAGTTGCTACAAATGTGAATATATATAATTTTGGGCTATTAATCAATCAATAGACACGAGTCAACACTAGGTCATTTCCAAATTTTATGAAATGCAACGTTTAAGGTAATTAGGGTTTTAGATGAAAAACCCTAACCCTAATTTCTTCTATTAATCAATCAGTGTAAATGATACTGATCAATCTACATAAGTGAATCTACCCCTACACTTTCTATTCCCTATGCCATCTTCACCTTCGCTTGATCACTTAATCCATTAATATAGACTTAATGCTTCAAGGCACATCAATCGGTCGATACTAAGGTTACTAATTGGTCGGTAAGCCAAATTTCCTGATTCCATTGATCTTGGCCTCCTTAATTAAATGATAGGGGCTACCAATACCATGGTAGTCCTAGTGCACCTACACATAAGATATAAAATTCAATTGAATTCAATCTTTTTTTCATGCATTTTTAGCAATTTTACACAAGTTGGCCATTTTGTGCGTAAACTCCAACTTCGTATAAAATTAATAAGTTTTTGTTAAATGCACAAATGCGGGTTTTAATGTTGGCAAAAATTGTGTATTTTGAATTATGATCACCTTTGCAACTAAACATGCTTTAAATCGATCCACCTCTCCATTAGACTTCCATTTCGTCTTGTATACTCATTTAACACTAATTAGCTTATTATCCTTGGGAAGTGTAGTAAACTCCCAAGTTCCATTATTCTCAACAATAAGGACTCCATCATTTATTGCTTTCACACAACGATCATTACTAATAGCTTTCTTGAAAGATAAAGGATCATACTCTATAAATAAGGCAAAACACATTACATCATCATGAAAAAAAATGCTAACACTACGAACCACATAATCCTTTAACTAAGGAGGCATCTTATGTTGTCTCTATGGCCAACTAGAATATTCTCTAAGTGTAGGTTGTACAAAAGTATTTGCATCATTGTTTCCAACACTAATAATAAAAGTTAGTTATGAAATTTTCTCTTCACTAAACCAATCCTAAACATATCTTAATCAAAAGTAGCATCTTTACTAGCAATGACATTTCCAATTCTTGAATTGCACAACTTGTAACCCTTTATCTCATGACTATACCCAATAATATACACTTTTTTTTTATCTATCATCAATCTTCTACCTCAACTCATTAAGCACATGAACATAAGAAACACAGCTACATACCTTGGCATGCCCAAAAGTCCTTTGGAAAATTTTTACTGCAACATGCATCTCACCATATCCATAACAATTCTATTCTTCCTTTCAGCTACTCCATTTTACTGAAGAGTGTATTTAGTAGTTAATTAATGCTAAATACCATACTTTTGAAGAAATTTATATCACATAGTATTTTATGTACCCTTATCATTTCTCAAAATTTTAACTTGATTCCTACTATTAGTATATTCTATATCCCTTTCAATATATACTGCGCCTTTCAACATAAGCCATATATGATTTCAAGGTATCGCATGATTGAGATTTATGCCTCAAAAAATAAAACCAAGTGTTCCTACTTAAATCATCAATGAAAGTAATAAAATACTTGCTGCCACTAATGGAAGGAACCTCCATAGAGTATAAATTTGAATGAACAAGCTTAAGTGGCTTACTGGCTCTCAATGCTTTCTCTTTGGGAAAGACGTATGGGTGCTTCTTACCTAAATTGCATGACCTACATATTTCATTAGGTATATTAATAATAGGCAAGTTAGAAACCTACTATTTATAAGCAAGGAAATTGAGGCTACCAAAATTCAAGTGCTCAAGTCTCACATGATAACTAGATTCATCATAGTTGGGCTTCAAAGGAAACAAATGAGCTTTTAGATATGTTTACCTTTGTTATCATAAGTTTATCAGTATAAAAAATTTTACAGCCATGTTTGCTAAATTGCAAATCATAATTTTTCCCATCTAGCTATCGAACACTAAGATTCTAACTAATATTTGGAGAGTAAAATATTTCCGAAAGATAATTAAGAGACCCATCTTTCAACCTTATTCCAATTTTACCTTTACTACAAACCAGTGCACTATGATCATCACCAACCTTTATTGAAGTGTGAAAAGTATCATCAAAATTAGTAAATAAATCTTTCCTTCCACTAGGATGATTATTGCATTAAGTATCTAACAACCACTGGCCACCATCCACAACACTGTCACAACTTGCCATCAACAAAGATTCATTGTTATCTACACCATTCTCTAAAACTTTTACATGACATTTCTTATCATTCCCTGTCTCAACACAATAATCTTTACTAACATGACCATATCTATTACAATTATAACATTGAATATAAGCCTCACATTCAACCCATTTACAACCATACTTCTTGTACTTATAATATTGAACAAATGAGTTACCATGATTTTGATTAGACTCACCTCTTCTTCTTTGCCTCTAATTAAATCGAAAGTTCCTACCACCTCTACCTTTCCTCTAATTGGAACAACTACCTTAGTTCATTGTTTCATCTTTCTTACTCTTATGATCTACCTAAGCTTTGAAAGCTTACTTAACTTTTTCTATAACCCTTTCATCTAACCACAACTTGTAAACCTCTAAAGATCCCTATGACTCTCTAATGATTCTAGCAATGAGATTAGTCTTCTCGTCAACTAGAGCTACAACATCAAATCTCTCTATTAAGGTATGAATGATTTTCTCCATAACTTAGACATTTATAATTGTTTAGTTATTCACCCTTATATTGTTGATAAGTTTTTGTGTGTATAGGAAATAATCAATAGTCTTCTCTTTCTTTTCCTATTGAAGGAATTCATACATTTTTCTCAATGTTTATAATTAAGTCTTCCTAAACTATCCTACACCATGATAGGATTGATTCAAAGTGTCTTACGCCTCTTTTGACAACTTATAATTTATAATCTTCTAAAATAGTGACAATTCAACACATTAGAGAATATAATGAGTAGCCCAATCATTCTTGACTTGATTGTGAGATAAATGTCATCGTTGCACATCCGATAGCATCTTAGGATTTTCTAGTTTGCCGAAACTATTCCCTTCACACGTCCTAAACACCAATGGCCCTCAAGAAAAATCGCATTGGAATTTTCCTCTCTTGGAAATTGTTTTTTTCCATCAAACTTCAGTGGTAACAAGCACACATGTTATACATTGATAGCCATCCCAAAAATCTTCTAGCTTTTTGTTAACTTTCAAGAAGCCTTTAATTCTTAATCATTAAATCAATCTCTGATATAAATCTTCTTTGTTAACATTGTGTTAAAAGACTTGATGCTTGTAATTTGTAATCCTTTCTTTGTCCTCTGAACTTGTTCAAATTTGTCGCTTTTAGTTATGTTGAGACTAAATTTTCAGTTTTTATTTTTCTTAAGCTAATTTATATTAAATCCTACTCGTTTAATATTAACCCTTGAGTAAGAATCAAGGAAAACCTAGTTTTCTTTTTAATTTTGAAAAAAAATTAGGTAACATTTGGTTGCATGATTTTCGTAATACTAAATAGAGCAAAAAAATTATCCTATATTTAGTTTGTAAATTGGTTGGTGATTGGATAAAAATTAGGTTAATAGACTAGACAAAATGCCTAAATTTTATACCATTTACACCATGGCACAAAAATGAAATTTATTGGACAAAACCAAAAAATATTTTGTATTCCCAAAAATATCCCTCCATATTATAATATTAAGTTAATGAATATTATTTTTATTAAATATTACAAAAAATTATTTATTTTATAATATAAATAACTAATTTTTTAACATAAATTTTTTTTTCCAATACTATGTATACCAAACATAGTACGATAAGTTTGTACTATTCAATTTTCCTTATACTTGTCCTATCCAGTTCTCTTTAGTCCAGTTCAGTCCAATCTTTACAATTAAACACTACCTTAAAGTCATCACTTGATTGAGGTTAAGAAAAATGAGGTTAGGCTAGAAACAATTGGGTGGATTGATTCTAACTTAAGTACTATGTAATAACCCATAAATCAGCAATCAAGACATGAAAATCTAAGTATTAGGATAAAGCCTTGTTCTTTTATGATGAGGGTCAATAGTGAATTTAGAGCATTTGGGAAAGTAAACCGATTCAGCTAGAATCTTATGAAAAGCATGATAACCCTAATCGAGGAATCCGCATACATTTGGAAGTTTGTAATATAATAAGAATATCGAGAATACAATCAAAATAATAAGAAATTACTTTATATGAGATCTTAAAATCAAATTTAAGGCAATCATACATAAAATTAGGACTTTTAGGAAAACATATCTGATTAAACCCAAACTTTACAACTAAGATAAAAAAAGTTAGTTGAAGTAACACAGTGAAGTTAAATTTTGAAAATAGTGACCCAAAATCTCAATTTTACCCTTAGAAGTATGATTATTTAATATATTACTAAATTGCTTAAAACCTCTAAAATCAAGCTCGAAATACAATAAAAACTTAGAGATAAGTTAATTAAACTATAAAATGAGATAATATAATTTTTATTGTATTTCGAGNGTGTGAAGTTTGGTAACTTGTGATTTAGGGAAGTAATAGAACAATTGTAGAAAATTAGGAAAATACAAATATATATATATATATACAAAAATAGAGCAACCATCATACCTCCACAACACCCGACCCAGATGACTAACCTGACTGGTCACCACCAATCTAAGTAACGTCTAAGCGGTCCAACAAAGCCCCACTAACCCACAGCCATCAAAGCACTCAAGAACGACTAGATCAAAATTTTGCTCTATTTTTCAATAATTTCTAAAAAATAGCAAATCTATCTAAAAAATTATGAAAAAAATTGCAGTTAGGTTATTTCAAACATGATTTCATGTAATATTTTTATTTTTGAAAAATTTGTAATATTTAATATATTTGATTAAGAAAGTCACTATTCATCCGAATTTTGACTTTCAAAATAAATATATCAAATGATATTGTTTCTAGTTCAAAATTTTTGTGTAAGATGTACATGATTTATAGATAATTTCTATGTAGCCTGAATTTTTATTTGAACATTCTTAATATTTATTGCATTTTTTTTTTCTAAAAATAGCTTGAAAATAAGCTAAAATTGTGAAATAAATAGGAAATTATGAAATTTAATGATGAAATGGACATGTACTGATTTCTAATGAATAATAATAATGTTGGGATAGGTTATAATCAATTTGGTGCAGAAAGGATCATAATTGGTTAATTTAGAATGATTCAAGCGTAAGATCGTAAATATAAATATATAGGTGATAAATCGAAAACCTGAAACCAAGTAATAACTAAGTTTCCCATATTTTTAGGAGTCTATAAAAATTTTCAAAGAATTATTTGGTGACTCAAACTATTTATTACAAATTTACATAGTAAAATGGCTTAAATTACAAATCAAAATGTATTTTTAGTAATAATAAGTTAAAATGTAATAAATATTTGAATAAAAACCATGTATGGGTGTACTGATCAGATTAGATAAAAAGTGTATTTTTAATATAATTAAAAATACTTTTACTAACTAAGATACATTATATATGTATTAAAGTTAGATAATACTTATATTATAGCATTATATTGATAGATCAGGTAAAATATAGTTTAATAACATAAATTACGTATAATATGATAATATTTATGTAGATACGTATGACTGTATTAAAAGCTCAAACTACTCATTAAAAGTCATTTCTAGAAATAGAACTCATAACATATATCGTTAGGTCTGTACAAATCCAACGATACTAATTTTACTAAAATCAAACAATCTTAGGTAATATAACCAATAACTTTATAATATTACTAAAATGTACGTATTATGATAACCCTACTAAAATTAAAATGTGATTTAACCAATTAAAAGTATTTTATGATACAGAAAAACTAATTTTTAAAAACAGATTTGAAAGCCAAAGATATTAAGTTTAGGGGCTAACATATTAAACATTAAATAGGTACTACTTAAACCTTTCAAATTTGAATTTATCCTTTAAAGTAGACTTAATAAGTTTATTTTTGTTACTTTCTATTTTATTTTTTTACTAAAGAAAAAGATTTTATTTTATTAATAGAAGGAAAAACTTAAAAATTTATAAGAAAAAGGGAGAATAATTTTTTTTTTTTTTTACATTTTAAGTTACCTCGTAGTTTCATATAGGTGTTTATATATCCGTTATTCAAGATCAAGCTTTCGTATTTCATTTTTATAAAATATTAATTTGTTAGTTTATTTTAATTTTGAAAATTGGCCAAGTTTATATCTCAACTATTTTATCTTTCATTTGAAAAAATTTCTAAGAAAAGGATCCTATTTTTCTTAATTTTTATTTTTCAAAAAATTCTAAAGAAATTCTAACTTTAGAAAAGGGTTTATTAGTCTTTTATTTGTTTGGAAAAAAATTTTTTCTAAGTGATAAAACATTATTTAGTGATTTATCTAAAATGGGAAAACTTTTTTTTATGTTTATTTTAGAAAACATTTTATCAACGCATTGTAGTTTAAAGATAAAATTTTGGAAAACATTTCACGAAAGGAGCACAAAAGAAAATTATTTTTCTCTTCCTTTTTTTCTTTTTTTTTTTTAAAATTTATGTAAAGAAGTAAAATAAAATATTATAAAAACAAAAGAGCAAAATAAAATAAATGAATGAAAAAATTTTAAACCTAAGGTAAGGGAATTGGACACATATTAGGTCAATATATCGATCGGAGGCTAGGTTTAGATTGGGTTAGTAGCTTTAGGTCAAGTCCATATAACCTACACTTGACTAAAGCTAGAGGGGCAAAACCAATGACCATCAAGGTAGTTGTTCTAGGTGATTTTAGAGTGGTTTTAAAGTGAGTGAAAGTGGTTTCATGTGTTTTAAATTTGGGAATGGAGGTATAAGGATGATGTTGCGACCAACGGATGTAATTTGAGGGTTGGTGCAAGTTGGTCACTAGTAGTAGTGGTAGGAATATCCATGTAGTGATTGTTGACAAGAAGGTGGTTGGGTCTTAGGCTATTGATTGTGGTGAGCATAGCTATAATGTTAATTTAGACTAATAAGGTACAGGAAGTGGTGGTTTAAGCTTGGGTCGCCATTAAGTAAACCCTATGTGGCTCGTTGAGCTACTAAAGGCCATAGTAGAGGGTAGGGGAGGTTAAGTTAGAAAGCTCTTGACTGTAGGCTACTCAGTGAGTGGTTATTTTTGCTTAAGCTACTTTGAGCTCAAGAAAATTAGAGAGAGAGAGAGAGAGAGAGAGCATATGCAAGTCTAGAGAGAAGAGAGTTTGGATCTATGTTTTGAAGGTGTAAGGGGAAGAACTGATACTCAAGTGAAGATAGAAGGTGCCTTTTTATAGTTTTCAAAGCTTACATAAGCTCGGAAAAAGCTTTAATGGACAAATTGACCATAATTGCGAATCGAAGAAAAAACCTCAGCTTTAATGGAAAATGGATGATTTGCTCGATATTTTGTATTAGAACATTGATATACTTACTTCAAAAGTTAATAGAAACTTCCAATCCTTCCATTGTTACTTAAATTCATCCAATTATACAAAAGCTTAAATCACATATAATAATTTTTTTTTCAATTTTTAAAGGCCAATTTGATCTTTCGAACTTCTATATTTGGTTGTGTTTTGGGGTCCAATACAAAGTAAGCTATGGGATCTTCATGATTTCATCATTAATTTAATGAAACCATGAAGAAAAATGCATAAAAAATGGCCCTAAACTAATTACCCAAGACATGTTATCCGAAAGAAAACAATAGAAACAAAGGAAAAGAGCGGGAAAAAGATGCTATCATGGTACTACGGAGGCACCACATTAGCTACCCATTAGACACTTGTCACGTGTCAAGTCTTGACACATAGCCCAGTAGTTATGTGACATGTATGCTTGTAGGTTGCAAAAAGTAAAAGGCACAAAGTGCTTGCTAAAAGACTCGAACATAGGACTTCTCTCTCCCTTTTACCCCAAGACCAAGTGTAGTACCAAATGGGTTGTTGGCCCATGCCCAAATTTGTTATGCAAAGAAAATTTCTATAAGGGTTTAATTTAGTTAAACTTAGATTTTAAATTGGGCCCAAACCAACCTAATATAAAAAAATACCTAAAAACCCTTATTATTCTACTCTAAGGTCATATTTTATTACCCTAAACATCTTTATTACTAATTTTTCTAATTTCTAATTGTATTTTCCTAAGAATTTTATTTATTCAATTTTCCTAAATTTTCTAGGTTTTTATTTTTCAATTTTCAACTTTTTTTGTATTTTTTCATTTTCAATCTTTTTATGCTTTTCCTAAATTTTCTTTTTTTTTTCAATTTTTCAAATTTTTTGTATTTTTCTAATATTTCTCTTTTTATTTTCTGAATTTTCTTTTTTTTTTTTTTTGTATCTTTCAAGGTTTACTAATTTTTTGTATTTTTGGAATTTTTCATTTTTTTTTGTATGTTTTAATTAGGATCCTTTCATTACCAAAAGGAAATTTTAACTAATTACAAGGGGAAAAAATGAAGCGCCAATAATTACCTCTCTTTGTGGTGATATTTGAGTAAAATTTTATTACAAAGACATAAAAGACCATTTTTGCCCTAAGAAGGACCAAATAGCACTATTGTAAGCTAGTTATCCTAAATTTGATCTATTGGGAATTTTAACGAAGAGAATAGAAGACATTTTTATAAGTTAGCAACACAAAGGTGAGATTCAGGTGTTTTAAAGGATAATAGAAGCTCCTAGGTTTAACAACAAAGGATAAGAAGGGTTCTTGACATATCTAGGTGAAGATAATTGAAGTTCCTAAACTTATGGATGGCTAGTACATTAGCAAAGGGTAACTAAAGCTCCTAAGTTTTATTTATCTTAGGATAACTAAGGTTGTTGAATTTTTAAGGGTAGACAACTGAAGGTTCAATTTGTTTTCATGATTAAAAATAGTCAAAGCTTTTATTAAGGATAACTAAGGGTTTTGCATAACCAAAGCTTTTATCAAGAATAACTTAGGTTTCTTAATAGCCGAAGCTTTTGTCAAGAATAAATAAGGTTTCTAGATAGTTAAGCCTTCTAATCCAAAATAACTAAGGCTTTTAGATAATTAAAGCTTCTATCAACAATAACTAAGGCTTCTGAATAACCAAAACTTCTATAAAAAATAGCTAAGTTTATAAGCTTGTAAACAAAAGAATTACTTAGTTTTACAATTGAGAATAATTAGAATTTCTAATGTAAGGATTGTTAACACTTCTACAGTTCCAAATTTTTCTTAAAAGGTATAATTGAGGGCCTTAAGTACCTAAACATGAGGATAACTTAAATTTTCAAAAAATTTCAAGACAAAGTTCCAATAAGGGATGGCTAAAATTCTTATTTTCCGAAAAGGCTTATGTCGTAAGGATTGTTTTGTTAGAGACTTCTAAAGATCTTACTAAAGGATAACTAAAGTTCCTACCATACAAAATCTCAAATTCCTAAAAGAAATGTTCTCTTTTTCTTTTTCTTTTCTTTTCATTTCTTTTCTTTCTTTCTTCTATTTTTTTTTTTCTCTCTTTTTTCCAACAAATCTTTCAAGTAGGAAATGTCTAAACAAAATCCCTAATCTAAGCCGTAGTGGACCCATCACTTTGTTTGTCCATCAAATTGCAATATCAACATATTTGTTGTTTTTGCCTTATGGAGGAACATTCTAACCATTGGGTTTTATAGGCCACTCTTCCTCTTTTTAAAGAAGCATCCATTGTGGGTAGTTCTTAGTTAGTAGGATCATCTTAGGCACTTTGGTCATTCAAAGGGCAGCTTCTCAAAAGTGAAATTATCCATTGGAGATTTTAGTAAGTCAATATCAACTCCAAGATCATCTATGCCTAAGTTCATTGCTTTGTCTCCTCTTTCCCTACGAAGCAAGTTATACGTATCATAGATAACTTTCTTCTCCACCACATCATTGCCCCAAAGAAGATCAAATCTCGATCTTGTCCCAACAGATACTCATTTACCCTAAGAATAAGATGCCACTATGCTAGACAAAGAGTCTACATGTTTTTTGGTAAAGGCCTTCTCGAAACATTTTCTTAGTTTGAAAAGTATTGCCTTAGTGATTTAGAACTTGTACGTTCAAAGATTTTGATATGGCTTTATAGCCCATAGCATTGAACATGTCATGCTACTTGCTAGAAGAATGAGATGCTCCTTTAGGACACTTTTAGCCAATGGACATTGAAAGACGTTATGTTGTTTGATAAAAAAGAAATCCCAAATGTAAGGAGGCAAGAAATCAAGGGCACAAATTTTCTAGTAGTTGCATCAAGATTGGTTAGACTTTCCAAATGAGGAAACTTACCTTTGGTTTTAAGAGGTCAAATGAACCCTTAAAGTTGCTTGGGCTATTTAGGACTAACCATTGGGGACTGTTAAGCCTAAAGGGCATGAAAAATTGACTTAGAGTAACCAGGGTTGACTCAAGAAGGAAATATTGGAGTCGATAGAAGAAAGGGATCTAAGGTCAACTCAAAATGGTTGTTGGAGACTAAGTCTCTAGAATTGACACAACTATTCTAAGAGAAAAGCAGGATTTCATCCTTCGTTCTTCTCCTGAGTCGAGGTTAACATCTTAGAGACAAGACATCTTGCAAACAAGAATGAGTGTGATCATTAAGACTGTGAGACTTAGGAAATGAATTGCCTTAGAAATTTTTTGAAAAATTTTTTACACATAAAAATTCTTCTTCTCCATCAACCCATACCTCTTCTTTTTAAAAGTTTATTAATAGATACAAGTTCTTATCAAAACCCTTCCTTTCCTTAGTAACCATGTAAGCTACATTACATTCTTTTCAATTTATGAAAATATTTTTCGATACAATACTACTAAGGTTAGTTTAGTTTGAACCCAAAGATGTTGTTGGCATGCTAATTTTAATAATGGGGCCTTGTAACTTTGATTATGTCTTTCCCATGTAAATGGTAACTCAAGATTAGTTTTAGTCAAATAGGACTTCCTCACATACCCTTGGTTTTGATTTTCGCTCTTAACTACTACTCCAAAAATTATGGCCCAATTTGTAAGTCATAAGCCCTAATTAATTTATTAGGTCTTTTCCGGTTTAATGTTTTAGATCACTCTTTTGGTCAAATGGTTTCAAGAATGATCTACACAAAGGGTATATTTTGAAAGAATCACTTATTCAACTCGGGTTTACAAATCAAGTACCCTTACATATGACTAGAAATGTGCTTGCCCTAATTTCAAAGACAAATTTTGTTTAAGATAAATTATTTTCTATGGTTAGAAGTGTTTTCATTAAGTTTAGGTATAATTGTGGGTGAGAAAGGCCTTGTGTTTGTGATTCAAGATGTCTTTGGTTTAGAGGTTTTATGTTTTGTGATTTGGAATGGACCTAGAGGCTTTTGTGTTTTGGTGCTTTAAGTGTGCTTTAAAGGAGGAGATATGAGGATTTAGTGTTGTTAAGGTACGATGGTTTCGAGTTCAAGACTTGAATGCAGCATTCATACTTAGGTTTGCTTTTTATTTGAAATGAGGTGTATCTTTTGGGTTTTTCTCTTGCATCAAACCCAATTCTTATGTCCATCTTTTTCTTCTTCCTTTTTTTTTTTTATTTTCTCTTTCTTCTATTTTGTTCCTTTTTTTTTCTTTTTCTTTACTTCTTTTTTTTTTTATTTTTCTTTTCAATTCATTATGCCCTATTCTTTCCTTATCTATTTCCTGTTTCTTTTCTAACCCCAAAGGCGAAACTGTTTAGAACATGTATATAAGGCTCTTTCATGCTCTCCTTCATTTTAAAGAAAATAGCTTATCAAAAATAAAAATTATGTTTGAATTTAATGTTACTAGGGTAAGCGTAAGCTAGTTTTATCTTATTCTCCTGATTAATGATATTAACCTCTAAAATTACCCCCATTGCGAGATGGTTCTTAATAGGGTTTAAATTTGAAAACACTCTAAATTAGCTCAATGGGGTCGACAAAGGATAATCATGTTTAGGATATTGGAAATGAATGCCTAACTTCATTTTGACCAACATATTAAATTCAAAATGGCCTTCTTTTAAGGAAAGAGCCTAAAATATCCTCACCATGATGTCACTCAACTCTCAAAGTATTTTAGAGATTAGTATATGGGATATAATTTGCCTCTTTTCATTCTAAATCTTAAAAATGAGTTATCACTCCCTTAGATAAGAGTCTATGTTGATTTGCCTTAGGATAAGGATTGATTTGCCCTCTAAGCTCTCAAAATGTATCTTTAAAACATGCTCCAACACTTTTCATTTCATTTTGAATTCAAATTTTCAAAGATTAGACCCTGATGGTGTTCTTTTCTTATGTCTACTTGCCCTAATTTGATTAATATGCCCCTATGCTAAAGATGACAGTTGCCTTAGACTTTTAAGCCAAATGCCCCTTGGGTTTTGAGTTTTTGTGTTTAGGCTTGATTCTTTAGGGTCGAGTGAGTCATGTAAAGGAGTTTTCTAGACTAAGGGTCAAATTCAGAATTAGACTTCCATGTGTTCGAGATTGTTTTGTACTTTGAATGGATTGGGGTTCATGTTTGGTACTATGCTTTCCTGGTAAGCCCGAGTCTTGCGGCTTCCTAGGCTAAGGGCTCATATTTGGATCTGATTGTCTTGTAGGGCAAAGGGCTTAGGATGGGCCAAGGGCTAAGGTTTGTGTTTAGGTTACCTTATCGAGCCAATCATAGGGCTCTTCCTTTGTACTCTAAGTTTTCTTGTTCCCATCTTGGATATAGTAAGAATTTGCAACTGTTAGCAACCTTCTTTCTTTTTTTTCTTCCTTTTTCTTTTCTAGGGAGAGAAGAGAAAAATTTTAGATTTTACTCTAAAAAACCAACTAAAGGACTTAACTTTGGCCACTTTCATAACTAAAATGAGAGAACTAACAATTGACCAAAAAAGTTTAAGGAAAGAAACTATTTGTCAACAGGATCTACTAGGAGCTAGGACTGAAAACAAATAAGGACTTCATGATGTAGGGACCGATTATAGGCTAAAGAAGGTCATTAGATCATTCCCTTTAAAGACTAGAGTTGGAATAGAAGGATTGATTCTAGAAAAATTCCTTTCGATTATTCATAAAGGGAACTCCCTTCTTCTCCCCCTCTTTTTGTCTTCTTTTTTCTTTCTCAAGGGATTCAAAAAATACTTATCTTAAGAGCAAGATTTGATAATTCTCCAAAGAATGAACAAATGCTAATTTAGTAAGGTAACGACTAAGGCAATTGTTGAGAGTACACCAAGATCCTACGCTAAGAATCCCTATTAAAACTTTCGAATTGAAAAAGCTAAAGAGGAATAAGAAGAAAGGTATTTGCAATCAAGTAAAAAGTCATTTGATTCTATTTTTCTTTTCTCTTTTTTATTTTTATTTCCATTTTTTTTTTCTTTTTCTCTCACTCTTTTTTTTTTTTTGTCATGAATATCTTTTCAAAGAGAAGCGAGCAAGGACTAAATAAAAGCTAAGCAATTAGACTAGAGGAAGGATTTCCTACAAGATTTACCTAGATAATTTATTTACAAAGAAAGAGAACAAGTTATTTTATTACTTGAAAGACACAGGAAATGAACAAAGCAAAAGGGCCTAACATTTATCCTCGACTATCATTACTTTTATTCATTCAATCTTCTTAACTAAATCTTGAAAATCCCTAATCTAGTTCTCTTATTTAGGATGCAATATTATCTAGCATATCCAATTCTCACTCCATGACTCTTTCATTTTCTTTTGCTTAGGCCAATAAGTCCTTATTACAAGCTTCAACATGTATAGCCCATTGTTTCCAGTAGGTAACTTATGCTTGTAGCCACTATTCCTAAATTCCAAGGATAACCTATGGCCTATGGATTCTTCTACTGTTAATTTCTTGATCTCATGCCATTTGTTTGGGCTTATAAAGTTGACAGGTAAGAACAATTTAATGAAAGGATGCATGTAGAACACACGGAAGCTAGAACCATTAGGTTAGCACTTCATCTGTTTAAGTTACAACCCTATAAATGATTCAATGTTTATAAAGTACCCCTAACCCTTATAAAATATTGTGTATACTTTTGGTAAAAATTCTAAAAGGGTACAAAAACTTCTATAAGGAATAGATACAAAAATTGGTTGTACTTTTAGGGTACCAAATTATTACTAACGATAGAGATTTTTAGAAATAGTGATTAACTCATGACTAAGGGAGATGTATGCAATTAGGTAAGGTCTAATGGTTGTTAAACTTTGTGACCTCACACGTTCTTGAATAAACAATTCATTAGTCATATTGAAACTTAAGTGGGGTTGTCTAATCAACTTCAAGTGACAGTTACACCACAGAACCTAGAGCTTACATAATAGCTCCCTATCCTAAGGTTCCTATGACAACTTAGGTTTAACATGAGAAGAGTATCTTGAAAGAGAAATTTCAATTTTAGAAGGTTCATGTGGCTAGCCCACTTGGCAATCCCTAGTGGAGTCGCCATCCTATTAAACATAAATTTCTAAGTTTTATTTTCCTTAACTCAATTGATATTAAACCATATCCACTTAATATTAACCCTCAATTAGGGATCAAGGAAAACCTGGTTTTTTTCACTAATTTTGAAAAATGGTTAGAGTTACTACCCAACCATGGTCGAGAAAAACAAGGTTAGGTTAGCATCAATTAGGTGAATTGATTATGATCTAGCCACTGATCTACAAGAAAAAGAAATTTGAAAATGGTTTTGAAAACTAGAGACAATAAGTTCAAGAGCAAACTCATTAAACCCTAAATAGATGCCACCTAAACTTTCCAAATTTGAATTTATCCTTCAAAATGCCCCTAATAGGTCTATTTTTGTTATTTTCTATTTCTCTTCTTTTTATTTTATTTTTTAAGTAAAGAAAAAGACATTTTGTTTATTTTATATTATTAAAGAAAAGGAAAACTTAAAAATTTACAAGAAATGGGGAAAATAAATTTTTTTCATTTTTAAGTCACCTCATGGTTTCTTATAAGTGCATACGTACCCAGTATTCGGGATGAGACTTTCATAATTAATATTTGTAAAACTTTAATTTGTTGGTTTAATATACTTTTGGAAATTGGTTGAGTTTATGTCTCTTACCTATTTTATTTTTCATTTGAAAAAAATTCTGAGAAAAGTGTCCTATTTTTTTTAAATGTTTATTAATCGAAAAATTCTAAATCTTAACTTAGAAAAGGGTTTGTTAGGTTTTTATTCTTTTGGAAAACAAGTTTTTTTATAAGTGATAAAATATTATTTAGTGATTTATCTTAAATGGGAAAACTTTTTTTTTAAGTTTATTTTAGAAAACACTTTATTGTCACATTGTAATCTAATGATAAAACTTTTGAAAACATTTCACAAAAGGGGAACAAAATAAAATTATTTTTATTTACTTTTTTCCCTCTTCTTTTTTTTTTTTTAAATTTATGTAAAGAAGTAAAATAAAATACTATAAAAAAATAGAAAATAAAAATAAATGAATGAAAAAGAGCTTAAACCTAGGTTACGAAATTGGTTGAGTTTAAATCTCTTACCTATTTTATTTTTCATTTGAAAAAATTTCTAAGAAAAGGGTCCTATTTTTTTTTAAATATTTATTTATCAAAAAATTCTAAATCTTAACTTTAGAAAAGGGTTTGTTGGGTTTTTATTCTTTTGGAAAATATGTTTTTTCTAAGTGATAAAATATTCTTTAGTGATTTATCTTAAATGGGAAAACTTTTTTTTTTAAGTTTATTTTAGAAAACACTTTATTGTCACATTGTCATCTAAAGATAAAACTTTTGAAAACATTTAACAAAAGGGGAACAAAACAAAATTATTTTTCTTGATTTATTTTCTCTCTTCTTTTTTTTTTTAAAAAAAAATTATGTAAAGAAGTAAAATAAAATACTATAAAAACAAAATAGAAAATAAAAATAAATTAATGAAAAAGAGGTTGAACTTGGGTTAAGGGAATTGGATGTGAATTGGGTCAGACTACCAGTTGAAGATCAGGTTTGAATTAGGTTAGTGGGTCTTGGTCAAGTCCATGTGAGTCGCACCATATTAGAGCTGGAGGACAAAAAGCAGTGATTGTTAAGGTGGTTGTTCCAAGCAATTTTAGAGTAGCTTTCAAGCAGGTGAAAGTAGCTTCATGAGTTTTAAATTGGGGAATGGGGGTATAAGGATGATGCCATAACCAATGGAGCTAGTTTGAAGGGTGGTATAAGTTGGCCACCAACAGTGGTGGTAGTTGTGTTCACATGGCAATTGCTAGAGACAAGAGGGTGGTTAGGCCTTGAGTTTATGGATGTAGGAAGCACAGTGATGACATTGGTTTAAACTAATAAGGCATAAGGAGTGGTGATTAAGCTTAGGCCACCATTAGTTGAACCTTTGGTGGCTCGTCAAGCTACTAAAGGTCATGATAAAGGGAAAGGGAGATTAGGTTAGAGAGCTATCAACTTAGGGCTACTCATTGAGTTGGTATTTTTGTTCAAACTAATTCAAGCATGTATAAATTTTAAAGAGAGAGAGAGATAGAGCACATACAAGTCTAAAGAGAGAGAGAAAGTTTAGTAAGGTACAAAGGGAAGAATTGATGCTCAAGTGAACTGTAGACTCCGCAAATTTAACATTCTAAACATGATATCGAACTTGAGTATCGTAGATATTTCCCTAAGTCGACAAAACCATATAAAATGAAAACTGACTAAAATTTTAAACTCGAAACTGAAAACAAACTTGAAAGACCCTATTATACAATTTGAAAACCCTAGTCACGTAAGAAAACCCTAATCCCTACACATGCATACTTTTAAAAATGTAAACCTAAACGTAATAGAAACCGTAAATATCAAATCATAAAAATTTTTAAAACTCTACAAAATCATCTTAATGCTTGAAAAATCATAAATCAATAAAATTATCAATAATTTTAAGAAATCATATAAAACTAATAAAGAACGAATCAAGGATTATTTCAAATAATAATAAATAACAAAACTAAGCTAGTTAAAGGAATAAATTAATAAATTTACAAAATTTATTTTGCTTTTGTACATAAGTAGCCCCACAATATGTATATATATATATAAATATATTATTAAGCAATTTCCTTCTCTTTTCTTAATCTATCGTATGATATATATATATATATATATATATATGTTGCATAATAAAGTAATGATCCTAAATAATTAAGCCAATTGAACCTTAAGCTCCTAAGTGTAAAGTAATTACTCCCGAGTTGGTGAAAAACCTTAAAACATATTTAAACTCACTCGAACCCTAAACCATGGTATAATCAAGGACTTATAACCCAAAATAAATAATTAAAAATATAATTTGAATAAATTTCATTCAACTTTAGAAAATTCTAAAATTTCTTAAGAAGCAAATCGCAACCTACAAATTAATTTTGGTATTAAGCCCTAAAAGAATTTCATTTAAGACAATTCCCTTATTTTCACTTATAAACCATGTTACACATGGATAAGTTATAAACCGTACTTTTTAGCGAACTTGTGATTCAACTAAGAGTACTTCCCGAACATTCCCAAGGATAAACTAAGCTAAGAGTTCAAGTTTACATTTAAAAACGAATTTAATTTTCCAATTCGAAAGTCTATTATCAATAAAACTCGAATATGAAGATTATGGACTCTAAGTCACTCAAAACCTTAGACCTTAAAACAATTAAAGACTTATAACCTTAAGCGACTGATTGATAATTTAATTTGAATAATTTTATTCAACTCTAGAAATTTTCATAATTTAATAAGAATTAAATCATAATTTACAAAACAACTTAAGAAATAAACTCTAAAAGAATTTCATATAAGACAATCTCCTTATCTTCATGCATAAGACTTGTGCACATGAATAAATAAACCAACCAATCACCCTTAATAACTTATCAATTGAGAGTTAAAATCATTTATCAATAAATAACTTATCAAAAACTAGTGATAAGACGCTTCCCTTATCACATCACAACTTATACTACATGAGGATAAGTTATCACATTATTTTATGTGTTCAATTTTTAATTAAGTGACAAGACAACACCATGCCCTAATTGCTCCCTACATAGCCGATTGGAAAAGAAGGAAAAGAGAGGCCATGCCTTGTCATTTTTCCATCACTCAATTGTCTTACACATCTACTATTCACCCCTTAATACTTACGTCATCTAGTCTTGTAGAAAAGATGGTATTTATGCATACTAAAAGATAATCAATTAAAGCTTCTTGAATACACTTCTCCTCCCATTCAAAAATCTACCACTCTCTCCCTCTTTCACTCTCATTTTCACTTCCTTTTCTCTCACTTTAAACACAAACCAAAAGAAGAAACCCAACCCTACAAAATCCCAACATTGCCGCTATTAGTTTGCTTCCATACTCACGTCACCAAGCTTTATTTTGTGCCTTCTATTTGTCAACTCTAAAAACCACTTTTAGGAACTTTAGAATATCTCCAAAAAACCCACTTCAAAGATCAAGACCCTAACTTCCAAAAATACTTGCAAGAAGAGGAAGAAAGACAATGAACTAAGAGGATACTTAGTTGTACCACCATCTTATTTTCGCTTTGAGGACGAGTAAGTTGTTTCTTTGTGTTAGTAGTTTAGTATTACATGTTAGGAGACCATGATTTCTTGAGGATATGAGTATGATCATAAGTTGATAAAACATCTAAGACTACCCTAAGAAGCAAACTCATGAAACCCTTACATGGAAGTTGAAATATAAGCATATAAAGTTGGTGTTTTGTAAAAATACTTGTTTAACACTTAGAATGGAAGATTTTAAGTTGAGAAAATCTTGAAATGAGAACTTGAATGAAGGGGAACCATGCTGGATGTGAGGATTTGTAAGTCATTTGGATGTTATTTTCACTTCTATTAAGTTAAACATGCTCAAATCTAGACTCAAGTAAAGGAAAATCCATCACATGAAGTTTTTATGAGGAAACCAACTTTATAAGACATAAACAATGATATGGAAGTTGTGATAAGTATGAGATCTACTATTTTCATGTAAAGTATGAGCTAAATAATCATCTCATGGAAGAGAAGTCAAGCTAAGATTTGAATACAAGTAGCTTAGGTTCATGATCTAATACCTAAAGTTAAGGAAATGATAAAACAAGTTGAGAAACCAAGTAAGTGCCCCTTGAATTCATCATAGCTAGATTTGGAACATAAGTAAAAGCTACTTAAAAATATGATAAAACCAAGTGAACAAAGTGAAAAGATCAACCAAAGCAAGTATAGCAAGTATACAAAGTCTAAAACTTAAAACCAAACCTAAAACTCTCAAAACGAGCCTAGAACTCTAAGTTGGGCCTTTATTAAAATTCTGACCAATACTTTAAAATATTAAGAAAGGTTGTTTTTTAAGCCTACAAGAAGTCCACGTAAGACTCCATAAACCAACAAAGTCACTAACTTTAGTTTGAACCAAAAATAAGCTCATTTAATAGCTTAAGCCCACTTAAAAGCCCAAGGAGTAGTTGTTAGCACCAAGAATGTAAACCAAAGTTGGAAATCTGACCTTAAGGAATATTTTAAGTTTGGAATAAAGTCCTAACCCCAAGCTTAAAGAATTTCTCAAGTTACCAAAAAGCCCATTAATCAAACAAAGCCCAAAAGCACTCCAAATCATGAGGGTCGCTACTATTCTGACCTATGGGCAGTTTTGCATACCTCATCATGAAAATATAACCTCACCACATTAAAGTACACTCAAAAACGATGAAAATTGACTATAAGATCATAAAAATCGAATTTAAAATGAGAAATTTATACGTGATTAAACCTTAGGTAAAATAGGGAAAAATTATGAAATCAAGTCAAAAGTATAGCTTAAAGGGTTTGAGCTTGGTTTTCTGAGTTTTATTTTAAATCCTTATAGTATCATATTTGGGATGTCCAGGGGACTTAACTTTCAGAGATGACCTAACCTCGGCTATTTCGATTAACCTGCATGGCTGAGTGAGTGAATTCCCAATAACTCTTTACTTGATTTTACTTATAGAACAAATATACCTAAACTTATATATATATAAATTGGATGCTTGTAGGATATGGGAAATGCATGTATATGAATTTGTGATTGAATGCTATGGCTTGTTAATCATATAATAATGAAAATTATTTGTGATAATTTATACGTGCGATTGTATGGAATGAAATTATCTAATCACCATGAAAAATTGAATTAACCACTTATATGATTAAGAAATTAAATGGATCATGCATTCGCCATAATTGCATTTGGATAACACTAATTGCCGCTTCACACAGAAGATGGGAAGGGACTCATAAGAGGAGAGCCTCCTGCAGGATTGGGCATTAGCTACGCCATCATCTTTATTAAGCCTCTATCCTAAGCTGATGGGCTTATTAGGAGCCAAGAGATGCCAACCATCGGCGAGGGGCCATGGCTTGTGGCTTCTGCTTAGAGCATATGTTTGTAAACTACAGGGGCCACCATACTATTAAACTTAGGATTTTGAAAATATAATTTATTGTTCAGGAAAGAAAGTATACATATATATATGGTTTTGTTTTGACTTAATCACATTAGTACAAATGAAATAAAACCTAAGGTTTAGAACCCAAATCTTGGTTTGGGTCGATTAATTATCTCCAAACCCCAACTATAGGGGCATAATTCTGAGTTGTATGCAATCCCTAAGCCATTACATATGTTGTTTGGCTTACTAATTGTTCATACATTCATATGTTTATGCATCTAATAAATTTCTGCCATGCGGTATTGATGAGGGTATTTATCTCACTAAGCATAAGCTTACACCCTGATAGTTCTTTTCCTTACAGGTTAATCAATAGTTGGGACAAGAATAGGAACCAAGTGCAGAGTGCTACCAATGAATAAGTATGATGAAAAGCTTGTGTAGTTAATTCGAAATGCTCCAGAAAACGACTAATATCTCAATTAAGTTTAGTATCTTTAATAAGTTTAGAATTTTCTAAAATTGTCTATCTTATTTCACTATTTTGGTAGGAGATACCGATTCTCTACGATTTTGAGGAACTGTGGAAAAATGGATATTCATAATTATTTATATTATATAATGAGTCAATGACCTAAAATTGAAGACCCTAGCGATTAACTATTTAGAGTCTTACAATCTCTGACTTGCAAAGTAATTTTCTTATCATGGGTATACGCGTAATATAAAAATTCTAGGCAATACTACTATACCCCCCTAGAGTCGTTACATGAACATGGGAAGTGCCTTTTTATAGTTTTCACAACTCATAGAAGCTCAAAAAGAACTTTAATGGCTAAATCAACCATAAGTGCGAATTGAAGAAATAATCTCGACTTTAATGGAAAATGGATGGATTTGTTGGATATTTTGTATGAGAACATTGATACACTTGCTTCAAAAGTCAAAGGAAAATATCGATCCTTCCAATGTGACTCAGATTTGTTCAATTATACAAAAACTTGAATCACATATCATAATTTTTTTCACTCCTTAAATGTCGAATTAATCCTTCAAACTTCTGTATTTGGTCATGTTTTAGGGTCCAATACAAAGTAGGCTATGAGTCTTCGTGATTTCATCATTAATTTGATGAAATCATGAATAAAATTACATAAAAAATGGCCCTAAACCAAGGACCCTAAACATTTTCTTCACAAGAAAACGAGAGAAAGAAAGCAAAAGAGGGGGAAAAAAAGATGCTGACATGGTGCCACGTAGGTACCACATCAACCATGTAGTCCACTAGATACTTGCCCCGTGTTAAGTCTTGACACATGGCCCATTAGTTCCATAACATGTGTCCTTGTGAGTTGCAAGAGGTAAAAGGCACAAAATGCTTGCTAATAAAACCAAGCCCAAGACTTCTCTCTCCCTTTCACCCCAAGACTAAGTGTAGTACCAGATGAACTGTTGGCTTGTGCCTAAATTAGTTATGCAAACAAAATTTCTATGAGGATTTGGCCTAACTGAACTAAGATTTAAATTGGGCCCAAAACAACCCAATATAAAAAAAATACCTAAAGACTCTTATTATTTTACTTTAAGGTCTAATTTTATTACCCTAAAAATCTTTATTACTAACTTTTCTAATTTGTATTTCTATTTTCCTCAAAATTTTATTTATTCAATTTTCTAAGTTTGTATTTTCCAATTTTCAATTTTTTTTTTTTGTATTTTTGTATTTTCAATCTTTTTATGCTTTTCTTGAATTTTCTAATTTTTAAATTTTTTTTATTTTTTTAGTTTCCTTTTTTTCATTTTTTTTTAATTTTCCTTTTCTTTTTATTTTTCTAAAATTTTCTAATTTTTGTATTTTTCATGGTCTTCTAATTTTTTTTATTTTTTTAATTAGGACCCATTTTATCAACTAAAAGAAGGATAAAAATGGGGTGTCTACAAGTTACAAATTAATCTTCCTCGTAAATTAAGATCCTCATGATTTCACTAATTTAAGGTTTTCTTATCTAACACTAATATCAATTATAGGAATAAAATTCCTATGAATCCTGTAAATTCCCTAAATAGGAGGTTGGAAGTTAGTAAGATTTTTCAAAAGATATTCTTAGTATTAGCAATATAACTAATCGTAAACTTGAGAGGTTACATTCAAAAACCTAATGCAAACTCCTAAAACCCTAGATGGCACTCTCAACTTTAGTTTAACCCTACACTCAAGATTCTAAAATCTTGTAAACAAATGACAATAACTAATATTAACTCCCAAGATCAACCTAATCTAACAAAACTAACCCTAAACCCCAATGGGATAGAGAATAATAGTTGAAACCTATGAGAATTCCCTAAAACTGATAAAGGGTAAACTAAGCCAAAAATGAATATTAATATAGATAACCCTAACAATGAATTTGAAACCCTAAAATGAATACTATTCCCCTTACATGAACCCTCAAATGTTGAAATCCTAATTAGAACCCTAATATGCATAAACCTTTAAAATGATAGTAAAACTCCAATCTAGTGTCGAAAACCCTAATCTAACTATTGTACTCTAATTAAATAGTAAAACCATTCTTTAATCATAGATTAATCAATTAATTTCCCTAAATAATAAGTCATAAAACCTAAATAATAAGTCAAAAAATCCTAAAGAGTAAAAACCTAAAACCCTAATCACACGTGTAAAATCCTAAAAACCTTAATACTCGAGAAACCATAAAACAATAACAAAATCCTAAAAGGACTATCAAACCCCAATTAGATAACCAAAAACCCAAACACAACGAAGAAACCTTAATTATATAGTTAGACCATTCACTAAAAGTAATTGAATTCACCAACCCCTTAAAACCCTAGGTTACAAGCGCATATACATTCTGACAACTACAAATGGACACAAAACCTTAAGGAAAACCCTAAGAACACATGTAGGACACTTGAACCAACTAAAGTGAAGCAACAACATATGAAAAAACCCTAAACTTACCCTAATTACACTTAAAATGCTTAATTGTGCTTAATCACTATTAATTACCATAAGTAAACCTTAACCCATAACCAACCTTCATTACATCTTAATTAATAACAAGTCAAACTTAATTAAGGACTAAAGTACAAACGATTAATGAGGCATCAAAATATCTTGTCCTTTAGGTAGAGAAGATCTTTCCACAAATGGGTAAAAAAGCAACAAGTACAATCGTCCCAAAAAAGTTACCATGTACACCCTTCTTAAAACCCTCACATTTTGTCCCCCTCTCTCTCTTGTATTGTTGTTAGCTAACCACATCCCACCCCCCATTTCCCTCTCTCTTTCACTATCTTTATTTGTTTTTCAATCACACACACTCTCACTCAAAAGCACTCTCATAAGTCTCTCTCACAATCACTCACATTTAACTTAAAAACATACTCCTCTCTTAACTTTATACACTCCATTGCCATACCCTCTAACTCCACCACTACCACCAAATGCCATGCTACCCTCACACAACCCCCTTCACCGCCAACCAATACCCATACCAACCTACTCCCCAAACTCATCAACCACCCTTGGAAAGAGGAAGCACCACTCCTAGCTTCAATAAGGTAACTAAGCTTAATTTTTCTTGTTTTTTCCTTTAAGATTCATGTTAGTATCTTACACTTTAGACACTCATATTTTCATGTACAAGCATGTCATACAATTTTAAGGTGTAGTAGTGAAGAACAAGTTAAAATAGTGAATGAACATAGCTCATTAGCTAAGGCTTTAGCACTAATATGTAAGGAAGTTAAACATTTAGTGAGCTTTAGAGTTAAACCACCAAGAAAAACACTAAACCCTGATTTTTCCTAGCATGCTACCCGTCTTATGGCCCTCATTACACTTGTCGTTACAATATTATGTATTCATGATGGCTTAAAACAAGTAAAAGTGTAGTTTTAATTAAAGAAAAACACCTTAGAATAAGTGTTACATGAAGAAGATGAAGGAAGCCCTATAAAACCTTAATAGGCCACCACTAAGAATGAGTATAACAACCTGTAAATTTTGTTTTATTTGTGTAATAACTTGTTTAATTAGTGCTAAATATAGTTTATGCCATAATTAACTAAGTTGAGTAGGATAATAGTGAGCTAAGGCCCTAAACTAGCTTAGTTGGTAGTTAGAGGCATAAAAATGGTATTAGAAGCCCCATTAATGACAAGGACTAGATATGTACCCTAAGTAAAAATGGACCAAACTCAAGGCCAATAGTAGGCTTAAGGTCCCGAATTGCAAAATGAGCCTAAAAGGCCCTAAAAGAATTAAAATTAAGGCCTAATAGCTAAATGACCAGATATGGACCCTATTTTAAAAGGCTCATAAAAAAGATATACGAGAGGCTAATTAAACCCTAAGACCCATCCAAGACATCCTCTATAAGCCTCTTGGTGAGTTAAAGCCTTAAACTAGAGAAAATAGCCTATTTATGCCCATAAGCGTAACATTACAGCCCAAGATTGGAAGGTAAGAGATTTGAGTAGAAAATTTCAACTTAGAATACTTAAATGAAAACCTAAAATATTAAGTGTAAGGTCCAATATAAAAAACTAAGCCCAAAGCCTAACACTAAGCCTAAACCTTGAAGTAGTCGAACCAACACTTTTGACCAACAAATTCACTTGACCTAAACCAAATTCCTACAAGTCCAAACAGCTTAAAGGACTTCACCAAATGAAATAATACTCAAAAATGATGGAAAACGACTACAAGATCATTAAAATAGACTTAAAATGAAGAACTTATGGCCAAAATATGAAAACAATAAAAACGAGAAGTTTAAGACAAAAAGGAGCAACTAAGTAGTTTAGGACATAATACTTATATACCTTAATTATAATCTTCAGGTAACATAGACCTAAGGATCGAACTAACTAAGGATTACTAAGACTGCTAGATGCTATGGCTAAGTGAGTATACCGACCCTTGTCTTATCTTGTATTTGCTTATAGTGTAATGCTAATTAATAATATCTATGAAAACTATTATGCTTGGGGAATTAGGGTATTCATCTGTGGTTGTATTCGTTGTATTTGCATGCCAAAATACCATAATATATCAAAACTAAAAATTGGTTGCTACATTAATAGATAGGAATCTAAAGTGTCTGTCATATATTTTGGTTGGTTACCTATAAACCAAAATAATAATTATTCGACCTTAATTTAAACCGATCATGTATCGCGTGTTTCTACATTATTATGAAGAGGCGTCTACACAATGTAGTGGAGCAAGAGATCATGCATGCTAGATCTATTATTATAATATGTTATTGTTGTTTCATATGACATACTCGTAGGACATATTCTTACCTCAACCTTTGGAACCTACTTGCCTTTAAAGAGTGTTAACCTCTACTTAAGGCCGAGTTGTTCGTTGCTTTGGGTCTACCAAGAAAGAGATGATATTTATTTAGATGATAGATGTAGTGACCCAAATCCTGATGCACTTAAACACTTCCCAACTCAAGCAATGGTAGGCGTAATACCCTGCTTTACACAATTGCCGATAGGCTGTATACAATGTTTGCATTTCACATGCTTTTCTACATTGTATATACATATTTAATTAACTTGTTTGTAAATTTTTTGTTGATAAGATAGAAAGGTTACTCACTAAGCTAAATGTAGCTTACCCCAAATAGTTTCTTTTGCAGATCTTACAAAGCTAAGGTTAGAATAAGATTCGAATGCAAAGTGCTTCATCAGGCTAAGAAAGTAGAATAATAAGTTTAGAAAAGCAAGTAAGATAGTCTAATTAAACTTTTAAAGTGTTTAGTAGCTTTATGATTATCGAAATTTAGATACACTTTTTTATTGTTTGGTAGGTGATTGCAACTCTATATGGTTCTAGTAACTGTAGATTGTTGGATCACTTATAGCTATATATATACATACATACATACATATATATATATATATATATATATTTAAGCAGATATATGTAAAAAGATTAAATATGATTAGAGACTTACAAGCTAGAGTCTTGTAACATATGATTTGCAAGATGGTCTTTATGTCATCGGTGCACATGTAATATGAAGATTTTAGGTAAAACCATTAAACCCCATTTTACAGTATTAAACCCCATTTTACAGTGTTTCAATTCCTCAATTATAACTCAATGGAAAAAATCAATTAATCAAAGAAGACAAAGTCATGGTTATGGCACCACAAAGTTTTTTATATTGTTTCTCTCAATATTTGCACCTTAAAGCAAAACCCTAAACAGTTATGTCCTCTCCAAAATTTCATTGGTAAATAGTATCGAACTTGGGCTTAAAACTACAAAAGAGGACATCATGAGGAGGCGCCGAGCGATTGTTCGGCATTGAACCACTCCGATGCTCAAGTTAACAAAGATTCAAGAATAATGGAGGCAAGAACTTGGAGAGAGTCTAGATGCTTTTACTTATGGGGGATGACCTTTATTTATAGTAATGGTGGTACTATATTCGAAAAGTAAATATACTCAATTTTTTCCTAAATAGAAAAGTGTATCTTCTTTATTTCAACCAAGTCTAAGACCTATAAAGACAATGTGGCAGCTAATCCAACAATGTCTTGCACAAGCTGACATCTCTACCTTATGCCTATAATCAACCATCATTCGAGCTTCAGGACTCAATGTTTGACCTTTGAAAATCCCCAACCATGGAGATTGCAAGAAGGCTCCAACCATGTGAAGCTAAGTCTTGACCTTGATGAAGGTTAGGGATGCTCCTAAGGACCATTGATCGGTTGGATCACTTAGAGAAGTAACTAAGCCCAATTTTATAAGGCCCGTTCTTGGGCCACTAATAAGCCAACTTTTCCTATCAACACTTGCCTTTTCCTATCAAGGCACATTTTGAGCTATCCAACTCGAGGTAACACCTTTTAAACTTAAGCAGAGTACCCCTAATGTAATGACAAGATTCAAACTTTAACTTATTGGAAACAATGTGGCTTCTAAACCATTACTATGCTTTGTTAAGCCTTAGGCTCTAACTGCACTAGTGTTGTTTTTTATTCCCCTTATAATTGGCAATACCAAGCCAAGGTACATTTCGAAGTTTTATTTACCTAATACGTAGCATATGCCTTGGGATCTTATATTGCACCTAATTTGAGGTGCTACTAGCTTCTTGAAGATGATTCATTTCGTCTTTTAAACTTTTAGCACAATAATCAAAGTAAATTTAATGCACTTGACATGTGTTATGTTACAGTTGGAAGACGTCGCACATGTCCATCATATCCCATCAATCTAAGGCATTTAGCTCAGATGATCCATATGTAAGCATCTGAGGGCTTACACATCACTTCTTCACAACTTTTTGTAGCTGTCAATTCAAATACCTTAATATCCGACTATTACCTCCATTTACTTCTAAACTTCACTTTCACTTTCCCTAATCTCCATTGCATTTGTTTTATTCCTAAGGTCTTCACATTTTCTTCCTTAAAAATCCTTTCCTTTCATTTTAGAGCTCTTTCTTCATCAATGGCAAACTTAGGTTCTAGTTATGACTTTGATTCATCTCAAAGTGCTAAGCACAAGGAAGTTACAAGGGTGGCTCCTCCTTCAACAACGATAGTAGTGACCACTTCTGTAGTGATATCAAGTGGTGGCTCAAACAAGCATAGATAATACGAAGTCAAACAAGTAGCAATATGATGTATCCCTTGCGACGTATATCCAGATGATGGTTTAGAAAGTAATGAAGCAATTCCGATCTTTACCAAGGTTGAGTATATTGAAGATACCCTCTATAGATAAATGAGTTCCATAATACTAGTCAAAGTTAGCCATTGCTTGACCCAATATTTCAATCCTATAACCCAAGATTGGCACACATACGTTCCAAGTGATGAAGATCAGGTCACCATTGTTAATACCAATGCTTTCTACATCTATTTGGAATAGTTTCATCTTGGAGGCTTAAGAGTGCCCTTCACCGAGTTCTCACTGGAATTCTTCAACTACCATTACCTTTATCCAACCTAACTTGCTCCAAACAATGTTTGGATTCTAGTGGCTTTTGAAGCTATTTTCACCTAACTCTTGGTAAAGGCTACTCTAACCTTATACCAATGCTTCCTAGGAGTGTGCTAAATTCCCAACGGATGGTATTATCTATTTATACGTTAGAATAAGAAGATCTTGGAGGCTTTGAAGTCCTCCATTCATGGTTGGAAGGAGAAGTTCATGCTTACCCTAACTAAGCTTGAGCCTAATTTCTAGACCAAATGGGTGGCCTTCATCTAAACCAAGGAGATCAAGGCCCTCAAACCCAATGATAAGATGGCCTTTCAAATTATTTATGGTTGTTTCCTCCATTATGGCAATGTACTATGGAATAACAAAACAATAGTAGATCAATATCATCATAATGAACCAATCTTATCCAATGATGAAGAAGGCAACGACAATAACAACGAAAATGTAGAAGGTACTATCTTCCTTTAGAGTCGTACTGAGGTGGGCGTACTACTATGGCTATGTTTGGTTGGTCGTCAAGGAGTTATGAGTCATTCAAAGCTACTACTCGTATTAAGGATAGCCCTTCCTTTGTTGAAGGTCAATGGTGTAGCTGGAGGCAAGAGGAAGAGATCTTGTTCTCCTCTACCTTTGCTTTGTGATGCCAGGGGGAGGTTTATGAAGGATGAGTCTTGGACTAATCATAAGGAGATCAACACCTATGGCTCAGGATGAATTAATGTGGCCTTAAAGAAATAAACAAAAGCCAATCTAAAAGAATTAGAGGAAGCTCAAGCGAAAGTGTTGGCTTCTAATGCCAACAATAGGGAAATTAGCAAAGCCTTGGTGAAGAAGGCTAAAGAGCTTCAACAAGAGAAGAAGGACCACAGACTTCCTTGGTGAGCATGATGGCGATTGTAGGGAGGGAGGAGGAGGAGAAGTAAAATAAAATCATCAAGCTTTAAGCTTGGATAACCATGCTAGAGAGTGAGGAAACTAGCTCCCATTGCTTGGAAAAAATTTTTCAGTTCAATCTTGGTAAGCAAGCAATAGGGAGAGTTTCAGAAGGCCCAAGAGGATATAAAACAAACTTGAAAGATTGTTTGAAAGGCCCACCTTAGTCTAGACTTCTTAAGGAGTTTGTCTCTTGTAAATCCCCTCAAACCCCCTCTCCCCCACCCAACCCAAAAATAAATAAATAAATAAATAACCCTTTTCTCCCCCGATTCCTAGAATTCTAAGGATGGAGCAGATTGAGAGAGAAGAAAACCGTACTCCAACTGAAGAATATCCTCCACCTCCTTCCAAACTCGGCACCCAGGCTCTTGGCAACAACACCGTTTTTCCAGACTCTACTCAAGACTGCTCAACTTGCAGCTCCCAAGGAGCATCTTTCCTCCACTCCTTGGAAAAACATTTGGGTCCGGAGTGATTGCTGCTTTTTCCTTGTAACTTTTCAATTCGAGAAGGTTAGCCTGTTGACTCCACCGCTTTTTTATAAACTTTGAATGAAGTAATTGGTTTTTCACTCCCCTTTTTTGAGTCGTTTTACTTACTGATTTGTTCCTTAAATTCCCCCGATCTTTCTGGAGTTCAATATTTTGGTGAGTGTCCATTAGATTGTAAGTTCTCCTAACTAGGGGTTTACCCGACCTTTATGCCCCATGGCTTCCAGTCTCCAGGGAGTTCAAGCTTTTTGAGCCTCGATCTTGCCTCATTTTTAGTTGTCACTTCTCCAGGATTCTTTTGACCTGGAGCCTTATAGTCATTAGGTTTTTCTTCCAGCTCGGATACCTTCGAGGGTACCTCAGCTTTGAGGTATAAATTCTTTAAGTTGTTCATTGTCCGGACTTCCAAAGCTCGGACTCGAGTCTTTTCCTTGGACCTAATAACGCATAAGATTATCTTGGCACCTATAGATCTTGGTAACTTTTCCCAAGGCATTTATTATCGAAGCTTCTACTGCTCGATCTCATAGCTTTCCCGAGGGTCACCACAGCACCTAATGATTTATGTCATGGCCATATTTTCCTAAGTGATTTTCTTTCGTTACTTTAGTCGGGAATTAGGGCCGTAAGAACACCTCAGGTTTTAACGAAAATGTTATTGGGAAATTTCTATGGGCTTTTTACTACTTGAGCTCCGAATATTCGAGTCCAATTCTTTCCTTGTTCTTAGGGGACCTTGATGCTGCCTTGGAACCTGCGGATTTAATATAGCGCGAAGCTTTTCCTAAGGCTTTTGCGCTCAGATCCGATGCTTTCCTCGAGATTAGTGGCTTTAGAGGATGCATCAACGCCTATGGATCTATACTTTTATCAAAGGCGTTTTTCGTCCAAGCTTCTACATCTCGAATTATTGGTTTTCCTCAGGCTTCTCGACCTGCAAGGTTGCCAACACAGCTCGATATTTAAAGCTTTTTATTGTGGGTCAGATTATTAGAGTTTTGAGCTTTAAACTTAAAGAGGCATAACAGCATGAAAAATGCTGGCATTTCATTAATTCATTCAATTTTGCACAATAAATCATTCAAAATAAAGCCAAAGATTGTCGATATTTCATGTTCTAAGAATTTCAATACCATCTAGCCTCTCTAGCTTATATGCTCCTTTCCTCAAATTCGCTTTCTCCCTTATTGAGTCTTCCCAATTTCGTGCAAGCTTCCTTGGCCTTTTGAGGCTTCCTTGACTTCCAGCTTCCACAACACAAGATCACCAAGCTTAAACACTTTGTGCCAAACCTTCTTGTCGTAATACCTAGCTGCCCTATGTTGATATGCAACCACTCTTTTAGAAGCAAGGTCACAAATTTCTTCAATAGTGTCTATGCTAGCTTGTATGCCAATCTAGGTGACAATGGCATCAAAGTCTCTGGTGTAGATGTTTGGGAGTTCAAGCTCTATTGCCAACACCACTTCCATGCCAAAGGAAAGCCTAAAGGACATTTTGCCCATCAGCATTGTATAGGTAGCCTAGTATCCCCACAAGATGAAGGGGAGTTCATTAGCCCAATTGCCTTTTGCTTTATTAAGTCTAGTCTTTAGACTTCCAAGAATAGTCTAGTTGGCTACCTCGACTGCTTCACTAGATTGCAAGCGCACTATCAAAGTAAAGTTTACGAGGATATGATACTTGTTCTAGAAATTTTGGAATTTCTAGTTGTCAAATAAATCATCCATTGTCTATGATAATGGCGTATGGAACATTGAACATGAGCAAGATAGAATTGGTCAAGAATGCCTCTATGATTCTATAATTTCTGTTACTACCTCAGCTTCCACCCACTCAGTAAAGTAATCAACAGCAGCAATAATGAACTGCTTGCCTCTAGTAACCTTAAGGAAAGGGCCTAGGATGTCAAGGCCCCATTGAGTAAAGGGCCAAGAACTAATTAATGGATGGAGGTCATTACTAGGTGAGCAATCAATGTGTGCTACTTGTGGCATTGGTTGTACATTTGTACTATCTCTCTAGTATCTTTCTTCATCATGGGCCAATAATACCTAAGGTGCATGGCATGAATGTAGAGTGATTGAGACTTGATACGATTATTGCACACTCCTACATACAACTCTTCCAACAACTTCCAACCTTCCTCTAATCAAAGACAACATTGTAAGGGTAAGCTTAAACCTCAACAATACAAGTTTTTGCCTATTAGTGTATAGTTGGCTACTCTATACTAGAGCTACCTAGCTTCATTCTGATCTTTAAGTATTGTGCATGCTTCAAATGCTCAATAATTTCATCCATCTAACACAATTCGTTGGAGTAGTATGAATTTCCAAAGTTTGCTAGGAGCAGAATTCTATGCTTCCTTTGGGAAGATACTCCACAAAGACTTTCTTATCCTTCTTCTCGAGCTTCAAAACACCAACGATGGCATACCCAAACAATACATCAACTTCAAAGTTATCGAGTTAAGAGATTCACATTATGGTATAAGAAGTAAACCGAACAGAAAGGGATTTTACCATCTCTTAGCACCTAATCATCCCTTCTCCTTTGGTTTCATATTCCCGTGTTGCTTGTTGTATGACTAACATGGAATCTAAGAAGACATTGATTTGTTTGACTCTAACCTAATTAGCTAGTTTTAGCCTAGCTATCAAGCCTCATATTTGGCCTCATTATTGTTAGCATTAAATCTGAACTTCAACATATATCTTAGTTCTACTCCAAGGGGGCCTTTAAGCACAAGCCTAGCCTACTTCCTTCTCGCATAGATGACCCATCCACAAAAAGGGTCCATAATAGCTTTTCTCCTTTGTCAAAAAATTCATCTTCACCTATATACTCTATAATAAAATTAGTAAGTACTTTAGCCTTAAAAGGTTTTCTGAGGTTTGTACCACATCCCATATGCACTTAATTCTAAAGCATATTTAATCATGCATCCCCGTACATCAAGTTTTTGTAAAATACTTCTCAATAGTGGTCAGTTAGGACCATAATCGGATGAGCCTTAAAGTAGGGTTGAAGATGAAAGGGCAAATTTCTCTACCTTTGAATATCTAACATCAGGGCTGTAAAGGATGTAGTTGACACATATCAATGAAAGGGTTCAATCACTCACTATGAGGTAGACATATGACTACTCGCTTAGATGGGTTTTGAAAGCACGAAGGGCAAGTAAGAAATTCCTAAAGCTCCTTAAACACTTTGTTGCATTATGGCATCCATAGGGGTTCTTCATGATCTTGAAGAAGTTTACACATCTATTTGTGCTTTTCGACATGAACTTATTGAGTATAGCTACCTATCCTAACAAGGATCAATCCAGAATAGTAGTGGATCTCGAACTAACAGGAATGGGTATTTGGGATTCTAAAAGAAAAATGGGTACAAAGAATAAGAAGGTTTTTTATAGTGAATGTGAATAGATATAACTCACCAAGACACAAACACAATCAGGAGTTTGAGCTCGAAATAGAGTTCGATACAACTCACGAACACTAAATGTCGCTCAGGATTCAAATGAAGGTTAGATATAACTCAATAACTGGTTCAAATGAAGGGGTTCACCACAATCCTACGAATAAGATTGATAAGAACACGGGAGAGATTAAAGAGATTAATCGATACTTAATAATCTAGCAAACACAAGCTTTACTAGCTCAAGTATAACCTTGCTCGAAAGAGGAAAGAGGAAAGTTTCACTCTCTATATATATTTGTCTATATCTATCTGTGTCTCCTTCTCTTTTAGTACAAATGTTGCTATTTATAGCAAGTCCTAAACCCTAGTGGCAAAACTATAAATAATGTATAAGGCCTTAAACCCTAAAAAACCGAGCCCATAAGTAAAATGAAGGAAAACATATACAAGAATACAAAACTATGCGTTTTACAGAACTCGGCATGCAATCATTCAGCATGTCTAGGAAGGAGTAGTATCTAAACTGGATGGGGTTGGCAGTTAGATGTATGAGTTCAGGAAGGAGTCCCTAAAGTCTTGTGTGGCTTAGTCAAGACACCAAAAAGGCCAGTGGATAATTGCCGAAACCTAAAATCAGTTGACATAAATCTTTCAGTGCTGTACTGAGTGGTTCTTTGGTCTTGGGTACTCATCCTTGCGATTTCTCGATACCTCAACTGACAACAGAGTTGATGCCGAGTGTTTATTTTCCTTCCGCTCATCCTTCTAACTACAGCTTGGTCTTAGCAAGCATTGATAGGCCTCAGCTTAGATATGGTCGGAGGCTGATTCCCATTATTACTGTAGGTTTGAAAGAAAGTAGTCATCGACGTTAAGTGTTGAGAACAAGCCGGGATGCTGAATAAGCTCCTTCTCCCTTTTCGCTTTACCATGGGGTTCGAGTGTCTCTGGATTTCCTCAATGCTCATTAAGGTTAAGAGATAGTTCTTCCCATCCTTCCAAACAGTGTAAGTGTTGAGGAATCCATCATGGATCACCTTCCGATCAAACTCCCATGGTCGGCTAAGAAGTAAATTCACAGCATTCATAGACACCATGTCGAAGTCGATCTCATCCTCATAATACCCTGTCTTGAATGTGATCTGCGCTCTTTTATACACATGGACCATACCCTTATAATTAAACCATTTTAATCCATAAGGTCAAGGATATGGGTAGGTCGGCAATTTCATCTTTTCTACTAACTTGGCAAAAATGATATTAGTACAACTAGCTCTATCGATAACTAAGGAATAGGCCTTCTCATTCACTAGGTACTATATGTGAAATAAATTTTCCCTTTGTCCGAGATTTGTCGTCAAGTCAGCTCGTATGGCCATAACTAGGAGTTTATCTAAGTCTTTAAGATAAACATCTTCTTCTATCAATTGGTCTTCCGAACACCTATCACTTTGACTCTTGATTTGAGCCTCAAGACCTTTGCCCTTCAAGAGCATAACCTTCTTATTCAGGCATTAAGACGCAATGTGCCCATAGCCTAAGCACTTGAAGCACTTCACTTCTTTAGCATTGTTGCTTGGTGCCTTTTCTTTCTCGACAATCTTCTTCCTGGCATAGATAGGTTAGCTAGGCTTACCTTTCTCCATCATTTCTTGCCTTCTCTCAGCATACCTTTCAAGCTCAAGGCTGCCTTGTTGAGGTCGGCTACTCGGCTTCTGATTCCTTCTTCTCCTTTGCCTCTCTACTGTTAATGCCAAATTAATTAACTCATCTAGAGAGTTGAACGGTTACAACTCAATTATGTCAACAATATCATCTCGGTGTCCACTCAAGAATCTAGCAATGGTATGGTCCTGTAGCTCGGCAGTCTCACATCTCACCATCAAGGTCTCAAACTCTTGTAAATACTCTTTAATAGTATTTCGACCTTATCTCAGGTGCTAGAAAGCATGGAGCATCTCCTGCTTGAAATAAGTCAATACAAAGCGTTGGTTCATCAATCTTTTCATAAGCCTCTAAGTTCTGATCGACTCCTTTCCTTCGATATCTTACTTAGCCACTAGCTTATCCCACTAAAGACTCACATATTCAACAAGGGATAATGAAGCCAGCTTAACCTTTGCTCGATCATCACACTCATAGCATTCGAATAACTCCTCGACTCAGGGAACCTAGTTAAGGAACTCTTCGGGTTAGCTACTTCTACAGAAGGTCGGTAGTTTTAGCTTAACATTGCCAAGTCCTCGGCCAAGTGCTCGAGTTTCATCCTTTGCATTCCGAGCTGGTTAATTCACCCCAGTTCAGCCACTTCTATTAGAGCTCTTCTCAACCATGTTCCTTCTCGGCCTTGGCTTTCTTTTCCAGGCTTCTTGATTTGTTTTGGAGTCAACACTCCTTTCATTTCTTCTTTTTGGCTCGAGTCGATCTTCTCTCCTTCTTAGCTTGGCAACTCTTTTCTGCTATCAGTCATTATGATCAAGTTCATTAGAACCACTTCCACTTATAGGTGCTCTCTCCCTTCTTTCCTCTCGGCCATCCTGTCTATGGCCTTTAACTAATCTAATGAGTTCTTACATAGGGTCAGTGAGATTCTAAATCTAATATTCTAAGTTATCAACACATCGCCACAAGCATCTGCGAAGACTATCACCAGTGTTGTTGACACTATCCTCCAACATTGTTGTTTGTATAGTAATTGACCAAAGAATTGAACAAACAACAAAAAACTAACAGTAACCCAAAAACAACCACTACACGGCTTCTATAGCTACTTACGACTACTACGAACAATACGCTACACTATAGAACAATGATTAACAGAAATGTTAGAACCACAAATCTACTTTAAATAACACTAGTACATGTGTCCCCCCAAATCTCTGATACCAAGATGATAAGGATCAATCCAGAACGGCAACAAATCTTGAACGAACAGGAATGGATATTTGAGATTCCAAAAGAAAAATGGGTATGAAGAACAGGAAGGTTTTTTATGGTGAATGTAAATTGATATAACTCACTAAGACACAAACGCAATCAGAGGTTTGAGCTCGAAATAGAATTTGATACAACTCACGAATACTAAATGTTGCTCAGGATTCAAATGAGGATTAAATATAACTCAATAACTAGTTCAAATAAAGGGGTTCACCATAATCCTATGAATAAGATTGATAAGAACAAGGGAGAGATTAAAGATAGTAATCGATACTAATAATTCGACAAACATAAGCTCTACTGGCTCAAGTACAGTCTTGCTCGAAAGAGGAAAGTTTCACTCTCTTATATATTTATCCGTATCTGTTTGTTTCCTTCTCTTTTAGTACAAATGTTGCTATTTATAGTAAGTCTTAAACCCTAATGGCAAAACTGTAAATAATGTATAAGGCCTTAAACCTTAAAGAATCGGGCCCATAAATAAAATGAAGGAAGACATATACAAGAATACAAAAATGTACATTTTATAGGACTCGACATACAGTCACTCGGTATATCTAAGAAAGAGTAGTATCCAAACTGGATAAGGTTGGCAATTGGATGTATGGGTTCAGGAATGAGTCCATGAAGTCTCGCGTAGCTTGGCTGAGACACCAGAAAGATCGGCCTATAATTGCCGAATCCTAGAATCAGTTGGCAGGAATCTTTCGATGCTATGCTAAGTGGTTTTTTAGTCTTAGGTACTCATCCTTGCAATTTCTCAGCATCTCGGTTGACGACAGAGTTAATATCAAGTGTTTATTTTCCTTCCATTCGTCCTTTTAGCTACAACTCGGCATTGGCAAGCATTGATAGGCCTTGGCTTGGATATGGTCGAAAGCTAATTCCCATCACATCCGATGATGCTTGAGGGTTTTGTGCCTCGGATGGCTTTGATTTTTCTATGATTTACCTAAATTCCTTACCACATGATAGTGTAACCAAGGAATTTCCTAGAGGCTACCTCGAAGATACATTTCTAAGGATTGAGCTTAATTTAGAGTTTCCTCATGCAATCAAAAGTCTCTTGTAGGTCCTTTAGATGATCCTTAGGCTTTCGACTATCGACAATCATGTCATCCATATATACTTCCATATGACACCCAAACTAGGCTTTAAACATCTCCATAACCATCCTTTGGTATGTCACTCCTATGTTCTTGAGGCCAAATGGCATCATCTTGTAATGGTAAGTAGCAAAGTCCATAACAAAAGAGGTGTGCAGCTCATCTTCTGACTCTATCTAAATCTGATCATTACTTAAAAAGATATCCATGAAACTCAACAATGCATGGCTCGAGGTTAAATTAGAAAGACAATCAATCCTCGAAGGTGGGAAATAATCCTTCAAGAAAGCTTTGTTAAGGTCTGTATAATCAACACACATCCGTCATTTCCCATTTGATTTTTTAACCAAGACTACATTGGCCAACCTCGTAGTATACTTCTCCTCTCAAATTATCCTAACCTTTAACAATTTCTACACCTCCTCTTCTATGGTTGCTTGTCTCTTGAGAGTGAAATATCTTTTCTTTTACTTCATCGACTTGTCCTTCTCCTTAATAGAAAGTCAATGAGTGACTATCTTTAGGCTAATGCCTAACATGTCCCATGGTGACTAAGTGAACCTATCAACATTCATTTGGAGAATGTTGGTCAAAGCCTTCTTTAACTCGTTGGGGAAAGATGACCCTATTTGAGTAGTATGCTTAGCATCATTATCGAGTTGCACTATTCCATATCTCATCGAGTGCTATCCTGTTCTTCTTTAGTATGTCCATGTCCTTTACCTATTTATCATGCAGTATGGTCTCAAGGGTTAAAACACCATCTCTCTTTAATGCCCTAGCATACAATTCTCAAGACATCTTCTGATTGTACCTACATATCCCTACATCCGTAAGGTTTGGGAACTTTGCCATGAGATGCAAAAGGGAGGTGACTATACTGAATGCTGTCATACTTGCTCTCCTAAGGGTCACATTGAAGACAGACCAACAATCTACCACCATAGACTCTGTAGGTTATATTGTAACATCATCATTGTCTCGAAGCTCCATGTCTAAAGCAATTATGCCCTTAGGTCACACAGCTTCATCATTAAAGTCAATCAAGTCATGGTGATTGTTACGCCCCGAAATCACAGAGTCGCAACAGTCATGGCGTGTAAACCATTCTATGACAGTAACTAGCCTCACAGTGCCTACCATAGACATGATCTATACAAGGCATCGACGACTCCTCGCTTTGAAGTAAACAGTCTGATTAACAGTTAAACTACAATTATGATAAATATTACAAATTTCTAATAAACATATATAATTATATGTAAGTCCACAAAGCTTCCTAGGAAGTTTTACATAAACACAACAGTTCACTAAATTACATAATAACTATCAGTCTTTCATCCTTAACTACAAGGATACTCTAACTACACATCATTACTAAGTAGATTGATCCTCACACCCCCGGCTTCAAAAGGACTAACCTCTGGGTAATTATAAGGTGGCATATTACTTGAAGAGTTCAGAAATCAGGACCTGCAACAGGATCTATAAGGGTATGAGCAACTACAGCTCAGTAAGTTGAATTGAAGACTCATGAATGCATACAAGCACAAACAAGATTATCAATCAATTAAGTTCATGCAATGCAACAATCAAGTGCTATCGCACAACGTAATCCGATCCGTTGTGAAATCAAAGAAATTTCCCCCGCTCTAATCCGAGTTGAGGAGTTCCATGTTATGCAGCAGCTCACAACCAAACCCAGGCTTGTGCAATAGAGACCTCGCTCCTCCCGCGACTACCTTCAAACCATTGACTTCACCCTTGCCAAGACCTTCTCTCCTGTCACTTAGTTCAACTGAGGATGAAGAAAGGACCATTATGCAATCCTGCGCTATCCCTTTCGAAGGAGTCGGTATTTGGTTGGAGAATCCTAATGACCCCCTAACGGGTTGCAATGCATGACATTTTAGGTCATTAAAGTCGAATAAGATTAAATTTCATTTAGGGTTTTCAAACAATTTACACCAATTCAATCATAACACAAAATCCATCATACCATAATTTCAGTACGAATTCAGATACATCAAACACATGCGTAAACTACTTACAATCACAACCACTTACAATCCTAAGTCTCCGAGTACCATACAAATAGTACTCTATTACAATAAGTAATAACCTAACTTACATGGAATTTCTCAATCACTCGATCCCTTAATCGCAAGCCGATTTGTCTCTAGATGTCCAATAATATAAATAGGTCTTTTTAGTACTTATACTTTAAGGATTCATATTCTAAATTATAATTTAACTCATTTTTTCCATGTATGCCTATTATATACTAATAATTCTTTCTACTCTATTTCGAGGTTCAAACCTTAAATTAGATTCTAGTTTTGATTCCTAAGTCTTAAATATGCTCGAATCCTAATGTGAAATTAATCATATTAAACTCGAGTATTCAAATATCCTATTGGGCCTTAATTTAGTATTTTAAACTATTCGGTACACGCTATTCCTAATTGGAGTATCGGATTTATTCCCGATGTGAGAAAATCTTACATTTTTATACATTTCCTTAAAATTAAATTTTATTTCAGATTTAGTATTATTTTGATTTTTATTATAATATTATCTAAATAACCCTAATTTTTTTTAGATTTATTAATTTTCAATTTCAAATATTACTAATTTCTTGCAATAACTACCTAATTTCCTAAATTAACTATACTTAATACTCCAAAGGTTAGGATTAGAGTTCCACATCAAAGATTAACGTCCCTAAACATCTAATTACTATCTAAATCAGTAATTAGTATCTTAATCACCTAATTAACCCAAAATGACCCAATTTTTCTATTGTTTTAGGGCTAAAAATTAACTTAAAAATTTCGAAAATTAATTTTAGAAAAATGGCTTCATAGCACTGTTCTATATCACATAAGCATTCTATAGGAAAAAAAAATTGAGCTTTAAACTACACTCCTAAGCCTATTTATTTCTAGTTCTAATCATGCTCAATTTTATTCAATTTGTTAAGAAACCTATATTTTCAGATGTGATTAAACTAAATCACTATTTTCCCCTAAATCTACGTATAATAAAACCTCATAATAACAAGTTTCATAATTTTCTGGGCAAAATACTAATTTTACGAAATTATATAAAATCAGGACAAATAAGGGACTCACCCGGTTCGATGTATTTTGGCTATCCAAACCCGGTCCAAGTATGTCGGCCGGCCTAGACGGTGGGTTTGGAGTGGGGTGGTGGTGGTGGTGGTGGTGGTGGTGGCTCGATCCCAAGTAGTGGTGAGGTGTAAGTTTGGCTCATTAGCCCTAACTGTACAGTTTCCTTTTCTTTCTTTTTTTTTTTGTTTTCTAGATTTTCTCTTGAATTTTCGAGTTTCTCTATTTTTCTCTAATTCCTCACTGCCCAAAGGTGTTCTATGAATTTTTCCCCTATTATAGACGTTTTTGGTAATTAATATGCATTAATTACACATGACATTGCCCCGTTTCCTTAATTTTTGGCTTTTGTGTTGCCTAATTCTAATTGGATAATTTTTCTTTTTCAAATCTTGACCTGCCACAACCAGATTTGGATCATTCCATACCCTTCTGATTTTTCCACAATTAATTAATAATTTTCTTTAATTATTTACTAAGTTTTTTGCCAATTTAGGTAATTTTGCGTATTTTTATCTACACGTAACTACGTGTGGGGTACATGTGAACATTCCTAATTATTATTTAGGTTATTTATGATTTTTTGTATACATATAATCTATCTCTAATAATTTATTAGTTATTATATTACACTTTTCGCCTTCTCGGTAATTAGTAATTATTATATTTAAAATTTGAAAATTTTATAGTCTCCTATTTTATTACTTATTTTCTTAAGTTTACAATCCTACGGTCACTTGGCTTAGCTTTAGGGCTTACAATTCCACCCCCCTTCAAAAAAGTTTTGTCCTCAAAACTTCTGTATATTTAATTTGCACTTAAATGACTAAATACAATAATTTGCATACTTTTACTAACCTGGAAGTTAGAAAAGCCATGGATACTGCTCCATCATCACAGCTTTTGGTTTCCAAGTCATCTCCAAGTCTGGACCTTCATTCCATTAAATCTTCACGTACTCCATATCTCTATTCCTTAACTTCTGGACCCGACTATCCAATAATTTTATGGGTTGTCCCACTAGTTGAAAATCTCTCGTTAACTCCACTAACTATATTTCCACTATTGTATTCGGGTTCTTAATAAATCTTCTCAACATAGATACATGAAATACATTATGATAGCCCGATAAACTTGGAGGTAAAGCTACTCAATAAGATACATTGCCAACTTTCTCCAATACTTCAAATGGACAAATGTATCGTAGGCTCAATTTCCCCTTTAAACCAAACCGTCTGAGTCCTTTGAATGGGCTTATTTTAATATAAACATGATCACCAATTCCAAATTCCAATGGTCTTCTCTTCAAATCAGCCCAACTCTTATAACGGTCCTGAGCTTCTTTCATCCGCTATCAAACAATCTTAATCTTCTCACTTGTTTGATTGATCATGTCTGGTCCAATCATGGCATACTCTTCGTGGTCCCAATATAGTGGCGATCTACACTTCCTCCCATATAATGCTTCATAAGGTGCCATCTGTATCGTTGCATAATAACTATTATTGTAGGCAAATTCTATCAACAGCAAATATTTATCCCAATCACCTCCAAAATCTAACACGCAAGCTCGTAACATCTCTTCTACAATTTGGATTGTTCGTTCAGACTGCCCATCTATTTGTGGGTAATAAGCTGTACCAAACTGCAACTTTGTACCCAAAGCTCTATGTAAACTCTCCTAGAATTTGGATACAAACCGACTATCTCGATCAGAAACAATACTCTCAGGAACACCATGTAGCCTTACTATTTCTCGGACATATAGCCTAGCCATCTTTTCCATTGAATCACCCATCCGATAAGGTAAGAAATGTATACTCTTCGTTAGTTTATCCATGACTACCCAAATGGAATTGTATCCAACTTGAGTCCTTGGTAATGCTACCATAAAATCCATAGTAATAAGATCCCATTTCCATCTCGGTATTTCTAAAGGTTGTAATAGTCCACCCAGTCTTTGGTGTTCTACTTTAATTTGTTGGCATGTAATGCATTCCGATACATACTGTGCCACTTCTCTCTTCATCCCATTCTACCAATACATGAGTTCTAAATCTTGGTACATTTTATTTCCTCCCGGGTGCACAGTATAACCTATAATGTGTGCTTCATCCAAAATTTGCTTCCTTATGTCAGTATCTTGTGGTACACATATTCTTCCTCTAAACTTTATTATACCTCTATCATCCACCTTAAAGTCAAGGTCTTGTCCGTTACTTAATTTCTCTTTTATCTCCATCAGACCCTTATCTTCCTCTTGCTTTTGCCTTATTCTCTCCAATAAAGTAGGTTGAAATTCCCAATTCATCAACTGACTATTAGGTTCACACCAATCAAATCCAATTTGCATCCTCTCAAATTCTTGCACTAACACGTTGAGTTGTTAACAATAAGACAACCTGTTCATAATTCTTTCGACTTAATGCATCCGCCACCAAATTAGCCTTTCCAGGGTGGTAATTTATATTCAAATCATAATTTTTAATCAATTCCAACCACCTTTTTTGTCTTAAATTCAACTCCTTCTAAGTAAAGAAATACTTCAAACTCTTATAGTCAATGTACATCTCGCACCGTTGTCTATAAAGATAATGTCTCCAAATCTTCAAGGCAAACACTACGGCCGCTAACTCTAAATCATAAGTTAGATAATTCCTCTCATGTGGCCTCAATTGTCTTGATGCATATGCAACAACATTTCTATCCTGCATCAATACACAACCTAATCCATTCCGTGAAGCATCACTGTACACATTATAAAGCTTATCCGGATCAGGTAATGTTAATACTAGTGCTGTAACCAGTCTTTTCTTTAACTCCTGAAAACTCCTTTTACAATCTTCACTCCATTCAAACTTTATATCCTTCTGGGTCAATCGAGTCAACAATTTGGCAATTTTGAAAAAATCCTTTATGAATCGTCAATAGTATCTAGCTATACCCAGAAAACTCCTTATCTCAGTCACTGTGGTTGGTTGCTTCCAATCCATTATTGCTCTCACTTTATTCGGGTCTACAGAGATTCCTTCACCCAATATAATATGACCTAAAAAAAAAATTCTATCCAACCAAAAATCACATTTACTTAACTTGGCATACAATTTATTCTCTCTCAACTTCTGTAATGCCAATCGTAAATGCTCTGCATGCTCCTTCTTGGTTTCTGAATAAATCAAAATATCATCAATAAACACCACAACAAACTTATCTAAATATGGTTGATATATGCGATTCATTAGGTCCATGAATACAGCCGGAGCATTCGTTAAGCCAAATGGCATCACCAAAAATTCATAATGACCATATCGAGTTCTAAATGCAGTTTTATGCACATCTTCCGGCTTAACTCGTAATTGATGATATCCTGATTTTAAATCTATTCTAGAAAATACAGTTGCACCTTATAGTTGGTTAAACAAATCATCAATGCGAGGTAACGGATACCTATTCTTAATGATAACCTTGTTTAACTCTCAATAGTCTATACACAATCTCATAATACCATCCTTCTTTTTCACGAACAATACCGGTGCTCCCCATGGTGAAACACTCGGTCGAATAAACTTTTTATCCAATAGCTCCTAAAGCTGCTTCTTTAGTTCCTAAAGTTCCATAGGTAACATCTAATATGGAGCTTTAGAAATAGGCTCAGTTTCAGGAACTAACTCTATAGGAAAGTCCAACTCTCGGGATGGGCTAAACCTGGTAAATCCTTTAGAAATATATCTGGGAATTCATTCACTACCTGTATGTCTGCTATTTTGGGTATCTCTTTCTTTACATCGACAGCAAAGACCCAGCAAAATTTCCAATCATCCCCCTTTACTTTTGTCTCAAATTATTCATCACATATTTCCATTACTAATAAATTCAACCTACTTCCACCAGCCTTTCCTTGAAATATCATTTCTCCCTCGTTAAGATTGACAATTTTATTCCTACACTCCATAATGACTTTATTTTTAGACAACCAATCTATTGCCATTATCACACCATAACCATGTAAAGGTAATATTACAAGACTTATAGGATATTCCTTCTCCTGAATTTTTATTCTACCATCAGCTACTACTTCTCGAGTTGTTACTTTCTCTCTAGTCGGAGTTCTAACTTTATAAGTTGTACTAACAGTAACCACACTAATTTCTTGTTCATTTACAAATTTCTGACTTGTAAAGGAATGAGATGCACCAGTATCAAACAGCACAAAAGCAGGTTGTCCATTTATCAACACATGTCCCGGAATGTACTAATACTATGATTACTAACTACACTAGCATTCATAAATATCGAAATACAAATACTTTAATTTATTTCACACCTAGAAATATCATTACAATAGATAGTCTGAGTACGTACCCGTTACAAGTCCTTCATCATTCTCTTCTTCAACTCCCATGATCTCCTCGACATTATCATGGTAGTATTCCTCCATAAATTCTGAGAAATCCTCATTCTCCTCAACTCCCATATCCTCTAGAGTGAAGACACGAGCAGGTGCAGTGGTGTTATCAAAACCTTCCATCCGCTTAGCTCCTTATATAAACTGTGGACAATATCTAGAGAAATGGCCCTTCCTACCACATTTATTACACTTTATTAATTTCATCCTAGGGCATGCCTTTAGTACATGGTTCAGATCCCCACATATAAAACATTTTCCTTTAAGCTGAGCATAATTTCTCGAAAAATGATTTGCACCACACTTCCAACATTTGACATTACCGTCCTTGTCGTAAAAACTCAAACTAGGCACTAACTGCGCTGGGCTACTAGCCAGAGTTACTAGTCTCCTTCTCTTCTGTCCAAAACTGCTACTAGCGGCACTAGGGTATGATCTCTTAAATGATGGACCAGGTCGATATCCTTTGTTGATCTTTTGACTCCACATTGCTTGCATCCTCATACGATTATCTTCCAGTTGGATTGCCTTATCTACCACTTCATTGTAAGTGGTGAAACCATAATCCAATAGCTTACAACACATTGTGGGGTCAAATCCAGTAAGAAACAAATCTTTCTTCAACTCAACATTATCCCAGTATAAGCCAAGTACATATTGTAACAATCTATTAAATTCAGTCTCATACTGGGTTACACTCATAACTCCCTTCTTCAATTCAACTAGATCTCGTACCATTCTGTTTTGCACACTATGAGGAAAATACTCCTTTCTGAATTCCTCCTTAAATTGTTGCCAATCAATATTATTTCCGAATTGCCTTACTTTCGAGTCCTACCATACTCTCGCAGCTAACTTTAACATAAACATACCATAAGATAACTTTTGAGATTCAGGGACTCTGAAAGCCTCAAAACTTCGTTCGATTTGGGTTAGCCAATCATCAGCTACATCTGGCCTACCCATCTCCCCTTCAAAGTAATAGTTGGCCTTTATAAACTCAGGATGTTTATTTACCTCTTGAGGTTGCTCCATTCGTTGTTTAACTTCTTGAGGTCTCCTATTTCCCACATTACCACCAATCATAAGATGTTGAATTAATATTCCTTGCTATCTCATCATCATATGCATACTGACAAATATTTGTCCAATAGGCATATTCTCCTGTGAAGGAGGCGAAGCTAAATCTTGTCTATATTATTCTCTTGGTGGTGATGGTGCTTATGGTGGAGGGTTTTGATTTCCTTCAGTTCCTCCTTGACTACTCCCGTTTCCAGCTTTAGCCATAATTGCTTAATAGTTTAACTTATAACCTTGCATTCATATCTATCTATAAGTTATCCCTACTTTTGTTTAGAGAATTTTCATAAATTAATAAATGCTTGCAATTTGTACTCATATACAATAGCAATGATAATATCATTAAGGTCAATGTACTTAATAGTCTAACTTCCACTATATATTTCATTCAACTTTACATCATTATCATTACAACTTCAAAACAAAAGATACAACTCGATAACTTTCGAATACATACATCAAATTTACAACTCAATTACATCATTACTTACATAATCTAGTACAGACTCGATCTTTACAACTGTATAAGATAAAAGATTACATCAACTGGCTACATCAAACTTAATTACAACGTACATCTAACTTGATCTAGAAGCTACAAAGCACATCAAAAGTCAAAAAGATACGTCAAAAGTCAAAAAGATACGTCAAAAGTCAAAATATATCAAAAGATCCTAAAATACATCAGTTTCCATCAAAAATGCTATTGGATCATATCTAAAAATTTACCTAACCAAAACAAGTCAATCATCTAACTAAGCTAATCCTCCTTTGAATCCGTGGTAGCTACTCCATCAAAGGAATCGTGATCCACATAGCCTCCTACCGAGTGATCCTTAGGCTCGCTATCTGATGCAGAGTCTATAAACACTATCTTTGGAGTCTCAGGAATCACAATCACCTTCTACACATCATCATCATCCGACTTGATTATATCACCAGCTCCAACTCCAGCTATCACAGTGTCTGCAATCACCTGCATAACTATAGTATGTATATCTACACCAGGCTCATTCTCATTCTCTTGCTCCTCAAGGTCTTCTTCTGGATCTTCTTCTTCTGGGTCCTCCTCGGGGTCTTCCTCTGGGTCTTCCTCGACATGAACTCCATCCACTTGGGGTTTAACTGGAGGTGGGTTTTCCGGTAGTGGTTCTGGTATTTCAAGCTCAGGTTCAGGGTTAGGGTTCAATGGTATCTCTATACCATCCCTAGTAGGCTCTAGAAACTGAGGAAACCAATCGATAATCCCTAGTGGGTACTGTCTAGGAATGTATGGAATGTCAACAAGGATGTGTGCAATACTAGTAGGGTATGGTCTCCCATCCTCTAACCTAGGAGGAAAATACCGTAAGGGCATCATCAAGGTTATAATTCTCTCTGTCTCCAACCATCTTCGCTTAAAAGCTGCTATGACAGTATATCTATTATACTGAGGTCCTAAGCTCATCTCCATCCATGCCCACTCATCCTTTCAACTATAGCACATTTTATCATGAAACTTGTCAATAATCTCATCAACTATCCTAAAGATATTCCAATCGGCTAATTCCATCAATAGTTGTTGTAATCTAACCCTATAATCAATAGGAGATACTTCTCCATTCCATTCGAACCATATCCAACTATGGATTAGTTCTCCCCTTCGACCCTGTAATTATAGTTAAACCAATTAACATTTCCTATGTTAAAGATTATGGTTATTTATATTTTCATATGCTTAATATGATCTTTTATCACCTACTTAATATTACCCACTCTCAATATTCCTATAATATCTATTTCCTTTAAAGTATGATGCTTCAAAGCGAGTCAACTAAAATTACACTCTGATACCAATCGAGAACTGTTACGCCCCGAAGTCACAGAGTCGCAACAATCCTGCCATGTAAACCATTCTATGATAGTAACCGGCCTCATAGTGCTTACCATAGACATGATCTATACAAGGCATCGATGACTCCTCGCTTTGAAGTAAACAGTCCAATTAACAGTTAAACTACAATTATGATAAATATTACAAATTTCTAATAAACATGTATAATTATATGTAAGTCCACAAAGCTTTCTAAGAAGTTTTACATAAACACAACAGTTTACTAAATTACATAATAACTATCAGTCTTTCATCCTTAACTACAAGGATACTCTAACTACACATCATTACTAAGTAGATTGATCTTCACACCCTCGACTTCAAAAGGACTAACCTCTGGGTAATTGTAAGGCGGCACATTACTTGAAGAGTTTAGAAATCAGGATCTACAACAGGATCTATAAGGGTATGAGCAACTACAGCTCAGTAAGTTGAATTGAAGACTCATGAATGTATACAAGCACAAACAAGATTATCAATCAATTAAGTTCATGCAATGTAACAATCAAGTGTCATCGCATAACGTAGTCTGGTCCGTTGTGAAATTAGAGAAATTTCGCCCGCTCTAATCCGGGTTGAGGAGTTCCATGTTATGCAGCAGCTCACAACCAAACCCAGGCTTGTGCAATAGAGACCTCACTCCTCCCGTGACTACCTTCAAACCATTGACTTCACCCTCGCCGTGACCTCCTCTCCTGTCACTTAGTTCGACTGAGGATGAAGAAAGGACCATTATGCAATCCTGCGCTATCCCTTTCAAAGGGGTTGGTATTTGGTTGAAGAATCATAATGGCCTCCTAACGGGTTGCAATGCATGACATTTTAGGTCATTAAAGTCGAATAAAATTAAATTTCATTTAGGGTTTTCAAACAATTTACACCAATTCAATCATAACACAAAATCCATCATACCATAATTTCAGTACGAATTCAGATACATCAAACACATGCATAAACTACTTACAATCACAACCATATTCAATACTAAGTCTCCGAGTACCATACAAATAGTACTCTATTACAATAAGTAATAACCTAACTTACATGAAATTTCTCAATCACTCGATCCCTTAGTCGCAAGCCGATTTGTCTCTAAGTGTTCTATAATATAAATAGGTCTTTTTAATACTTATACTTTAAGGATTCGTATTCTAAATTATAATTTAACTCATTTTTTTCATGTATATCTATTATATACTAATAATTCTTTCTACTCTATTTCGAGGTTCAGACCCTAAATTAGATTCTAGTTTTGATTCCTAAGTCTTAAATATGCTCAAATCCTAATGTGAAATTAATCACATTAAACTCGAGTATTCAAATATCTTATTGGGTTTTAATTTAGTATTCTAAACTATTCAGTACACGCTATTCCTAATTGGAGTATCGAATTTATTCCCGATGTGAGAAAATCTTACATTTTTATACATTTCCTTAAAATTAAATTTTATTTCAGATTTAGTATTATTCTGATTTTTATTATAATATTATCTAAATAACCCTAATTTTTTTTAGATTTATTAATTTTCAATTTCAAATATTACTAATTTCTTGCAATAACTACCTAATTTCCTAAATTAACTATACTTAATACTCCAAAGGTTAGGATTAGAGTTCCACATCAGAGATTAACGTCCCTAAACATCTAATTACTATCTAAATCAGTAATTAGTATCTTAATCACCTAATTAACCCAAAATGACCCAATTTTTCTATCGTTTTAGGGCTAAAAATTAACTTAAAAATTTCAAAAATTAATTTTAGAAAAATGGCTTCATAGCATTGTTTTATATCACATAAGCATTCTACAGAAAAAAAAAATTGAGCTATAAACTATACTCCTAAGCCCATTTATTTCTAGTTCTAATCATGTTCGGTTTTGTTCAATTTGTTAAGAATCCTATATTTTCAGACGTGATTAAACTAAATCACTATCTTCCCCTAAATCTACATATAATAAAACCTCATAATAACAAGTTTCATAATTTTCTGGGCAAAATACTAATTTTACAAAATTATTCAAAATCAAGGCAAATAAGGGACTCACCCGGTTCGATACTTTTGGCTATCCAAACCCGGTCCAAGTATGTCGGCCGGCCTAGACAATAGATTTGGAGTGGGGTGGTGGTGGTGGCTCGATCTTAGGTGGTGGTGAGGTGTGAGTTTGGCTCACTAGTCCTAATTGCATAATTTCATTTTCTTTTTTTTTTTTGGATTTTCTCTAGAATTTTTTAGTCTCTCTATTTTTCTCTAATTCCTCACTGCCCAAAAGTGTTCTGTAAATTTTTCCCCTATTTATAGACGTTTTTGGTAATTAATATGCATTAATTAAACACGACATTACCCCATTTCCTTGATTTTTGGCTTTTGTGTTGCCTAATTCTAATTGAATAATTTTTCTTTTTCAAATCCTGACCTGCCACAACCAGATTTGGATCATTCCATACCCTTCTGATTTTTCCATAATTAATTAATAATTTTCTTTAATTATTTACTAAGTTTTTGGCTAATTTAGGTAATTTCGCGTATTTTTATCTACACGTAACTACGTGTGGGGTGTATATGAACATTCCTAATTATTATTTAGGTCATTTTATGATTTTTAGTATATATATAATCTATCTCTAGTAATTTATTAGTTATTAGATTACACTTTTCGTCTTTTCGGTAATTAGTAATTATTATACTTAAAATTTGAAAATTTTATAGTCTCATATTTTATTACTTATTTTCTTAAATTCAAGTTTACAGGATCGTTTTTACTAATATTTCTCTCTATAGTTTATAATTCGGGTTTGATCAGATCCTTTAATCGATCGCTTTAGACCTTGTGCTTTAAATTCAATCCTATAATCACTTGACTTAGCTTTAGGGCTTACAAAAATAAGGCTTCATTTAACATAAAAGTTTCTTCCTTATTTGATCACAAGCATGTTTGAACCGAGCGTCTGCTGAACTCCTCATATCAACCTTTACTTTATGGACCTCAAAGCTCACAATTTAAGCATTAATCACCAATACATCCTAATATGGGGTTTTCAATCCCTTAAAGGTTTTCATTGGTGAAAGAGATAAGAGTATTGACCCTTAGCCTTCTCTCCTTAACATGTACATGCTCTTTCCTCTAGAGGTACTACTTGAGCTAAAAGCTTGAGGTAGTTAACGAGGTGTAATCCTCCCATGATGGTGTTAATGATATCGTTTGGAACTCTATTGTATCAACAATCCTCTTCTTTATCATCTTCATCCTCCGTCCACATCTTTGAAGGTGGCCGTTCAATATGGTTCTTTAGATCAATAATATATTGATGGCGATAGCCTCACTAAATGGCATGTTCTAAGGCATCTTTCAATTGGTGACACTCATTAGTGTTATGCCCTTGGTTTCAATGAAATTCCCACCACTTGCAATTATCCGGTCATTTGGGCTTAGTCTACATCTTCTCAAGTTAAGAGATGAGTCTTAAGTTACAAACTTCCATGAAATATCCCCTATAAGTTTGGTTAAGGGTGTTGTCACATAAAAGTATATATAGCACTAGAACACTTCCAATCCTTCAAACTACCATTGTTGTCCTTAGGACCTAAATGGTCTTTTACTGACCCTCTATCCTCCTTCTTTTTGTCTGACATTGACTTTGCATCTCGCCTCGATGTTTTCTTTTTGTTCAATGTACTTCTAGCCTTTGGGCTATCTTCTAGAATTTGGCCAGGGTACTAGGCTTTTTCATAAACAAAGACTTAAAGAAATCTCCTTCTAGGTCAAGTTCCACCATGGCTATATCAACAACTATTCCTTTAATGAGGTGGGGGATTTCAATAACGCCTTTATTAAACTAATTGTTAAAAGTTTGGAGAGATTCCACATCCTTTTAACAAACAAGATATAATGATGAGGTATCCTTTGTCCCTGGCTTGCTAGCCTATAAGTGTAGACATAATTTCCTAACAAGCTCTTCAAAACTGGATATAGAATTTTTAGGTAAGTGGTTAAACCATGTCCATGTTGCCTTATGTAACGTACTAAGGAAGGTCCTTCATCTCACACCATTATTAAGGCCATGTAACCCATCAACAACCAAAATCGCATCACGTGGTCTTTGGGGTCAATTGAACTATCATATGAGTCCAACAATGGCAACTTGATGTTAGGCGGGAGCATCTGCTCTTGTATCTTCTTAGAGAATGGATCTTATTGCTTGCACTTGAAGTGGCAGCATCAATCTTCTTACTCTCGTAGTTTTCGACCACTCTCCTAACCATCAAATTATCAAGTCGATTATAATCTAAGCCCTCTACGAGGCTTATCAACCCATGGTACTTTACCTTTATCTTGACAGTTTGCTCATGTGATGCGATAGAATAGGCCAACTCATGGTGGTTCAACTTCCTATCATCGCTGCGACTTTCAAAAGACTACTTACGATAGCTTACCTTACGTACAAGGCTCTTTTCCTATTTTGAATAGGTTTTATGTTAAAGGGGCTTGCTAATCAAATATTGAATCTTGGAAACAATTGCTACTTGATTCCAAGCTATCGGCCTTCAAAGTGGGAGGTCTAGGGCATTGCATACTTTGTTAGTCAACTAATTATGCTAGACGTACCTCATTCTATTCCTCTATAAACCGGCCATTCAAGGACCGAATTCCGTCATTCTAGGCTTATAGTTTATTAAATAATTCCATCATCTTTGCAAATAGTTGTAGATTAACCATAAGGGCCTTTTGGTTGCCATTTGTCACCATAACTACATTCTAATTGCTACCAGCCACTTTATCCCTAATGCATTGCCTCTGTCAATGTTAGTCACCTGGCTTCTAATAGGTTCAACAACCTACTAGCTACTGAGTTAACGGCATCTTTTTGCTTGGATCTTGTCATTCTTACCATTGCTATGATCAGAAACTAGGTTGAAGCACAAAAAATTGTTAATTTTAAGGGAAATTTTGTTTCCTACAAACAATGCCAAAATGTTATCTCTAAAATTTTGCTAATAAAGCGTGTTAAACTTAAAATTAGAATCTATAAGAGAAAGTACTATAAGGAGTCACTAGAGAATTGTTCAGCATGGTTACTTTGATGCTTAAGTTAATAAGAATTCAAAAGCACTAGAGACAAAAACTTGGAGTGAATCTAGATGCTTTAACCTATGGGGGGGTTGACCACCTATTTATAGTAGTGTTTGGTGGTACTATATCCAAAAAGTGGATATATTTAAAACCTACCTGAATAAAAAAGTGTATATTCTCTATTTTAGGCATAGTGGTTAGTGGCAATATATTTGAAAAGTAGATATATTTAGATCCTGCTTGAATAAGAAAGTGTATATTCTCTATTTTAGGTGAGTGTAAGATCTACAGGGATAACGTAGCAACTGATCCAATGATATCCTACATAGGTCAATATCTCCATCATGTGCCCATAATAAACCACCAATCGAGCTTTAAGACCAAACCTTCCTTGGAAATCCCCAAAAATAGAGACCGCAAGAAGACTTCAACTTTGTGAAGCTAAGTCTCAACCTTGATAAAGGTTAGGGATAGTCTCACAAACCCCTACTACATCTATCTTTATGATATTTACTATATTTTGTACGTTTTGGATATAGTACATCCATAAATTGATCAGATCACTTAGAGAAGCAACTATGCCTGAACCTATAAAGCTCATCCTTAGGCCACTAACAAGTTGGCCCACAATGAGGAAAAGGTCGAAATAAACCTTGGTTAACTCCTAGTTTTGGTGATCAACAATTAGGTTAAATGACGACAATTACATGCAAGGCATTATGACATCAATAATCACTTTAGTAATTAATAAGATTATGACACCCAAGAAATTATTAAAAGAATATAATATTATTTGATTCAATTAATTCTAAGAATTATTTCACAAAGTAATCAAAGTTATATATGTGATATAAAATAACTAAACCATAACTATATATGTGATGATTCTTAAAAATGGCACTGATTTATGATGATGGAACTTGAAATTGCCTATAACCACAACAGAACACCACCAATCCATATATGATCTAAATATAGCACCAATGGGCAGGATAATTTTCTAATTTCCATGCCTCCCAAATATGTTAATAGCACAGTGAACTTAATAGGTTGTTTTAGACAGAAATGGATGGTATCTACATAATTCCAATAAGACAAAATTGACATTACTAATCCGAAACTCAGATAGTATCAAAGCCATAAGCAAAACTTTTAGTACTATTCCGATTTTACATAGAGCCGCTAAACATCTCCAATAGAACATTTGTCAATTTTCACGTCAGAAATGTGAAATTGCTAAGTATTATATTTAATGAAACATTCCTTAATCATGTATTCGTCCGTTCTTTAAAAGATATAACATCGCTAGAACAGAAAAACAGAATCGATTACCTCTAACGTTCATCAACTCTGCATCTCATATATAAAATACTACCGTATTCCGATAATAATTAACTTTGTCCCTCGTTCTTGTTCAAAAAACCTCAAAAATTCTGCTTAAGTATTACACGGGTCAAATTTAATAATTAATACCACAGGCAATCCAATTGCATACTTGAGTAACGGCACACACACATAAGATAACGTCAATCCATACGTAAAAACAGTGTAACACGTAAATTGACATAAGAATTAATCATTCAAGTTAATCATGCGAATTTGATATGAAATGCACCTGCATTCCTCGTGGGACGCCGAGGAAATCAACAATTAAAAATTAGAAACCGCGCCACCAAATTATCAGTTTTCGGAGCCCTAAGGTTACCACTGACAATACACAGATTTTCTTTTTCTTTCTTTTTTCTTTTTTCTTTTTTTTTTATATTTTTTTAATTTTGGGTGTCGGGGTTGGGATGGGGGGTTGGTGTTGGTGTTGGAGAAGAGAAGAGAGACGAGGAGGAAGGGAAAAAAAAAACCCTGCCGTCATTAACTGCTGCGGCCATCCGAGTACGTAGAGCCATACCGTAGGGAAAGCTGATACCACACTACAACCCAAGCACGAAACTGATTCTTTAAGAAAACGGAAAATATATTATAAGGTGGTAACTGGATGAAATCAACCCCACCGTACATTCCGAGGTACAAACAGATGGTGTATAAAATATAGGGTATCAGAAAGTGTCGCATTGCAAAATAGTACGTCTAACTGGTGATCAACCAAACCATAAAGAGAATAAGATTGTAACTAGGCGGAGCCAACCTGCAAGGATTGAAATAATAACCAAGCATCCGGTCTCTCACGCTACTGCTAATGGCAATCATCACCAGTGGCTTCTAACCAAATTAAAGCTCTAACTGATGGTAGAAGATCATCAGACAAATACAATACAATAGCCTCTTGATATAAACAGGGGCACCCAGTGTGACATCAGGCTGCCCCATGCTGATTAACCATGGAATTGAAACTCCATAGTAATCAATCAGACAAGCCAGCCTTGCTCCTCAAATGTTCCTTGAAGTCCATGATATCACCATCCCACTTAGTCACAGCTTGTTTTTCGCACACCCATATCTCATGGGCCACCTGGTTTATTAACCTAAAATCATGGCTCACGAGAACCAGTCCTCCATCCCATTCATTCAGTGCCTCAGCCAGAGAGTCGATTGTCTCAATATCCAGATGGTTAGTCGGCTCATCCAGCAGAAGTAAGTGAGGTTGTCTCCAAGCTAACCATGCAAAGATCACACGACTTCTTTGCCCATCAGATAAATTCTTCATGGGCATAATTTGGGCTTTGCCTGTCAGTCCAAACTTCCCAATTGCAGCCCTCATCCTTTCCTCCTCATTTCCAGTGTACTCTTTCATCATAAACTGAAGGGCAGATAAATCCATATCAAGCTTCTCAGCCAAGTGCTGATGGAATTGTGCAATCCTCAGATGATTATGACGCCGAACCATGCCATCAAGAGGAACCAAGTCCCCTGTCATCAGCTTCAGCAGCGTACTCTTCCCAGCCCCATTTGGTCCAACCAAAGCAACCCTCGAGTCCAAATCAACACCAAAGTCAAGATTCTTATAAATCAGATTATCAGGTGTATAACCAAATGTTACTTCCACAAACTGGAGAACAGGTGGGGGAAGCTTTCCAACATCTGGAAAACGGAAAACCAAGACCTTGTCCTTCACGACCTTCTCCGTAAGTCCTCCACGTTCCATTTTTGCCAGAGTTTTCTCTTTGCTCTGGGCTTGACGAGCTAATTTCGCAGATCCATGTCCAAATCGAGCAATATACTCTTTCATTGATGCAATCTGCTCCTGCTCCCACTTGTACTGCTTCATCTGATTTTCTTCCAATTCAGCACGAGTTTGAACATATTGATCATAGTTGCCAGTATAAAGCTTCAGTTTTTTATTTTGCATATGAATGATGTTCGTACAGACACCATTCAAGAAATCTTGCGAGTGAGACACAACAACAAGAATTCGATCAAACTTCTTCAAGGTCTCCTCCAGCCAGACACATGCCTCCAGATCTGTCATAAGGAAAAAAAGAAATGGATTTAGTAGGAGTATCTTGGTTCGTCTATATGGGTATATGTATTTGTGTATATAAGGTAGAAACACAAGCAAAGACAATCTCATTACTCTGTTAACGACAGAAGATGTAATTAAACACCACCACTTTCTATTGTAATGTTTGGTGGCAGTGGCTTGCATTATCACTTTAGTTATTGTGGATCTATACAAACGTACCAAGATGGTTAGTAGGTTCATCTAGCAAGAGAATAGTAGGGTTCATAAAGAGAGCCCGAGCTAAAGCAATCCTCATTCTCCAACCACCAGAAAAATCCCGTGTTTTCTTCACTTGCATTTGTTTGTTAAAACCAAGACCAAACAAAATCTCAGCAGCACGTTTCTCAGCAGTTGATGCATCTATTGCTTCAAGACGCTCGTACACACGATCAAGAGCCTCACCGCCACCATCATCCTGAAGCCATGAAAAGGAAGAGTCAGAGAAGATGAAAAATAGTGAAAGGCACTGCTACAGAGCAAGAACACATCTAGAACAGACCTGTTGCGCCAATGCTTCTGCTTCTTTCTCCAATTTCAATCTCTCTTCATCACAGCTAATAACAGCTTGAAGTGCAGACATATCAGAAGCTTCAATTTCCCTAGTTAGATGATAAATATCCATGTGTTCTGGTATTGGAAGCTCTCGGCACCCAATTGCTGTGAGGAGTGTAGACTTACCACACCCATTTAGTCCAAGCAAACCATAGCGTCTGCAAATATTGAGATAAAACATATGAAAAATTAGCTAAAGCTTGAATGTTAGAATTGTATGATACCAGCTCATGAAAGGGTGACAAACCTGCCATAGTTGAGCTCCAGTTCTGAATCAACAATAAGATCATGTCCATGGAAAGTAACAGAGAGAGACTCTATCTGAAATAAACAAAAATATAGGTTAAAATTCAAAGTCACTTAAATAGTTGGTGCAACTGTTAGTCAAGCACAAATAATTCAGCATTATCAGCCTGCCTCAGACAAAAGAAAGCACAAAAGGATATATAAGTCTCAAGTTCCAACACAGTCATTCTTAATTATGCCTTTACAAAAGTTAGTGATTTCTGAAATAACAAATCTCATCTACATGCACCAAGCAACAAGAAACTCCACAAGCAACACCCTTTTTTCTTGTTTAAGGAGATAGGTGATGACAAGAAGGAAAGTTGACCTACATGAACCAACAAGCGCAGGAAACCAGGATAGCCTGGACACTTGTTTTGTGGGATTGTCACGATAGAATATTAACATTTTAATTATCCAAAAATATTAACATTGCAAAATATTGTGATAATCCCATTACAGAGCGCCCTTGGGCACTTGTTAAGAGGAAAAAAATTAATTACAGATTTGATGAAAATGCACCCTCCTTCTGCACCCTTAAAAAATGTTCTGGCAACCTATTGTCATGTAAATAATAACAGATATCTAGGAACCGTACCCATTAAAGCAACTGCAACCAAGAAGACTAATCAACACCTCAAGAACTCATCTAAAAGGACAACAATTTCTTCCATTCTATCACCAACGAGAACAAAATCTGAAACTCGCTATCAGCAGATAAATTAAAAACAGAAAGACTCCGACTTTACATCAAATAGATCTCTCAATCCACTTCTACACTATCTATTTCAATCTCAAACTGTCATATTTTTAATTAAACCAGCAAGAAGTAAATTCTCGACTCAATCAAATCGATATACATCAACAAGAAATGAGACGTCCCAAAATCCACACCATGTCACAAACCCTAGACAAAAGTTATATGACACAGAATCCATGGAATCAATCAAACTCCTTACCCTAACATCCCTCGAGAGAGGATGAGAACAAAGCACGCCGGTACAAGTCCGATCTGATATCTTGATCTCTCCAACACCATTCGCCAACTTATCCGCTCCATTCTCGGCAGCCGCTGCAGCAGCCGACGCCTTGGATGACGCAGCAGCTTTTCCTCCTCTTTTCGCGGCAGCAGCAGCCTTCTTCTGAGCGGCCTTCTTCTTGCTTGCGTCCGACACCATCCTCTAAAAACCCTAGAATACAAAATTAAACGCATCAATAACATAAATTTTTCAAAAAATAGGGGGAAAAAAGCTAAAACAACAGATAAGACGAGACGAACCTGGAGATGAGAAAGTGGAGATCTAGGGTTTCGAACTAAGGATTTGTGAAATTATTTTGATTTTCTATTTGGCTTTTTCGCTCTAATTTTCTCCTCCTCCTAAAAAGCAGCGAAGAGTGAGAAAAATAACAAGGTCCGGCTTGGTGTGCAACTGTGTCGCAGGGTATTTATAGGAAATAGTAAGGGTTCAGTTCCACGTGTCCAGGAGATAGAGGGCGACGTATTCAGACTGGGGTATTTGGGTCATTTCAGTTGCCGCCTTCCGTGTTGGAGTATCGGAGTAGGAGGCGAAGATGTAGACGTATAGGTACATGTGGTTCGAAGGACTAGATTTTTTCGGTTTCAAAGTGAACGGTGAAGTTTTGTTTCTTGGGTTTCGGACGTTTAAATTACTCGGCCCGTTTATTTCAATGGGCTTTTCTGGCCCATTAAGATTAGTTATGAATTTTTGCTAATCTGACATGGGATAAGTTCAATCCCGACCCAAAAAAATATGGATAAGGCATGAGTCTGAAATTCATGTCCATCTTTTTTTTCAATTGAACACTTGTGCATGTGGGTTAAAGCAGGACAAGCAACTGAACTCTAACCGAATACACAGCTGCCCCCTGTTCTCATACTAATATAATACTTAGCATATTCTTGCAAATCAAATTTGATTCAGGCTTTTACCATTTGTTATACATTCGTTTGTCTTAATTTGTCTTAAACATAATCATTTTATTGTTATATACATCTTTAATAAAAAAATTTATAACATTTTAATTTCTACATTTTCTTGATAAAAAAAGATATATATAGTTGAATATTTCCAGCTAAAGCTATTATAATCATCTCTACTTTCATTCATGATAGTTGTAGCATTGTTAATTTGGGATCCAACCTATTAGATCTAGACACGATACGGTACGATTTAAATAGGTTTGGGTATGGAAAAAATCGATGCAAGACACGAACGTGTCATACTTATTTAAACATGTTTAAATTTATATTTGGATCAAAGTTAAGGTTTAAGTCTTATTTACAAACCCATTTATTATATAAGTCTCATAAATAACTTACGAGTTCAACTTGTGAGCTCGTTTATTGTAAGTAAATTTATATTTTCTTTTATTCCTTTCATTTCCAATAAATAGCAAAGGAAAAAAGTATGTGGTCCAATCTTATTCACAATTTGCATAATAATTAACACAATTAAATTAGCCAAATATAAACATTTTTTAATAACTAAGTTTCCTTCTATCTTTAGCTTCTTTTTCTTTCTCTTTTCTTCTAACTTCCAACAGCAAATCAAGCACATTCTAATTTGACATTCACAAACTTTTAAGTTTGAATATTTTCTCAACTATCAAAGTAAGTATGAAGTCTTGTGTCTTCTCTACAAAGTGAAGTACTACTTTTTTTTTCATCTCGTCAAATAGTGTGCACATGTTATTTATCTTTATAGTCTTCTCTTTTCTATTTTTATCTTACCATAATAATGAGGTACTAAACTATTGAATTTCATTTAAAAACCATCTATTGAAATTTCTTGTAAGAAAATAGCATACCTTGTTATTTTTATGTTCTTCATAATGTATCATGATTCGATTTTTCTTTTCTTATGAGAAAAACAAATTATCAATAGTAAAATACTATTATATCACAACTGTCGATTAAAGTAACACTTAACATGGAGAAAATTGATTATGAAAATGATAGTTTATATATATATATATATATATATATATATATATAAGAATTTAATTATTCATTCAATGTTGGTAAACAAAATTCTATGAAAAATACTAGAAGTGTGACAATAAGATGCTGGTTGTTGAGATTTCAATATATCTTAAAACAAGTGAAGTGATTAAGGTCATGTTATCACGCCCCGAAGCGGCAGAGTCGTAACAGCCCCGCCGTGTAAACCACCCTAAGATAGAAGTTGGCCTCACAACTGCTATCCTAGACCTGATCTACACAAGGCGTCCACAACTAACCCGCTTTGAAGTAGACAATTTGTAATTTAAATAAATCATTTACCTATAAAAGTGAGGAATTATATATATATGTTATCATTCAATTATTGCAGTTAAAGTTTACAACATTTCTCTATAGTATATTCCCTAGTTATTACATCACTCGGAAATGAAAAATAATTCTAAAATAAAAACTTAAACCTTAAAATATGTGTTTATTCTTCAATGTTTTTCCTCACTCCCCAGGATCCAGCAGTTGCTAGCTTCGGAGTAATTGGTTGCCGCTTCTTAGCCAGCACCTGCACGATGTCTATAGGGATGTGAGCAACCACAGCTCAGTAAGTTAGGATGGAGGACTTAAAACTATACCATACACACAACAAGGTTTTCAATCACTTATTAGGTGCAATGCATGTGCAAGCAAATGCCATCGCACGACGTTGTCCGGCCCGTCGTGAGATTAGAGAAATTGCGCCCGCTCTAATCCGGGTTGAGGAGTTACCGTTAATGCAACAGCTCACGACCAAACCCAGGCTTGTGTAATGGAGACCTTGCTCCTCCCGCGACTACCTTCGAACCACTGTCTTCATCCCCGCCGCGACCTCCTCTCCTGTCACTTAGTTCGACTGAGGATGAAGAAGGGACCATTTTGCAATCCTGC